>JANZXP010000007.1:20402964-20415844 GCA_027576715.1 Erythroxylum flavicans | reverse complement strand
ATCCCCAAAAATTATAATTAAAGCCTAATCACAATAAAAATAATAAAATTAATCCTCAAACAAATCGGGGTCCAACACTACCTAAGTACAGTCACTTAAAGACTAAGACTCTTGGCTTAAAGCAATGTAAGAGGAGATGGAATTATTGAAGAAGAATAAGACTTATAAGTTTGTGAAGATTCTTCAAAGCAAGAAGGATTTGAACAATATATGGGTGTTCAAGATAAAGAAAGATGGTGATAAACTAGTGAAGCATAAGGTGAAACTAGTGGTGAAGGGTTGAAATTAAAAAAAGTGTATCAATTTTGACGAGATTTTCTCACTAGTAGTTATAATGATGTCAATACGTATGGTATTAAGACTAGTTGCTAGTTCGGACCTTGAACTCGAGTAACTTGATATGAAAATTAATTTCTTACATGGCAACTTGGATGAGGAGATTTACATCGAGCATCTGAAAGGATTTAAAGTCAAAAGGAAAGAAGAATATGTATGCAAGTTGAAGAAGGGTTTTCATGGGCTTAAACAGGCACCAAGGCAATGGTATAAGAGGTTTGATTCATTTATTATGAGCAATGGATATAAGTGAATGTTAGCTAATCATTATGTGTATATCAGAAAATTCCTTAGGTGTAACTTCATCATCCTTTTCTTCTATGTGAATAATATGTTGATAGGAGGATAAGATGCTGATATGATTTACAGATTGAAGGAGGACTTGATTAAAGCCCCTGAATGAAAGATTTGGGTCCTATAAAACAAAATTTGAGCATGGAGATCATTCCTAGTAAGAAGGTTAGAAAGATGTAGTTATCACAAGAGAAATATATTGAACAAGTGCTTAAGAGGTTTAATATGAAACATGCCAAGCTAGTCAGTACACTTTTAGCAGTTTATTTCAAGTTAAGCAAGAGAGTTTGTCATACTACTAAAAAGGATAAAGGGAGTACATCCTCAATTCCATATTCTTTACTATCAGCCCCTTGATATATGTCATGGTATGCATTAGACAATATATTGCATATATTGGTGGATTAATAAGTAGAATTTCATCCAATTTGGAAAAGTTACAATAGAAAGTTGTGAAGTGAATCTTCAAATATTTGTGGGACACTTTTATATTATCTTTGTGTTTTGGAAATGATAAGCCAATTTTCCAAGGATTCAAAGATGAGGACATAGCGGGTGATCTCGATAATAGAAATTAAACCTTAGGTTATTTGTTCAAATTTGTGGGGGAGCCATTTCGTAGCAATCTAAGTTATAAGTGTATATCTTTGTCTACTACTTAAGTGAAATATATTGCAGCTGTAGAAGCTAGAAGGAAATGCTTTAGTTGAAGTGATATCTCCAAGAATTGGACGTGAAACCAGATGAGTACATAGTTTTTGTGACAATCAAAGTGTTATGGATTTAGGTAAAAATTTCGTGTTTCATTCCCACACTACGCACATTGATGTGAGGTATCATTGGTTACATTCTATGTTTAAGGAGCAACTAATGAAATTGGAGTTGGTTTTGTACGGACAAGAATGGTGCCAATAAATTAACAAGGGTTGTTCTGAGGAGTAAGCTTGTGCTTTGTAATATGCTCATTGGGATGATGTTCAAGTGATTAATAAGGATTTCTCCATTGAAATGGGCTAGACAGGGACATTGTTGTGGGTTTAACCTCATTTTATAAATGTTATCTTGAAGAAAACAGCTAAGCATAGATTTCAGTAGTGTTAATAGTCTTGATGGATCAAAAAGAATAAAGTTTGGGAGGATTTGAAGGAGAAACTGATGAGTTGAAACTATTTTTGAAGCACATATTTCTGTCTGGGAGGCATAGGCCCATGTCTCATTTAAAAGTTGAAAGGGCGACGCTTAATGACAAATAAACACGACTGTGTGAAGTTAAACACAGCAACGTTGAGTTTGAAAAGACAGTTATCACATACGATTGTCTAGGTGATTGTGTGTAGGAAAAATCTTATCCTCTTTTGAGATTAAAAGATAAGATTGAGAAACAAAAGTTGTATGAGATAGAAACACATAACGAAAGAAAAATTTTAGAGTCCAAATAGTATTGTTTAATCACAATTTTGAATTCTAGAATTAGTCAGAGTAGTATATATATATATACAATTTTGACTTCTAGAATTAGTTGGAGTAGTGTATATATATATGTTTTTGAGGAGGACAAGTAAAAGCTGTTAAAGGTTTTGTATTATCATGTAATCTTAGTTGTCAATATCCGGATTTCGCATCTAATGTAGAAAACCATATATGTCCTTTTAACTTGTTTATAATATAATCTTTTCTAGGTAACTTATATGCATCTCCTATTGTAGCTTTATTCATCTTTTTATAATTTATTACCATTCGTCTTTTGCCTCTTTTTTGTTCGGTTGCATTATTTACATAAAACGCAGGTGCAGAATGTTTACTATAAGTAGGTGTAATTAAATTTTTTGTTAATAAATCGTTGCATTCATTTAAAAATTCTTGTACATCTATTTGTGAATATGGTATATGATTAGGAACATTTATTTCTTGTTTTGGATCTTTAAGTTTAATTTCAATTAATTGATTATTATGATTTTTAATAGGATCTAAAGGATTTTCACTACATACTTGTTCTAATAATGTATCTATTTCTGTTTGAATAGTCATATTATTTAAGAGATAAAACTGAAGTGAATCTAAATGACAGATAATTTGTTGTAATTGTTGATAATAACTGGTATGATATATCGGGATTTTTAGAATAACAGATTTCTGATTAATAGATTTAATCAAAGGAGTTCGTAAAGTAATAAAATGTAAGTATTGGCAAAAAGGATTGTAAAGTTTTAAGAAATTATTTCCTAATATTAAGGATAAGCTTGATTCCTGTTGATAAATTGTTGGTATAGGAAATGTATATTTTTCTATTAAAATATTATTATAATAATTTACATACCATATTTCTTTGAAACTTCCATCTGCTATTCTTATTTGCTGTCATTTGTTGAACAAAACCTCTAGAAAACTTTCTGAAACCTGTTGTAATAAAATTAAAAAGAAAAAATGCATAAAAATATATCTAAATTTTGAATATAATAATTAATTTAATATAAATAATAAAATATATTATAATTATCAAATCAATTATGTTATAATGAATTTTATAAAAAATAAAATGGAAAAGAAAAAAGGCATGAGTGATTAATGGACGGGCGTGCACTGTGCGTTGTGCACGTCCGTGCATTAATTACGTTTATTCTTCTTCTTCCTCGACACTTTTATTATTACTAATTCAAGATTCCCTTGTAATGCATTTCTCCTTATTAAGAACGTATGTATCTTGGAATTTTGTAAATGAAATTAAAAAGGGAATATAATACCAACTTAGAAATAAAACCAGAATAATGTAACTAAGTCACGGGCATCTTTCACTGATACTGGCATGAGTCTGAGTGGCTCAGCCTGCACTGATGCCCGTCACGAGTGTGACTGGGAGACAGTGCTGGCTCTTGGAGTGATATCAGTTGGGTGTCACTTAAGGCAGTGCACGCCTTTGACTCTTCTCAAATCCGAGTACAGGAGTGGAAACTTAGTTTCTCTATAATAACCACATTCTTAACTTATTCAAGGGCACACAAAAACTACTTTGTAACTATTAATTCATCCAAACGTACACAACCTCCCTCCCATTCTTATTCTTGGTCGTCACCGTAGAACTGGGATGGCGTCAACGAAACCAAGTTATTAGGAAGAAAAACGACACCTTTACTCATAAAACCAACTATGCCTCCGAGAATGAAACAACCTACAGTTCCCTCTTTGTCAGTAGAAGAGCCCAGTTCAGGTATGTCATGCCTCGTATTTCAAAGTAGAGAGCTTCAAGAAAGGTACGGTATTATTAAGAATCGAAAAATTATTCCAAATAGAATTATAGATTTTGACGCACTTATTGAACTAGGAATATTGGATCGAGTACAGGAGTTACTCAGAAATGTAGGTTGGGAAATTTTTTCTCAATGGAGAGAAAATTCATATGTAGAATTGACATTATAATTTCTTACTACTTTAGAATGTATAGAGGGGACATTTGGGTTAAGTGTTAAATTTCGATTAATGTATATTATCAGATAAATGTAACAGAAGTCAATGATCTATTTGATTTTCCAAATACTAGTTTCTATGAATATCCTGAGGAATTTGACCATACAAAGTGTTGGTCACAATTGACCAATTCTAATAAAGTGTTTGCTACTGGTCGGTCTAAAGCATCTGCAATTGTTGACCATGCTCTTAGTTATCTGCATCGGTTTTTAAGTTTTACACTATTCGACAGAGGTGATGGCAATGAGGCAGTTTTTGAAAGTGAGTTATTTGTTTTGTGGTGCATGATAAATGTGAGGTCCTTTAATGCGGGTTGTTGGGTGATAGGGCAATTAGTTGAAGTGGCTAAATCCAGTAGAGGAAAAATAGTTGTTGGGGCATTTGTGACCGAAATTGCAAAATGTCTCGGCTTGTTAACCGAGAGAAAACGCAATGGGATGCAGCTAGTTTTGGGAAAGTTGACTTTGGACTTGAATTCTTTGGTGTCGATGAAGGTTATCAAGTGGGAAGAGGATCGTTATGTTCTTATACATAATGAGACGGGGGAAGGTTCGAGCACTAGGCCAACTGGAGTTACAGAAATAGAAATAGAAACTTCAGAACAAGATGATGTTCTACCTTCCTAACCCAACACTAACCTCAACACCAACTCCAACATATGCAACAGAGAGAGATATGCTTCCGTCGGGTATCAACAACTGAGCAATCAATTGATAGCATGTGAACAAAGAACAAATGAGAGGCTGCAGAACATTGAAGGTAACGTCGTTGAGATTCGAACCTTCATGGCCAATTTGAATGCTCGCCTCGAACAGTCTCCACCCCCATCTTAATTTAATTTTAGCAGTGTTTATGCTTAATTTATTCGAAGGAGTATTTCTAAACATGCTATATTATTTAATGTATAAATGAATATTGTGTAATTTAAAATTATGTGATAAATTTATAAATATTTAAATTTTGAAATGTATAATAAGAAAGGAATTAATAAGGTTAAATTTTGTTATATTAAAAATATTTGTTTTATTAAATTTATTAATTAATTTTATTTCTATTATTTTTATTTTATTTTTTCTTATTATCATTACATTTATTATTCTTATTCATTTAATTATTTTTATAATTATGCACGCCCCGTGCATTCACTAATGTATGTTCTTATTCAATTAAACTATAATTAATTAACTAATTAAAATCTAATTTAACATATTAGACAAATATATTTAATAAATATTTTAATGGGGGACTAAATTAATATATATTTATATAAATGTATATAATTATATATAATTATAATCAAAGTATAATTTAATGTAATTTTTAATCAAAGTAAAAATTAAATTTAAAATTTAAAATATTTTTTATTAAATTAATAAATGCACGCACGTGCATTAAAGGCACAGTGTGCACTTAAGACGAATAAAAAACATACATAACATGATTACATTTATAGTTTTAAAGGTAGAAAATATAACAATAATATACATTAACATGAAAACAAGATATTAGAAAAGTATAATATGAGTGAATGAGTATACCTGCAGGCGAAGACTAATTGACTTGGAATTCAGTTAAAAAAGCATTGGCCTGTTGTGATAGCAATGAATACAAAAATGTTAAACAAAAAGATAGAACTTATATACAATTCAACCTTTCCAGTTGCGTATTCCAACTTCAAAAATCAAAAAATTACAAACTTTATATCATTAGAAAGAACTGAGGAAAATAAAGTTACGGTGATTTGAAGTGAGGATATGCGTCTGGAAAGTCAGGATTGTGCATATTGTAAGAACAGATAAAATAAGAGAATAAGTGGACGAGAGTATATTCTGAAACTTTAATGATTAAACTGTATCGATCTAGATAGAATCGACCAAACTGTCTTCACGAAAGGTGTAGATGTTTCTCTTAGCTTTTTAATAACATAAAATTTCTGTATTGAAAGTTATGGTGATTTAAACTGAGAGTATGCGATTGGGACTGAGAGTATGCGACTGGATAGTCGCGCACGGTCACAAAAATGCAAGAATTTCTTAAAAGTCGCGATTCGCGCTGAAGCACAATCGCGACTTTACCACTGTTCTTAAAAAGTTTGTTTTCTACGTATAAATGCAGGGGTGTGCATTTGGAATGCACGCCCGTGCATTCGCAACTCCCATGACTCTTGTGCATTTGACCAAACTCATTTAAAAATCGTCTTGGTTAGGGATTATTGTTATTATTACTAATCAAGGTGTGCATATGTACATAATCTATCATAATTAATGAATCAAATAATTATAATTTAGTATTTCAATTAAATAATTATTTTGTAATTAGTTATTATTACAACATAGTCAACACATATTAAAATATAACTAATTAATTAAAACGTAAATAATGAATAAAGCAATTAAATATTTGGGTTAAAATTAATAATAATTAAGATATCATAAATTAACCGATTTAATCAAATATAAAGTATCTATAAATTTATCAGCCATGATTAACCATTAACATAATTCAACTATAATTAATCACAATTAATGTATAATTAAATAATTGATGCATTAAAATATAATTAATTGATTAAACAGTACATGTTCATGTTTAGCATATAGAGCATTTAATTTGTTATAATAAACAATATACAAGTAACTTCTGAAAATTATTTCATATTTCGCTTTGAATCCATCCTTTCTTTACATTATGATCTCCACTTCTTCTTATCAAGTAGCAACTCGGTTAATATTTACCTCATAAAAAAACTTATATTGACCTATCCTATAATGTAACACACAATTCTCTTATATTTTTATTGTTAGTCTTCATACATCTTGTTCTTCCTCAATAAGTAAAGGGTAATTTAGATAGTTTTATGACACATAAATGGATTAATATACTTAAAACAAACCATTCATGCCCTCCTTGTAAACACAAAACAAAAAAAATGATATATATTTGAGTGGGTTAATTATAGAAATTTTTATCCATAAAACGAAAATTTTACTTAGTATATCTCCTAAGATACATGAATTTGTCCAAAAAGTTTGCATGACTGACATTCATTCACAATTGCTAATTACAATTTTATCTAATTATGTCTTCTTCTTCTTTTCTTTTTATGAGTTTCATTTTTCTTTTCTCTTTTTATATGGCAGAAGTAATAAACCCTTATGATTCAAGTAATATAATATTGACGGTTGTGATTTAACAACAAAAAACCATCATGCGGATATGGAGAGTTTTGAAGTTTAACAAAGCAGGAAATAAAAACATGAAAAGTATACAACTTACATGGTTATTTTACTGTAAGAAAAAGAGTCTATGACAGTTTAGGTTTTTTGTTACTATCATTAACATCTGCACTTGACTGGGTTGCTGGTTCAGGGTTGTTGAATCTTTTACGAAGACATTAGCTAATTGTGGAAGAAGATTCAACAATATCTTCTGATGTTATAAAGAATAAAGTATGTTACCTATAGAATATACAAGGGAATTTAAAAAAAAATGGTAAATAGATAGATAAAGATGACAATATAATTAATGCGAAAAAAAGTTTACATATTTAGGTGAACATAAAAACGAATAAATTGAACGAATAAATAAGAACAAGTACAAATTGAATAAATAAATAATAGCGAATATCTATAATTGGGATAGGTGTAGTCTGAGCAGTGTTATTTTCATTGCCAGTTGAGATTTCATTATCTTTTCCAACGGAAGTTGAAGCATTTCTAATTCGTCATCATCGATTTCACAGTAATACATAACAATAAACCACTATCCTTCATCTCCCGAGGGAACATGTACAGGTTTAAAATGGAAAAGAAATGTCTTGTTTTTTAGTTCTGCGTATACTTTTTCCAAAAGAAGTTCCATATTCTTATCATGCAAAGGTAAAAATGTTAGTTTTCAGGCATATAATAAAGATTTTTTATTATCGCTATATTAAATAGCATATGTAATAAGTCAAAAAAGTATAACCTGGTTGTAACATTCCATAGCTTAAATTGCAGTAAAATTGAGAAGTTTTTTAGCAAGTTCGCCAAAAATAGATGTTGTGATAGTCCCCATTTCATCAGTCAAATCCATATCATAGCGGCATCTATATTCACAATTTGCAATAAAAAGTTAATTAGAATATATATGTTAATAAGATATATTGGAAGGTTGTATAACAACAAGATCTGCTTCACGGATGAAGAAATGTCGTTAGCGTGTGTTACAAGTTACATTTGTGAAGAAGGTAGGTGTCACAGGTGTGAGTTAGAAGTCACACCCATGAAGAATACATCACGGGGGTGATTTACAAGTCACACCCGTGAAGAAGGTCTCATGGGTGTGATTTACCGTGTTACAACTGTGACGTCCAAATACAAAAGCTTAAAACGCGGGAAAAAGAAATCTTGCGCATATAAAGTGCATAACAAGAATAAGGTAGTAAATTGAAAAGAGGAAACGAAAAAGGAGAACCTAGGTTTAGCAGGAAGTTTTTCTCCACAAGAATTACAAGTGAATGGAACTCCATAATTAGCAGCTGTAGAATGAAAGCATTTCTTACATGTCATATACCAGTACTTTTGTAAGATGTGTTGAAAGAAAACATTAGCTTTAATCTATGTTGCCTGCAAATATATAATAAGATTTTTATTAAATAAGTGAATATCAAATAGGCAATGTTCATGAGAATATAAAATGTATTTACCTTATTGATAGAATTCAAGAAGACGATTTTTGTTATTTTCTGATAGGAACTGATCCTTATTATTTCGTCGTGCCCTGAAACATAATAATTATAAATATAAAAGCATGCAAATGTTATAAAATTTCTGTACAATTTGATTATTCATTGACGTAAAGATAATGAAGCACCAATTTTTAAGCTCAGCAGCTTCTTCGATTGGTGGATCAACAAGAATTACTGAGTCAAACCAAGTAGATAATGCAACACCTAAAATTTTTTAATTGTAAGTTAAAAATAAGATAGAAAGATAAGTAATAAAATGTAATAGTGTAATGAAGAAAAAATAAAAATACTGTTATAGAAGTTGACTTTCAGTCTGCGACACACAATTATCGGATAAGAATTTAAGGATTTTGCAATATGTTGTCCCTCGTTAGCAACGAAAGAATTCCACATTGACAGTAAAATTGTCTGTTGTCTGAAAAAAAGAAACGTCAGAAAAAGAAGTAGAAATTATTTGAGTATTTGTGAGGTATCAAGAAAAACAGAGATTTTATATTACTGCTTGTTGGCAAGAACAAATTTTTGCACAGTTGAATGTTTGCCATCTTTGTTGATTTTTTTTTGATCCAAGACTTGAATAACCACAGCCAAAATATCTATCACATGTTAAATATAAATATCACTAAATATAACAGAAAAAATAGTCAACATTGCACAAAAAAATAAGTTAAGAGTCTAACTAACCGATTTTTCCTTCTGGTTTATGTAGTTGATAAGATCAGTGAAAGGTGTGTAGTTAAATTTGGTGGGGATGATGGCATCGTCATCTGGTACAGGTTCAATGACAGTATGATCTGTAATTGTCCATTATATTTGTAAGTCTTCAGTTTGATACTGAAGTGGAATTGCCTTCACAATGGCATTATAAATAATCATTTTTTGGATGTCATTGTTAAATATAATACCTTCAACTTGTGAGCCCTGTTAATAATGAAGAAATTGTTAACAATTAAATTTAAATAAATAAACATTTAGAACGAAGAAAGTGTACTCGTCATACCTGAGAATCAACAAAGATAAACTTTTGTCTTTTTGACGGTGAGTTAGGTGATGTGATAATATGCTATTTTTCTTGCACAATAATTTCGCATGACCACCACCGAGCGCCGGGTAAAATGTCCTTAATGAATTAACATTTTTCCATCCTGAAAGATTTATTTAATAAATTAATTAGCAGAAAAGAGTGTTTTTTATATGAAATCAGATTATATTAACTTGAATAAAGCAATTAATATACCTTCTAACAAGTTTGTATTTTATAATTTGACTAATTGAAATATTTCTTGGAATACAATATTTCTCGTCTTTTGATCAAACTTTGAAGATTCAAAAGTTCTCGGAATAATTAGAACTTTAACTAATTCTGGAGTATAAAGCTACATACAATTGTCCATGTGAGAATATAGGTTGACGGAGATAAATTCCCACATAATCAAGTGTTTGACCTTGAGATTTGTTTATGGTCATTGCAAAATATAAACGAATAGGGAACTGCATTATGACAAAAGGTATCCCATTTTTTTCATTATTAGAAGATTGTAAGGGAATTTTAGATATAAAAACTATTTTTCTTTGTGAGGTCCGAAGACAATTTCTGCAGAAATTGTATGATCTTTTAGTTGTCTGCATATCAACCTTGTCCCATTGCATAGACCCTCAGATGGATTCAAATTTTTTAGGAGCATAATGGGGGAACCTTTTTTGAGTAAGAGTTTGTATAGAGGTAAGCCTTTCGGAATTAAAGAATTTAGAAAATCTTCATAATCTGCTTGATGTCTTCGTTCAACTGTTTTGTTAGAACTCACGTATGAATGCATATTTCCTAACAATCTGTTAATCATGATCTCGTTAATCTCATCAACACAGCTGTTTATTGGACACAACACACATCTATTTATTATCTGGTATGGATCAGATGAATAGAAGTTTAGGTCAGGGAAAACGCTTTCTAGTAATCTAGTGGAGACAAAGAGGGATCAGAAAGATGTTTTTGCAAGTTTTTTTAAAAAAAGGAAAGTTAAATATACAATGAAGAATGTATTAACCTGTTAAGAGATTCGTCCTTGTATCATAAGGAATAACTAGTTGTTTTAGCAAGGATATTTGTTCTTGCTCATCAACTGCTTCGATGCCTTCTCCTACATGTAATAAAAATTCACAAACAGCTGGATTTGATATAGCTCTCATATTGATCGTTAAAGAGAATTTATGCATGTGCTGCTAAAGATGTGAATTTATAAGACTTGAATCAATGAGTTGTTGTTTTGTAGCTTGGTCAATAACGGGTAATGTTTGGCAGAAATCACCACCAAATACAACTATTTTCGTCCAAAAGGTTCATTGAAATCCATGATATTTTGAAGTAAATCATGAAATGCTTCAATAGTTTCTCGTTTTGCCATGGAAGCTTCATCCCATAAGATAAGACTACTTTCAAATATCAATTTTCCAATACTACTTTGCTTACTTAATTGACAAACTTTTTTCTTTGAAAAATCAAGCGGGATATTAAACCTTGAGTGAGCTGTCCTACCACCAGAAAGGACTGATGCTGCAACACCTGATGCAGCAACAGCAATTGCAATATGCCCTTGTGATCGTAAGTTTGCAAAGAGAGCTCGATATAAGAAAGTTTTCCCAGTTCTACCAGGATTATCAATAAAAAAACTTCCACCGTTTGAAGTAAAAAATGAATCTAGTATCAAATCAAATATGTATTTTTGTTCATCATTCAACCTTGATTGTAATAATAAATCTTCTAGATCGAGCTATATACTTCTTTCACTTTGTATTTCTTTAGTTTGATTTTCATGATACAACAGGAAATTGATGATCAGCAAAATGGTAATCAGCTAAACTCTTCCCCATTTGCTCCAATGATTTATTAATATCTTGAAGGGCCATTTTTGTAATGTCATTAGATGTATAGGTACTATAAAAGGAAGCATATTGATAGGCAGAACAAAGATCGTCTTTGAATGTTTCCCAAAGCTGCTTAGGATTAGTTGGTGAACAATAGAACAGAAGCGTAGCAAATAAAATTCTGAGCTATGTTGGCATTTGAAACATAACAGCCTCTTCAAGAGTTTGTTGTATATAAAAAACAGATGCTAGCAATCCCAACTGTAGTGCAGCCTCTCTGAAACAGCTTCTTTTTTTACTATCAATAGTTAACAAGTCATCAAATGATGTTGGTCCTTTAACATGTGTGAGTAATAACCTTAGGTAATAGCTTTCTCCTTCTCTAGTGTCAACAGTAACCAATCTTCCTATAACTTTTCTTCGACTTCTCTATGACCATGTTTTTATTTTTCGATTCCAAATAAAATATTCTAGAAAATCTTTGTATAAACATTTCATTTGTTCTGTCTTTTTATCTGTCAAATTCATCTTAAAAAATTCAGTGAGCATTGTTTTTGAAAAGTCAATTTTCCCCAATAAATGGAAAAGATCTGCATTTCTGTCAAAGGAAACCAACTGATGCTCTGGAAGATGAACTTGTAATATATAAACTGATGGATTAATTTCAGCCAGGCAAAATTCATATATACGCCATAAAGCTTCAAGAGGTGAAATCTAATGGCCTTTTTGGAAATTACTTATTTCGTCAATATCATTTGTGCCTTGTTGATCGACAATGCTAAAGTTCACAAGATCATGGCCCTTAAAAACATATTTGTATAAGTATTTGACAAGCTTCACAGTTGAACAAATTTCAACGTTTATGTGATAATCAATTAGCATCAAGAGATACGGATTATGAGGAATCAGCCACTTATCATCAATCTCATGTCTGAAAATTTTAACTTTTCTACCATCATCTCTTTATCTATAACACAGATAGTTGTCCTTACCATGAACAATAAAAGGAGCAAAATTCTTGGGATAATGATTTTTGCATGCACAGTTTCTCATACAAGGGCAATCTTTATTCATAAAACTACAAGGACCATAAATCATATGTTTAATCACAAGAGAATATAATCACGAAAGAATCTAAATGTTGATCACTAACTGCTTGACAAACTGCCGGTAAAGTAGTGCATCTTTTTTTTGCAG
>JANZXP010000007.1:20387858-20402864 GCA_027576715.1 Erythroxylum flavicans | reverse complement strand
TAATTTCATAAAAATTTAAAATTAAAGAAATACAATAGTTTTAAATTTGTAGGTTGTTTTAATAAAAATAAAGTTCAAATTAAAATGGAAAAGAAATTTATTTTAATTTTCAACTGTTTTATTGTTTTAATGGGATTCTTTAATGAACAAAATATAATTTCGTTTTAATCATATTTAAGGCGGTAGTAATCAACCAATATGATTTAAGTAATACAAGGTGACGGTTCTCATTTAACAAAAAAAAAACCATCATGAGGATCATTCAATAAAAGCCATGGATAGTGAAAGTTTCCAAGTTTAAAAATATACAATTTACATGGTTATTTTACTGAAAGAAAAAGAATCTGACAATTTAGGTTTTTGTTATTGTCGTTAACATCTGCACTTGAGCTGTTGTTGCACTTGAGCTGTTGTTGCACTTGAGCAAATTGTTGGTTCATCTTCGGAGAATCTTTTATGAAGACATTGTCTGATTGTGGAAGAAGATTCAACAATATCTTTTGAAATTATAAAGAAAAAATTATGTTATATATAGAATATAGAGGAGTTTTTATTAACAAAAATGGTAAATAGATAGACAAAAATGATAATATAATTAGCGTTTTAAAAAAGTTTGTATATTTGGATAAACAAAAAAATTAATAATTGAAGGAATAAATAAGGAAAAGTAGAAATTGAATAAATAAATAATGGCGAATACTTGAAATTGGGAAAGTTGTAATGTCAGCGGTGTTATTTTGATCGTCCACTGAGATTTGATCATCTTTTTCAACGGAAGTTGAAGCATTTTCTAATTCGTTATTGTCGATTTCACGGTAATACATAACAGTAAAGCGTTCTCTTTCATCCCCGACAAAACACGTACAGGATTAATGTGAAAAAGAAATGTCTTGTTTTTCAATTCATCGTGCACTTTTTCCAGAGGAAGTTCCATACTCTTATCATGCAAAGGTAAAAATGTAAATTTTTTGGCTATAATATAATAAAGATATTTTTATCATCGTTATATTAGATCACGCCTGTAATAAATCAAACAAGTATAACCTGGTTGTAATATTCCATTGCTTGAATTGCAGTAAAGTTGAGAAGTTTTTCAGCAAGTTCGCCAAAAATAAATGATGTGATAGTACCTGTTTCATCACTCAAATCCATATCATAGCGGCATCTATGCTCGCAATAGAAAGTTAATTAGAATATATATGTTAATTAGATATACGGGAAGGTTGTATAACAACAAGATCTAATTCGACGAAGAAGAATTAATAATAGCGTGTGTTATAAGTTACAGTTGTGAAGAAAGTAGGTATGAGAGGTATGAGTTAGAAGCCACGAGGTGGCTTACAAGTATGTTATAACCATAACCTTCAAATACTAAACGTTAATAGTTTTGGAAATAAAAATCTTTGCGTATAAAATGGAGAACAAGAATAAGCTAGCTAGTAAATTGAAAAGACCAAGGAAAAAAGGAGAACCTGGGTTCAGCAAGAAGTTTTTCTCGGCAAGAATTACAAGTGAATGGAACTCCGTAAGTAGCAACTGTAGAACAAAAGCATTTCTTGCATGCCATATACCAGTACTTTTGCAAGATGTGTTGAAAGAAAATATTAGCTTTAATCCATGTTGCCTATAAATATATAATAAGATTTTCATTAAATAAGTGAATATCAAATAAGTAATGTTAGTGAGAATATAAAATGTATTTACCTTATTGGTAGAGTTCAAGAAGATGATTTTTGTTATTTTCTAATGTGATCTAAAAGATATATCAGGATTATATCTTAGATAAGCTTGTTGATTAATAAGGGTTTTCAGTTCTTTATTATTTTGTCGTGCCCTAAAACAGAATAATTATAAATATATAAGCGTGAAAATATCATAAAATTTGTGTAAAGTTTGATTATTGGTTGAAGTTAAAAAAATGAGGTACCAATTTTTAAGCTCCGTAACTTCTTCGATTGGTGGATCAACAAGAATTGCTGAGTCAAACTAGGTAGATAATGCCACACCTAAAATTTTTCAATTGTAAGATAAAAAAATATTATGTAATAAAATGTAACAGTACAATGAAGAAAAAATAACAATACCATTATAGAAGTTGACTTTTAGCCTGCGACACACAATTATCGGATAAGAATTTACAGATTTTGCAATTTGCTATCCTTCGTTGGCAACGAAAGAATCCCACATTGAAAGTATAATTGTCTGTTGTCTAAAATAGAAAAATGTTAAAAAAATGAAGCAGAAATTATATGAGTTTTTCTGAGTATAATTGTTCTGTTGTCTAAAATAAAAGAATAAAGAAAAATAGAAAATGTCTGTTACTGCTTGTTGGCAAGGACAAATTTTTGCACAGTTGAATGTTTGCCGCCTTTGTTGATTTATTCCTGATCCAAGACTTCAAGAACAACAGCCAAAACATCTATCACATGTTAAATATAAATATGATTAAATATAACAGAAAGAAATAATTAAGATCATATAAAGAAATAAAATCAGGTCCTAACCAACTGATTTTTCCTTCTGGTTTGTGCAGTTGATAAGATTAGTGAAAGGTGTATAGTTAAATTTGGTGGGGATAATGACAACATCATCTGGTACTGATTCAATCACAGTACGATTTGTAATTGTCCACTGTATTTGTAAGTCCTCAGTTTGATACTGAAGTGGAATCGCCTTCATAATGGCATTACAAATAATATATTTTTTATATGGTTGCAGGATATGGCTCATTTTTTGAATATAATACCTTCAACTTGTGAGCCCTGTTAATAGT
This sequence comes from Erythroxylum flavicans, assembly GCA_027576715.1. Classification (NCBI taxonomy): domain Eukaryota; kingdom Viridiplantae; phylum Streptophyta; class Magnoliopsida; order Malpighiales; family Erythroxylaceae; genus Erythroxylum; species Erythroxylum flavicans. The sequence continues at coordinate 20,400,091 of JANZXP010000007.1, read as the reverse complement.
AAAGAAATTGTTAAATATTAAATTTAAATAAATGAACATTCAAAAAGAAGAAAGTGTAATCGTCATACCTCAGAATCAACAAAGATAATTTTTTGTCTTTTTGACGGTGAGTTAGGTGATGTGATAATATGCTGCTTTTCTTACACAATAACTTCGCATGACCACCACTGAGCATCGGGTAAAATTTCCTTAATGAATGAACATTTTCCATCCTGAAAAATCTGTTTAATAAATTAATCAGCCGAAAAGAACTTTTTTTATAAGAAATAAAATTATATTAACTTGAATAAACCAATTAATATACCTTCTGACAAGTTTGTATTTTATAATTTGACTAATTGAAATATTTCATGGAATACAATATATCTTGTCTTTTGATCAAACTTTGAAGAATCAAAAGTTCTCGGAACAATTAGAACTTTAACTGATTCAGGAGTGCGAGCTCTTGATAAAGCTACATACAATTGTCTATGTGAGAACACAGGTTGACAGAGATAAATTCCCACATAATCAAGTGTCTGACCTTGAGATTTGTTTATGGTCATTGCAAAACACAAACGAACAGGAAACTATGTTCTGACAAAAGGTATCCCATTTTTTTCATTGTCAGAAGACTGTAAAGGAATTTTAGGTATAAAAGCAAATTTTTTTTTGTGAGGTCCGAAGACAATTTCTGCAGAAATTGTATGATCTTTTAGTTGTTTGCATATCAACCTTGTCCCATTGCATAGACCCTTAGTTGGATTCAAATTTCTTAGCAGCATAATATGGAAGCCTTCTTTAAGTAAGAGTTTATGGGGAGGTAAGCCTTTTGGATTCAAAGAATTTAGAAAATCTTCATAATCTGCTTAATGCCTCCGATCAATAGTTTTGTCAGAACTCATGTATGAATGCATATTTCCTGACAATCTGTTAATCATGATCTCGTTAATTTCATCAACACAACTATTTGTTGGACATAGCACACATCTATTAATCATCTGGTATGGATCAGATGAATAGAAGCTCAAATCAGGGAAGACACTCTCAAGTAATCTGGTTGGGACAACGGTGGATCAAAAAAATGAATTTGGACTTTTTGAAACGAAGCAAAGTAAAATATACAACAAAGAATGTATTAACCTGTTAAGAGACTCGTCCTTACTATCATAAGGAATAACTAGTTGTTCTGGTAAGGATATTTGTTCTTGTTCATCAACTGGTTCGATGCCTTCTCCTACTCGTAATAAAAATTTAAAAAAAGCTGGATTTGATATAGCTCTCATATTGATCGTCAAAGAGAATTTATGCATATGTTGCCAAAGATGTGAATTCAAAAGGCTTGAATCAATGAGCTGTCTTTTTGACCAAGTGATGAAAATCACCACTGAATATGACAATTTTGCGGCCAAAAGGTTCATTGGAATCCATGATATCTTGAAGTAAATCATGAAATACTTCAATACTTTCTCGTTTTGCCATGGAAGCTTCATCCCATAAGATAATACTATATTCAAAGATCAATTTTCCAATACTGCTTTGCTTACTTAATTGACAAACTTTTTTCTTTGAAAAATCAAGCGGGATTTTAAATCTTGAGTGAGCTATCCTACCACCAGGAAGGACTGATGCTACGACACCTGATGTAGCAATAGCAATTGCAATATGTCCTTGTGATCATAAGTTTGCAAGGAGAGCTCGATATAAGAAAGTTTTCCCTGTTCCACCAGGACTATCAATAAAAAAACTTTTACCATTTGAAGTCGATACAGAATCCAATATCAAACCAAATATGTATTTCTGTTCGCCATTCAACCTTGATTGTAATAACAGGTCTTCTAGATCAACTTGTATACTTACCTCACTTTGTATTTCTTTAGTTTGTTTTTCAGATAATCAACACGAAATTCATGATCAGCAAAATGGTAATCAGCTAAAGTCTTCCCATTTGCTCTAAAGATTTATTAATATCTTGAAGGGCCATTTTTGTAATGTCATTAGATGTTTAGCCGGTATAAGAAGAAGCATATTGATAGTCAAAACAAAGGTCATCTTTGAATGTTTCCCAAAGTTGCTTATGATTAGTTGGTGAACAATAGAACAGAAGCGTAGCAAATAAAAGTCTGAGTGATGTTGGCTTGAAAGATAACAGCCTCTTCAAGAGTTTATTGTATATAAAAATCAGACGCTAGCAATCCCAAATGTAGTGCAACCTCTCTGAAATAGCTTCTTTTTTTCACCATCAACAGTCAATAAGTCATCAAATGATGTTGGTCTTTTAACAAGTGTGAGCAATAATCTTAGATAATACCTTTCTCCTTCTTTGGGGTCAACAGTAACCAATCTTCCTATAACTTTTCTTCAACTTCTTTGTGTCCATATTTTTGATTTCCGATTCCAAACAAAATATTCAAGAAAATCTTTATACAAACATCTGATCTCTTTTGCCTTTTTATTGGTTTAATTCATTTTAAAAAATTCAGTCAGCATTGTTTTTGAGAAGTCAATCTTTCTTAACATATGGAAAAGATATTCATTTCTATTAAAGGAAATCAACTGATGATCCAGGAGATGAACTTACAGCATGTAAACTGAAGGATTAATTTCAGCCAGGCGAAATTCATATATACGCCATAAAGCTTTAGGGGGTGAAATCCAACGGCCTTCTTGGAAATTACTTATCTCATCAATATCAGTTGCGCTCTGTTGATCGACAACACTAAAGTTGACAAGATCATGACCCTTAAAAACATATTTGTATAAGTATTTGACAAGCTTTACAGTTGAACATATCTCGACGTTTATGTGGCAATCAATTAGCATTAAAAGATACAGATTGTGAGGAACCACCCATTTGTTATCAATCTCTTGTCTGCAAATTTTAGCTCTCCTACCATTATCTCTTCGCCGATAGCATAGATAGTTGTCCTCACCATGAACAGTAAAAGGAGCAAAATTCTTAGGATAATGATTTTTACACACACCGTTTCTCATGCAAGGGCAATCTTTATTCATAAAACCACAAGGACCATGAATCATATGTTTAATGACAAGAAAATATAACCGGGAATTTTCATCAGGATCTAGTATCTCAACGGATATGATCTGATCGTAGGAATTTGGATTTAGCAATTAAGTATTAGCAATAGATGAGCATGAGGGAATCCATGCTTTTGAAATTCAATTGCATAAACAAATGCGGCAACATCTCCAAAGATTTGTTTTTTCATCGACTCGTTCTTGAGAATTTCAAATTTTGCTCTAAATACTCTAGCCAATAAATCTTGTCGATCTTGTGCTTTTTCATGAAATTTGAGATTTTTCTTGTATTTCTCTCCACATAGGGTTGCAAGTTATGGTAAGAAAAATATCAGGTTTACCATATTTTTGTACCAAAGCCATTGCATCAAGATAACGTCGTTTTATGTCCCTCGGACCACCGATAAATAAAGTTGGCAGTACAACTCAACGACCAATTCTTGAACCTTGTGTTTGACCAACACTAACGCTATCCAAAACACCTTGTAATATTTCTGTCCGTATCTCATTTTGTCTTTTTCTATGAAAATCAAGTCGAGATGTTTCAATCTTTATATAAGTTCCCACAACAAATTACTGAAGCAATATGAAGCTATGGAGTAACATAGATTCATCATCTTCTCTCATTTGGAGTCGATAATAGTAGTATTCTCTAGCGGAAACAAAACCCTCTTCGGAGTAAGCTTCATCTGTAGCTAGTAGGAAAGAAGGTGAATTTGATAAATAAAACGATGGAATTAAATAATATCTTCAAAAAGATTAAACAGGAAAAGAAACTTGCCTGTGTTTTCCACAGCAAACAATTCAGGTACATCAGTGAAAGAGTTTATATGAGGATGAATTCCCTCATCAAAGACATTGCTCCTGTTTGTCTTTGAAATTAACCATTTGATTCCACGATGCCATCTAGATTCGCCACGAGGAAATGACAGAGGATGTTGAAGAGGATTATAACATGCATAATAAGATTGAATTCTATAACTTGGACCCGAGCGAGCATAGACTTGGATGTGAGGACATTTATCAATGTGTTCATCATCAATCTCAGTCCATATAACAACCACTTGTGATGCAGTAGGAAGATTATAAACACGTTGATCAAGCCTAGGATAACACTTTAGGATTATTGCATGATTCTCAAACGATGGAATCTCCCTAAGACTTCGAAAGAATTTGGCATAAGGATTCTCTTTTAGAATCGCCATAATCTATTTTAATGTATTTTGCAAAGTTTATCAAAAGAGTTAGCTCTTCTTTTTAGTTCTTCATCAATATCAAAGAAATAGAGCTGGATTCCAGATACCTTATCAGATGTTGAAACTAAAGTGTCAAGAAAATGATAAACTTGACCTTAGACACGAAATGTATAAATTCCTTTCTTGTTTTTTGTTAGTTCCTGATCATACCTAGCTCCATAAGAAGTAAAAGCTAGGTTATTATTATATGTACGAACGTTCTTTCTGAAATGGTCTGATTCTTCATCATTGTCAATCAAAAATCGTTTCAAAGCATATGGCATTTGAGGGGCAACAATAGAAATTTGTCCTGATGAGCAACAGAACGATGGAGGTTCAAGATAAAATCTTTTCGCATTATAATGTTCACAATTTGGAACAAATCAAAGTTGTTAAGCCTCAGGAGGCAAATTATGCAACGATGTTAACTTTGACGAAGGATGACGGTTTATCCCTTAAAAAAAAGGTTGTTGACATTGTCTAGTAATGATATCACAAATATTAAAAATATACGTAATAAATTTTATTCCTTAATTATCAACACGTGTGACTGAGTTAGGTTGGATTGGAAAAGAAGATAGCGTTACATTAGATGCTTGCCACCTTGATGTGGTATGAATAATTTCTTCTTGTTGGAGAGAAGAATGAGCCGGATCAACACAATTCATATCAAAATGGAGAGATCTATTTTCTAACAGTTGACTAGTTGATTGATGAAAATACAATTGGCGGTTAGAAGGTTCAGTATCAACAGAAGAATCTGAACTTTGATTATTGACTGCTTGACATACTACAGGTAAAGTAGTGCATCTCTTTTTTGCAGCACGAGTTTCTCTTAATCGTCGTAAAAATTCTTGCTTTTCATTTTCTGGCATTTCAGCATACCTTTGACGTCTTTTGACATTTTTATCCATATCTGAAGTTAGACAATATTTACATTCTTCATATATCCATATGTAATATGATTTAGAAAATTTTAAAATAAGAGAATCCATTTAACAAATCATATATTTAATAAACAAATTATCATGAATCAATAATATTTACTGTATTAGTGAATACAACAAAATACACGTAAGAAACCACATGTTTTAGAAAGCAATTTAATAATACGTTAAACAAAACAAGTAAATAAAGAAAAAACAGCCATTATATTAATGAGTAACAAATATAAACAAATTATATATAGTAAAATTTTGACAAAATTAGACATACCTAATTATTGCAACAACGAACAAAGTACTGGTGGCAGCGAATAATAAGAAAACCTAAAAAATTTTAAAGCAGAAATATATTGTTATAATTTATGAGAACAAGTTTTTTTATTAATAATTTTTATATTTAAGATATAAATGGATGAAGTAAATTATGAAATAAAAATGCTTTAATATAAATTAGTAAAAAATAAGTAATAAGTCAAATAATCATAACTTTAAAAAAAAACTCCCCTTGTAGCAAACGGTTAAAAATATGTATATAACAGTTGAGGAAAAAAAATGAAACAGTTGCAATTTATAAATATCACAAGAATATCAATTTTAAAATGTAAAAATCAAGATAATATAGTCGAAAAAATGTAACACCTGTTATGTAATTATATAAAGATGAATATCGTAGAGATGATATGTGAGATATTCGACTTGAACACAAAAGTTGACAAGAATTTAATAGATTGAATATGCAGGAATGAAAATTAACATTCTAAATGAAAATAATACAAATTAAATTAAGAGAAAAATTACAAAGATGGATAAAGATAACTTACAGATAGTTGCAACCTCTTTTTTGTTGAAACTGGAAAGCCAAGTGTAATCTCTTTGTTCCTGAATGTAGAAAGCTGAGTCGAAGACAATATAAACTTTTTATAGTCTTAAGATGGAAAATTGTGTTTGGAGAAGTGAGGTTGAAGAAGTTATCGTTGGAAAAGAAAATATAAAGACAGTGTCTGATTCATTCAGTAAAAAAATAATTATCATGTCAGTTATTTTAATGAAAAAGGGATTGACGAAGACGGGTGATTATAAACGAAGACGACTCGGTGTGGGTGATTATAAACGAAGATGGCTCGGTGTGTTTGATATTAACTGATTGAAACAAATCATTTATATATATATTAAATATATAATAATTAATTAAATGTAACTGTATTTTTAATAAATTTCTGTTTTTTATTATTTATAAATATATAATTTATTTGAATTAATCAGTTAATAGATTTCTGTATTAATGATAATGTGTAGCTCATTTAATCAATTGCATAAATAAAAAATATTCAATTAATTAATTCATATTATCATTATTAGTATGATTATATAAATAAATTTACACATCAATAAAATAATTATATATTAATAATTATTAATTATAACTGAACAAACAAAACAATTAACAATTGATAAAAAATTAGTATATAATAATCACTTAAATGTAACTGTATTTTTAATAAATTAATCATTTCTTTAATTTCATTATTCTTATTAGTATATAATAAATTCTTTGATTTATTAAATTATAGTTACGTAATTAAGCAAACTATTTCAATATTTAGTATATATGTTATTGCTAATTATAATAAATTGTTTTATAGTTGATTAAGTAGTCAATTTCAATATTTAGCATATATGTTACTGTTAAATATTATTAATTAATTTATAGTTGATTAATTATTTTATAGTTTATATAAAAGTATGTAGTTAATTAAAAGTAAAAACGGAATTAGCTGTCACGGTTGTGACGAATAGCCGTGAGAGTTTGGTAGGTGTCACGGGTGTGACAGTAATATGTCACAACCGTGACATTGGTCACAGCCGTGACTATTGCTGTCACAACCGTGACACTTTGCTGAGTGTCACGGCCCGTGTTAGGTGTAACGGGTGTGACTTTTTCTGTCACAACCGTGACACTCACACCCGTTACACTTTCTTATGATAAATGTGTAAATGTTTTAAAAATATGGTTTAATTTAAATTTTAAAAAATTATACAAAGATATTAATAAAATCTTATTAAATTTTTTAAGAATGAAGTCTCATCTTTATTTTATTTTTCCATATATTTTTAGTTTCACTAAGAACTTATTAAGTTTTTTTTCCAATTATTGTTAATTTTAGAATCTGTATCCATTTTTTGTTAGGTGTAATCTACACATAATTAATTAACTGATTAAATCAATGAAGATATTGATTAATTAGGTAAGTACAAAGTAATAAATAATGATTCAATAAATTTAATCCATGATTTATCATAGTCAATAATATAATTTTGACATCGTTAATACAAATTACAAAATAATTTGTTGATTGTTTTATTAAAATAGACCTAATTTATAAAATTACTATAACATCTATCTTGTTATATTTAATAACAATTAATATATAATTAATTGAGGATATCTAGAATTATAATTAATCGATTAAATAGATAATAAAAACATTTTTATATATGTTACTGCATCATTAATTATTATTAATTATAATCAGCCAACAAATTTGATATAATATATTTAATATATATGAGAATTAACACTTATATGAAAATATAATAAATTTAAAAATCATAACTTGGAAATAACAAAAACTGAATATACTGTAAATCGAGATTATCTTTATTAAATGGCAAATTATGAAAAGGGAAAGGAAGCATTTGTGGCGCATGAATATAAAATAAACATATAGAGTTATTGATCACTGAAATGATCTGTCTAAAACGAAAATCTTAATTAATTCTTGCTTTGATAATTTATAAATTATAATTTTTTCATAAGGTTAAACTTAATAATTGTTGTTTTATTAATCTAAAATCAGGTAAATATAAACACATGTTCTTATAAGAAGCAGAAACATTTAACCAAATTCGCATTTCATTGTACAAAACGAAAATCTTAATTAATTGTTGCTATTGATATTTTATAAATTATAAATTTTATCATTAGCTTAAACTTAAAATTTGTTGTCAGGTCAATATAAACACGTGTTCTTATAAAAAGCAGAAAAATTGGCATTTGATGGTATAAAGAAAAAGCGGCAATCATATATAATGAAGAAAAAGCGGCAATTGTACATAATAAAAATAACGCTTACAATATTCTTATCTATATTCCTATCTTAAAATTGATTGGATACAAAAAAGTAACTTCCTTTTAGATGAGGTGGTATAATAGATACCAAACCACCTATTGGAGGTCTCATAATTGACCTATAAATAGTTTCGTTATAAGGGATTCTATAAAATTTTAAGAAAGGTAAAAATGACTCCTGATATTTATGAGTTTTTTTAGAAAACCAATACATATTTGGTGATTGGAAAAAAGAAGCTTGTGGGGTTTGTGGTTGAGCAAATCTAACTGACTCCGTAATTCACTAAAGAATAGGAGTAAATGGAAATAAAGTTTTGTTGCTAGCTGTTGCATAAGGCGATCCAAACGAAAGAGATCTGGCATTTAAAGAGTTAATGGAGGAGGAAATTAGAGAAAGAGTGAGAGTAGCCGTAGAAGCTGGGGTAGTTAAACTAAGATATCATGGTCTGTTTAGGTTAGAATATTGTGACACTGATAAGGAAAACCTTGAAGAGTATAACTCACTTCCAATAGCTGATCTTCTGTAAACATGCCTGGGAAATTCTAATGATTCTTCAAAATCTAGTGAATATACAATATTCATGATGGCTGTAAATTCAACAAATGGTTTGATACCCTATAATAAAAATAAAAATTTAAATTAGACATTAATAGAATACCAAAAGTTAGAAAAAGAACCAGAATATAAACCAAAAGAATACGTATATAAACGACAGGAATATGTATGAATATCACCTTCCATATATAAGGAAAAGAAGATGGGGGTTGACGACAAATAGCTTGTAAAGTCTGGAAGGATAATAGTCGGCAATAATTTTCAATGTAGATAAAAAAAACATTCATGAAAGCCACAACAGATTTATAAAAACCTGGAAAAAAGTAAACAAAATTATTATATTGTTTACAAGAAATTTTCTTATATAAAATAGCTATTATAATTTTACTGTCAATCAGTTAACGAACTTGCATCAAAAATAAGGACAAATTGTTCGGAGTTTTTCCGCATTGTTGATATAGCAACTTCTAAAGTAAACACAATGAAGCGTGTGAACCTATAAAATTCAAACAAAGGAAATTATTAAATAAGAGACGAAATTTCGTGAATACAATAAAATTTACAAATGTTCACTTACATTTTTTACGAATGAAGCTTACTGTAATATTGTTTAAGGCGAAACAACTTTATCCAAGAAAATGAAAGGAAAAATGAAGCTTAATAAGAAATTTAGTAGCCATAAATGTGATAACGAAAATTGGAAATTCAAAGCGTAAATATTATTGAAATGAAATATATCATTGATAGAGTTTAAAATTACCAAAACTGGTTTGCAACTTTCATCGTGACCTGCTAAATAAGCAAGTCCTTTCATGATTTCAGCGCTAAATTCATCAGCTATTAAATTCTCTAATTTTCAAAACATAAGCAACATCTAAAAAAATCATCATGAAAATTATAAAAATACCTATAATAATGCTCTCTCTCCAAGAAAGGCAAGCCTTTAATTTTTTTGCAGCTAACTTAACGTCGTCATCGTTACCTCTCAAGAATCTTGCAACACAATTCTTGGTACAAAATTTTTTCTGTCGTCAAGTAAACAACAGTATTATGCAAAGTAAGTATTTTCCTCTTCCCGGTTTAAAATACTAAAGAGTAGAAAAAGAGAAAGAATAACCTAGTTTTGTGACAAGGGAGTTTTCTTTGTAACGTAACGCATAACAGATTTAATTTTCTGAACTTCAGATATATTCTCTCCATAACTCATTTTGAAGAACTAAAACAAGAGGATGATAACAGAACTAGAGATGAAGTGAGAATGAACTGTAATTCTTGTGAAGGAGAGTTTAAATAAAAGTAAGGCTTCTCCGTAAAAAAGTAAAAATATTAAATGTTTATTAAAGTAATAGATGAAATCTGTAACAATCAAATAAATTCTCAATTTAAATAGCCGACCTATTAATTCAAAATATCGCCGAGCGTATCCCAGAAAAAACTGAAGAATAGAACAGTGAAAGATATGTGGAAGACTTTGTCATCTGGCGGGAAATGAGTATAATTAAATTATTTGAAAAAGCTGAAGAATAGAACACTGAAAGATATGCGGAAGACTTTGTCATCTCGCAGAAATGAGTAGAATTAAGTTTAAAAGGTTTTGAAATACACACCAGGGTCAATTTTTTAAAATTTTTAATTAAATCATATTTTAAAGTAATCTGGTTTAAGCATGGCACAGCCGTGGCACGAGGGGAGACTTTCGTACCGGTCACCCTCTTTCACTTTGGTATGAGGGTGCCTGTCACCGGTGGGAGTTTGATGCTGGTCACCCTCGTGCACAAGCATGAGGGTGACACGTCACTTTGCTATGAGGGTGCGCCACCCTCATGCTTGTGGACGAGGGTGAAGGGCTGAAATTCATAATATACTAATAATCATTTGTAATTATTCTATCAGATATACGGACGTCACCCTCATGCTTGTGCACGAGGGTGACGGGGGGTGACATTTAATTTTGATATTAATAAATCAATTCATTCATAATATACTAATAATTATTTGTAATTATTGTATCAAATATACGAAAGGTTGTATAACAACGAGATAATTACACATAATTAACAAAGTTTTAAAATTATCTAATTAAATATCTCATTAAATTTTTTTGTATGTTTGAACTGTCACAATGCCATCATTCTATTTCTTCTGAACTGCTACGCCATCATTCTATATCTTCTGAACTGTTACTATATCTGTGAACTGTCACATCTTCTGTATCTTTGAACTGTTACAATATTTTTGAACTGTTACTATATCTTTGAACTGTAACATCTTTTGTATCTTTAAACTGTTACAATATCTTTAAGCTGTTACAGTGCCATCATTGTATATATCTTTAAACTATCACTATGTCATTGTTCTATTTTTCGAATAACATTAATTCAATCTAATTCACGTATCTTCTAACTACTATCGAAGAAAATTTGCGATGATTCCATTAAATTCTAACTCCTCCCGAGAAAAATTTGCGATCATTCCATTAAATGTTATGTATCTTTGAACTGCTACTAAATCTTGTGTATCTTTTAACTTCTTCGGAAACATATATCTTGCGTATCTTTTAACTACTCTGGAAACAAATATATTATCATTCCATCAAATCTCATTAAATTCTACCTACTACTGAGGAAAATTTGCATTCATTCCATGAAATCTTCCATTAAATCTTGTGTATCTTTTTAACTGCTAAATCTTGCGTATGTTTTAACAACTCCCGAAAAAAATATGTTACGTATCTTTTAACCGCTCCGAAAACAAATATATGTTATCATTCCATCAAATCTCACAATTATCTTATGTATCTGTGCCTAAAACATGGCTTCAGTCTAAGTCTTCCATGAGCATATTCTTGCTCTGGCTTGTAAATAGTTGAAATTTTGTATAAGCACAAAAGGTCATAATCTGCTCAAACGAATTATAAAAATAAGTAATTAATGTCGATCGAAAAATTTCAATTTCAGTGACTTTTTCTAACAAGCAGGCAAAACAACTCTCCAATGATTATTTTAGCCTTTTTACCATGATATATCCATGATATATCCATATTCTTCTGGATCTAACTCTTCCATGATCAGGCTCGTATATTCCTGCTTTCGCTGTAGAAAGTTGAAAGGTTGTAGATGCACAAAGGGTCATAATGTGCTCAAACGAACCATAAAAATAAGTAATTTATGAGATAGCTTTTTCTAGAGAAATTTTAGTTTGAAAGTTGAGTTAGTTTTGTAGCAAGCAGGCAAAATAACTCTCCAACCAACTCCTTGAATTCTTTCGTTGGTGGCATTACAACGACATTCAAATTTATAATAAATTAACCAGAAGCTGAAGCCTTTACATCAAAACAAAGATCTTCATTG
>JANZXP010000007.1:20358363-20387758 GCA_027576715.1 Erythroxylum flavicans | reverse complement strand
TTTATTTTTATTTTTATTTTTGATTTCACACAAATAAATAATTACTACATTGGTCTCTGTGGTTCGACCCTATTCACCACTTTACTCGTTTAAGTGTTCTAGAGTAAGAATTTATTTTTGCTGGTTTGACACGCCACCATAAGGTTCTCTGTTTTGCGGGATCTGAGGAGGGTCATTAATATAAGCAACCTTACCATTGTATTTTTACAAAGAGACTGTTTCTGTGATTCGATCGCAACAAGATTTACCAGAAGTTTTAATGAGTATCTTTTTATTACTATGTTCCTTTTGATTCTTAATATTATTGTTTGCTTCTCTTTTCTAGCTGTCCTTTCTTTTAGTTGTCTCCTCTTTATTTAAGTTTCTTTCTATAGTCGGTTTTGGCATTGCTTCTTTTTCCTCTACTAACCTTTTTAGCTTGCCTTCTTCTTCATCCTTTCTTTATCCTTCCTTGTAATCTTTTCCCTATAATGTTTTTTTCTTCTTGCTCTTTCCACTACTTCCTTTTTAGTGAGTTTCTCGCTTAACTCTCCTTTTTTGTTTTAGTAATAACTCTTTAAAAATTTATGTTTCTCCCTTTCTTTCTTTTTTTCCTTTTGTGGTAATATATAGAATCTTTTGTCTCCATCTAACTCTTTTCCAAAGTTGGTTACTCAAGACTTTCCTCTACTTCTCTCCTTTAACCAAATCCTAGATAACTCTAACAAACTAGATCTCCCTCTAAGTCCTTTCTTTGTTTCCAATTGTTCTTCTCCAACTCCTATTTCTCCAAGTTCTCCTTCAACCCCCTCTTCCCTCAACCATGTCCTCCACTTTTTAGCCACCAACCCCTTAGTCCTCAAGCATTCGGTGCCAAGTTTTAGGTGACTCAATTTCACATATCAACCTTTAATATTACCCTCATTCCTCTTGTGCAAGATGCTTTATTATTGCATCGCCTTTGGAGATTCTAAAAGAAGCCTTTAAGTCGTCTTCGAAACTAGTTGGCTTAAGAGACTTGTCTTTCTAAGGATGCAGGCTTGGGCGTTCCAAAATTGGAGCAAGATAGGGTTAAAGGAGGTTTTAATTAATGAAGAAGATTTATTCCTTTTCAAGTTTGAATCAACTATCTGTGCTCATAACGTGTTTAAAGTTGTTCCTTGGAACTTTAATAACGTTCCTCTTTTATTCAAAGTTGGAATCTGAGCATCCAATTGGAAAGCTTGAAGCAAAAATCATATTTTATTATGGACCAATATCTATAACATTCCTCTCGAATATTGATCTTATCTGCCAAGTTTTACTGGTAAGCCAATCTGTATGGATGAATCTATAGTAGGGATGAAGCGCATCTGCAACATCCCACTATCATAGGGTACATACCCAAACTTTCAGGAACATATCCTATGATAATGGTATATTAGAGCAAAATAATTTCAACTTACACATGGCATCAACTAACATCATTTAAAAGTCAGCAAATTTTAAAATCATTCATTGCATTAATCCACAAAATTTACACTATTACCTTTAGACAAATAGTTACATAACCTCATACAGGTTCTAACAAAAACAACAAAATACAAGACACAACACTCCTGAAGCCAGTTGACAGACCTTTGAGCCATAACAAAAACCAAAGGGTCCTTTAGTCATGTCTAAAGAACTAGGTCTCCTGTCTCATACCTGAAAAATCACATTGTAATTTTTATGAGTTTTGCGAACTCAATGAGTAAACCATCATTAATGATTTTACCGAATCACATACACATAATACATATTTTATAACACTCATTCAGATCATAAACACATTCCAGATGTTCACACAACATGGGATATTATAAGATCACACAATTCACATTATTAAGCATAGCAAAATAAATCACATCAATTTATCACTCATTCAACTTTGCAAATCATTCAATAAATTTCAATCTTATAATGTTATATGCATGAGACTCACATTCGTTCTTATTGTTGTATTGAGTACCTATCACATACTTATACAATTATTGGCCCATAGGGCTCAGTCAGAACAGAATGATGAAGCACAGCTCTACGTGCAGAACATATAACACGGAGCAAAGCTCTACGTGGAAGCGATTCATACTGGCAACTCAAGACATAACACCTTTATCTGAGCATGCATTTTATGAAATGCAACAAATTCTGATTAGCTCATATATCACAATCTTATACAAATGCTCAGACAAGACTTACAGTCATTGGACCTAAGTCTGGCATTCAAATTTCGTTGAGAATTAAATGTCGAATTCATATCAAATCAAAACACTCCCAATACATGTCTAACTATTAAACTCCTTGGACCTCAGGTTCGGAATCTAGAAATAACTCATAAACAGTTCAATAATATTGGAAGTTTAACAAATCAAATTAAATTCAAATCAAATCAATCCTAGGAAATCATCTAGGTTAACTCACAGTACGCTCCAAGAAGTTATTGCCTGGATGGTCCAGCAATGTTCGACTGGCGTCTGATGTGCTCCTCTAAAACATACACAACACATTCACAAATATCATATTTTTGCACAAATGTACAAGTGTTCTTTTATGCACATCAATGTATAGAAAGTATGCACAATGCATGTTCAATGACAATTCCGGGTATCTTATTGTAATTTTCATCATCAAATCCATCAGATATCAAAGCCCTCATTAATATCATGTGGTACTTATAATTGGGACCAGAATAAACAATGTGAAATCCATTTCATAACTTAATTGACCACTTTAGATTTTCTACCCATATAATTTTGGGTCAACTTTGCATAATTAATCTGATAGGGTAAATGACAAAATTGTGCAAAACTTCCTTCTGGAAAGTTGTTCTACAGTGTCTTAAGTTTCTAATGACTCCAAGATTATCTAATGTGATTCAGTATTCAATGAGTTATGCATAAAAAGCCATATACTGTGCACATTTGAACTTTTAGCTAGTACATGATCATTCCCTCTAATTGTACAACTCATATCTTTCAGCTCAGATATAAAAATATTACAAAATTTATACCAATTTAAATCTAAGAGAATAAGATACAACTTTGGTGAAGATACCTCAATCTAATTCTGCCTATATCAATACAGTTTATTCAATAACCACAGGATATAATTTATGTCCCTGGTAATTCTACAGCCTAAGCTAAGATGCAGTTTCATGCCAAATTTGAAAGTCTTAGACAAAATTAAAATTTGACTTCTTCAAGAAAGTTGTATAATTATGTCTCTAGTTTAATCTGAATTAGGAATCAATCCATTTAAAAATCTACAAATCAATCTACAATTAAAATACCGAAGCATGTTCTTAAAAATACTCCAATTCATAACATTCTAGTACATACCCTCACTTTGAGTCAATCAATCTTTTTCTAATCAATTCAGATGGCTCTAAATTTTTATTAAAAGAAAGAACAATGTCTTAGGAGTCCATTGGTTCAATTTTCAAGTCATTTGGAGGTCGGATGGCAAAGTTATAGGAAAACAAGTCAGAGCTGTTTAGTATTAGAAAGTTTGATTTTTGATTTTTTTATGCACTATCACCCTCTATTGTAGAATTACGTGCGGCCACATGTGACACTATAATTGGTTCAAAATATCCCAAATTTTTTGAAAATTTCTAAAATTTACCAAAAATTCTGAAATAATAACTATTATCACCAAATAAATTTTCAACTCAAATAATTCACCAAAAATTTCAAAATACCTGAAATGTACAAAATTGCCGAATCACATTTAATACACTCCAATTTAACCCACAATTTCCATTTATAAACCAATTTACTCGAAAATGCCAATGACTGCATGTAAAATCATATGAATGTGCAAAATAAATGTGTATGTCACAATTAACTTATACATGATGTGCTTTTTCTTAATTTCACATAAATTTCTCATAATTTACTATTCTAGCCTTAACATGGGTAACGGGATGTTACACTGTCTATCTATTCCTACATTTTTTCTTAATTGTTTTGAATGTTCTTCAGCAGTTGTTGGATACTTGCACTGTTTTCATCCTGATGAGGAACATTAGCTTAATATTTTCTATTTATTTGATATCTATTATGTTCGTTGATTTTGAGCAGAACCTAGGATTTTTACTTCTCTTTTAGATTTCTTTTCCACTCAGATATTATTTTTGCAATTTATATCCAAATTGGTATGGAATAGAAAGATGAAACTTAGCTAGTTTATACCAACTTAAGTTTGCAAAAGGTACTCCATTAATGGTGGAAAATCTTGGTGAGTAATATCCCATGAGGTAAACAACCAGTTGTATTCTTATGATTCCCTTTATCTACTATAAACCTTAAGATCATTATAAGGATATTCATTTTGTTTCCTTTCAGGAAATTATACATTACATAAGTGTCTAGCAAATAGCACCTTTCAACAGAACTACTCTTGGAGAAAATAGAAGTATTTGATAATGATGCAAGACATCATGGTAGTAAGTCAAATTGCTTACTCCAAGGTCTCCCATCTTGGGTATTTTCAGCATTAAGGCGGATGGATTTAACAACTTCTCCCAAATCCAGATCATTGACATCATATTTATGACAAGAAAAATCACCTCTCCCTATAGGAGCTATGTCTAGTATATCTCCTAAAATTTCTTTAGAAATTAGAATTTCATTTTCACACACCCATGAGATTATGACTAGCTTTCCATCAATTACTTCCTTTCTCTTGTGTGTGTAGAATGCCTTGACTAGCTCATCACACACTGTTTCATCTAATTTTAAGAAGTTTTCCTAACCAATTGCAACAAAGTAAGGAGAGATAGGTATACCTATGTTATCAAACATCATAGGAGGCAAGATCCTCTCAGCAACCACCTTTTTTTTTTGTACTGCATTTTATAGCAGATTTCATCTTCTACTGATTAAAACATTTTTGGTGGTATTAACTTTTTCCTCCCTTTTAATCGTCTATCTCTATTTTCTTTGCTCTGTTTTCTTTAGGAATCATTTTTTTATGAAATAACTCATTTCTCATGATAGGGTTCTTAAGTTCCTTCAATCACAAGCGTTTTCCCTTCTTTATCTCTCCCCTTTTTTCTTTTTCTGGATTCTTCTTCCACTTCCTTTTCAGTATCTGCGGTATCTTTTTTTCTAGATATTTTATTGGCTTACTTTGCAAGATTTCCTCTGGTTCGTGGTCATTTGATCAATTGAAAATGTTCTTATTTGAATTATCAATGTTTATAACCCAGTGTACTTCTAATACTTATTGCTTAGAGGAGATGGGTTCAGTAATATGAGCTTCGCCATGACTATCAATGGAAGTTGGAATTTTCTTTTCTCCTTTTTATTTGGTTCATGCCATTGTAGATTGTTACAAAGAGAAAGTTGAAAAGATGCAGAAAGTTTGAATACAAAACGAATAAGTGACGTTTTTGAGAAAAATATGATGAGTAGAAGAGAGAGATATATTTTTGGTATATTTAAGTAATTCTTAAGTGTTGATCTCGTGTGAAGATGAACAGTCATACGCTAATATAAGAAGTGTGATCATCTGCGTAACATGGTGATTAGGCCTACCATGTTATATAGGGCAGAATGTTGGCCTACCAAATGTCGACATACAAGACAACTGTTGGTAGCAGAGATGCGTATGCTTCGCTGGATATGTGACCTTACCAGACGAGATAAGGTACGTAATCGGGTTGTGAGGGACAGACTTCAAGTAGCCAGTATTGCTGACAAATTGCGTTAGTGCGAGATTCCAAACTGGGTGATGATGATGATGATGATGATGATGAAATCCTTAACAAATTTCTTTAAGACAAGAATCAACACAATGAAGAAGAAAATTATGGCTTTTTGAATCTTATTTACCATTCTCTTCTACATACCAATAGATAACTCCTAACTTTCCCATAAGCTAGGATACATAAAAAATATCAATTAGGATAAGATATAATTTTTAATGTGCTATAAGCCAAATGGGGAAGCTTAGGTAAGATTAGTTCATAGACCCAAAAGTCCATAATATGATTAGCAATATAATGTATATACCATAAATGGTCTAAATGTCACATGCATATATTAAGATGTTAATTTTTATAAGATTATTTTGGTTCATATTAATTAATTAACATCTCTCACTTGAAAAATATATTCATATCATAGTACTTTCACATCAATATGTATAGTCAAACTAATTACACTCAACCAACACATTATTAAGATGTATAAAATGTACATAATTAGTTGCTACAAATCCAAAAGTATGACAATAACATCAATATGGATTCAATACATGAATATCATCAATTTTTCACCCATCATAAAAATAAAGTTACCAAAATGTCCTAAATAGTGACAAATATCCATAATAAGTATGTATTGTACAAAATCAAAAATTCCTCACGAAATATACTTTGAATAGAGATACCCATTAAAATAAAGAAAACTAGGCTTCTAATGATCCCATATAAAAAACATGTTCTTAAAATGCATAAATACCTAAGCCTTTAGTTAGTGGGTTTGGCAATATTTGTAGGTTTATACTAAATAGTAATGAGAGACTATAAATTTCTCTTTGACAAAGTATAACCTAATATTAATATGCTTGGAGTGAGAAGTGCTCCTAGTATTCTGAAAGAAAGATACAAACTATAGAATTATCACAATATAATTTCAATTGCCTCAAAATGGAGTTCGTAACTCCCAATACTAAAATAAAGTTTCACAACCATTCTTATTTGCAAATGCATGGAGGTTTTGATGAGATATAACAATGGTATGTTTTCAGAAAGAGGTTATGTAAAATGATGATTTTAGGTAGAAGAAAAACCTCTAGACAAGATGGATGAGCACATGATATCATTCATATTGGTATATTAGAGTAAAAGACTCATCCATCATTTATTGAAAACATATGAATAATATGTTTTGTGTTTAAAGACATAATATATACTTGTAGAGAGCAGGTCTTGAGTAATGTAAGCCCATGCTTATAGCTTAAGAAGTTCAAGAACCTTATTAGTAGTTCTTTTTCTTATTACTCATTTAGGGAAGGATTCCTATTATTAAATTATTTATAAAATGCTTATAATAAGTAGGGGTAGTACATGCAATTGATCCCCTGTAGCTAGGACCCGAGCCCAACCTGAGGCCCAATTGGGCCAATGTAGTGGGTCCAAGACTGAGCTCGATCTCGATCCTAATTCAGCTCAGGCCAAGCCCGCCAAAATTTTTTAAATAAAAATGCAAAACCAAATTGTTTTGCTTATAATGGTCAGTCCTTAGGCTAGACCGTGCCTGGATAGCCCAAGACCGAGGCCCTGTTAACCTGGACCTAGCTTATTAACTTTGGTCTAGACCAGGTTCAGGCTTAGTTGTCATCCCTAATAATAAGCAACAAAGATTTATACATGGTGGAAAGACAAGGTATATCGATAGTACTCCACTACCCTTATAATTGATTTTAATAGCTTAGGTTTTTAATAGAAACCTTTCCTATTGGTGAAAATTAAGTATTTATAAAATGAGACCAACTATATGACCATTATTTGGTGATTCTTAATAATCATCAGTATTAAATAAGGAAAATTTTTATTTCATAATGATATTTTTATTGTTTATAGTATTAATGATCATTGATGCCTACAATTGTTGATTATGAAACTTTTCCTTATAAAATTGAAGTTAATTGCTCATATCATGCATTTGAAGGGTAACAAAGCCATTTCACAATTGATAACAATGGAGGTTCAAAAGTTATCATCTTTTTAAGTTATCTTGGTCCCTCCTTAATTTTTATTTACCTTCGTGTTAGGTCTCAGCTGTTTTTGTAACTTTTTTATTTCTCGTTACCTCTAAACACAAAGTTTTATTACAAATATAAATGGAATTAAGAAAAATGATTTTATTCTCTCTTCCATGATTTGTTTCATGAGATTTTAATTAGGGTTAGTAATAGACTAGGTTAGACCCAAATTGAGTCTCAGAGTTTGATTAAAATTCAAATTTGATCTCGAATCCCAGTAGTTCTAAACACCTAAACCTAAATTAAGTCTAAATTAGTTTGTTAACTTTGAATCAAGTTAATTTGTACCCATGGAAATTATCATAATTATTTAGATTAAAAAGTTTATTAAATTCAAATGCAACCTAATTATATCTAGTTTGATATCTACTTTGGTCAAACTCGATTTAATATGTACCCCTAAAATTTTAAATTCTTGCATTACTTGATGTATTATCAAATTTGGAGAATTGATAAAAGAACTTATAGAAGGATATGAAGTAACTGAATTTCCTATGCTAATATGGTCTTTTATCCCAAAAACTCAAAGCATGCAAGAGATTTCTTTTTCTTATGAAAAATTCTATCACGGATTATAACAAAAATAAATGTTTTGTTGGTTCAACTATAATAGATTATGTACTTTTAGCATACATGTGTGTTTCTTTTTTATTTTTATTATAATATATCAGTAATATGAGACTATGTACTATCTAAAATCATGGCACATTTAGTAACTTTAGGTCTTAGTCTAATTTTAGGTGGTCCAATAACAATATTCTAAAGACTCTAAAACTGTGTAGGTTCAATCAAATTTCTTTTCAATAAGGGAACAATAGAGAAGATGTTGTAGGAAAAAATCCATAATTTAGTGAGAGAATCTCCTCCCTATCATTAGAACTCGAACTCACCTTATGCTTGTTTTTAGCCTTTCCTATATCCTCTTTTTCTTCCTTTTATATCTTGCCCTTTTTAGTATTTTTAACTGCCTACCCAACAACTTCCTTACCCCACCTTACCCTTCTTACCTTTCTTACCATTATTAAAATGGAAAACAATGTACCTAAACTACCCAAGAATAGGGAACAACCACTATAGATCACTTCTCTATTGGATTTAGGATTGGTAATTGGGCTCAGGCCCTGCCCGACCGAACTCAGCCTGAATTCAATAGGCTAGGTCCATGTTGATCAAGCCTCGACAGAGCCTATAAAACTGTGTAATGACAAAATGACATCATTTTAAAATATTTTTTTAGAAAATAATGTCATATTTCTAACCTAGTCGGGCCCAGCCTGACCTCTTGCCATCTCTAATTGGATTTCCCCTTTCTTGAAGTTGAAACAACTTTAGAAACTACTTGTATGGCTAAAACTACATTGACACATAAAGGAACAATATGGAGCACAATAGTTAGAGATTCTAAAAACTTTAGAAGCTTAATGTATATAGCTTCCTTGAGTTTGGATGAACTTGTACCCCTGCCTATTAAAGTTTTGCATATAAGAGCCAAGAAGTAGAGGTCCTCAGTGGCTGGCTTATTCTTGAAGAAAAAAATGGAATTCTCTGTGGTCCATCATTCGACTACTAATGTATGGAATCATATGGCACTAGAAAGCATTATGGTTAATGAAGACAAACTATTCATCTTGAAGTTCAAAATAGAAGAGAAAGCTCAGAATGTTACAAAAGATGGGCCTTAGCACATCCAAGGACAACCTCTGTTCATTAAGAAATTAAGCCTGGAGTAAAACTTGACAAAAATATATTAAAAATATGTCTTTTATGGTTAAACTTTCATAGAGTACCCCTAAAATATTGGTCAACTGAGGGCCTCGGCTATATTGCGAGCAAGCTTAGGAGACTTATGTGGTTAGATGAGAACACGATAACTCTCGAAAGAGTCAGATTTGCCCATATTTGTATTGAGATGGACCTTAGTAAAAGCTTACATGACTTGATTAAAATTATGAAGTTAGATGAAGCTAGAGCACTTGTTGAGGGTTCCATTAGCATCACCTTACATATGGAAACCTAAGATGAAGGAGTACAAGAAAATATGGATTCCCATGTTAAAGGAGGTCTGCATTACTTAAGACAATATGCCTCAAAATAAAAAAGTGGATTGTGCATCCCTCGAGGTGTATGTCACCTTAATAGAGGAGAGGTAAAGGAAAGTAACCAGCAACACAAGGAGAAAGGCAAAGCAACTACAGAGTAAGTAGATTTAACTTCCCTAACGGGCTTACCCCCTTAACAAAGGATACATATGTAGCACAAAAACGAGAACAAGATGGCACATTCAATACTATAAACTCTACCCAAGGTAGTCTAGAAGAGAGACATGCAACCTCTCTTCTTGATAATAGTACTACTAAGATTGGAAGGAAGTTCAAAAGGAAAAAACTAAGTAAAAAGGCTCCCAATGAAGTTTCTCATATGGAATATGCAGGCCTAAATAACTTTACCAAGTAATTGGTAATTAATGAATTGTTACTCCTTAACATGCTAAATTTGTAGTCTTTGTGGAAACTAAAATAAGAAAAATAACTATAAAAATTTTTGTGGTTCTTAAATAAATATTGGACAATACTAACTAACCATAATGCTCACATAAATGCTAGGAATATTATGTCTTTTAATCCTTCTTTTTTTTTGTTAAACAAATGACCTTACTTAAATCAATTTTTACATTGAGATCTTTGTAACACCCCCTATATGGAACCTACAACCATCCACATACATGGCAACCAAATCCTGTACAAATAGTCACGTCATACATTTCTATTCATTTATAGGGACTGTCATCAACTCAATGCTACACATATGTATATTACAAATTTTCATATCATTTAACATTATCATAGAAAAGTATTATTACATCTTTATATTTATATGTTAATCCAAAAGGAAAACATACAATTTCTTTTATTACATATACAACCATTCTTTAATCAAAAGACATATCCAAAGGTACTTCTACTCCTAGCTGTTAGCCTTAGTCCCTGCAGATGTTCTCTATACCTTACTCCTATGACCTAGACCTACATGGATTAACACCTATGCTAAGCTTGAAAGCTTAGTGGAGAAAACACTTGGTTTGGATGACCACTCACGACAGTCATCTGCCAAGCATACACATTTAGAAATATTATAACTCACATACTATAATTTCACATTCATGAACCAAACATTGATATTCAACACTCATGTAAACAATGATAACATATTTAAGCAAAGTAAATAATGTTAATGTGCTTCAAAATATTATCCATATATCGAAAATGCACATTTATAAGCCAAATATTGATATTCAACACTCATTGATACAAAT
Source organism: Erythroxylum flavicans (assembly GCA_027576715.1). Taxonomy (NCBI): domain Eukaryota; kingdom Viridiplantae; phylum Streptophyta; class Magnoliopsida; order Malpighiales; family Erythroxylaceae; genus Erythroxylum; species Erythroxylum flavicans. The sequence goes on along the minus strand of JANZXP010000007.1, from coordinate 20,376,672 downwards.
TATCAATACAAATGCAAATGCTCATTAATACTAATTATTTATGTTGTCATATTATATTTCTTATTTATAATTACTTACTTTACTTTCTATTTTAGGCATGCATATTCTCGTGGGTGTGGATAACGGGAGCTGTGGATATCTGAAGATATCAAAACTGTGGATACTTGAAAGTATCAAACTGTGGATACTTGAAGGTATCAAACTATGGATACCCGAAGGCATCAAACTGTAGAAACATTATAGTCTTAAAATGAAGACACCATTGGTGTCAAACTATAGCAACTACGCTGTATCCCCATAGGCATTCCTATCTATCCACCACTAAGACAATAGAGTAGGCATTGTAACATTTCCTTTAATCATTTGTCAATTTCACAATTCATATATTGACAAGTTATATGATATACATTTCAAGTCATAAAATATGTATCTGTGTTCATACATGCAAGTCATAACTTACCACCATTAGAAGGGTATCAAAATCACACTTGTGTAATCATAATATACATATATGAGCAATAAATATGCATACAGATCATTTATGTATATGTAAGTTTTATTTGGAATGCATTATGTTCAATCTTAAATTCCAATATTCAATCACCCAATTCATATATGGTAATTCCTATTTCATTTATTTCTAGGTGTTTGAAAGTTTCGTATACATTCAAAAAGGTTCAGGTAAGATTCAGTAAAAATCAAAAACAAAAAATCAAAATAGTGCAATTTGGGCTAAGCCTATGGTGGGTCTAAAAATAGACAAGCAATCAGTCCAGAAACACATCACACGGTAAACTCCACTTGTTCCTTAATATGCATATAGAAAATGTTTGAATTAGGTTTTGAGGTCTTCTAGAAATTTGTTACCCTATGTCTTAGTTTCCATATCACTAACAATCATATAATTTAGACTTTCCAATCATGAGATATAGACCAAATATCACAAGCTGCTCCAAAACAGTGGTAACACCATGTCACTATTGTCGATCCCAGTTTCAATGTCATAAAGCCAAAATTAAGTCAGAGTCTCTTCTAAAGATTCTTAGTTCTGTGTCTTAGGTTTCATATACAACTAAAATCACCAAATTTAAAGGTCTGTAGGCTAAGTTATGACCTAAACAATATGATTGGTTCAACAATACCTAAACAGAATTCCACTACACGATACTCTCTTATTATATTCAACAAATTCTATGCAAGGTAACCCCAAAATAACACCAAAGCATCATCCCAGAAACCATTACACATCCAAATGAATCTTTGAATCCATTAAAACATACAAACAAAGAGAAATTAGGCTAAATGTAGTCCTAAACATTAAAATTGGCAAAGTAGTTCTTCTAATGTCTTTCCTTCCCTTCCACTTTAACTTTGCTTGACTCACCAAATGAAAAATGATGGGATGAAGAAGGTGAAATGGAGAGGAGAAAACTTTGAAGTTAAAACCCTAAGTGTCGTCCATCTCGCCTCTCCATATACCTTTTCATGAATTTTCTAGTCTTAGGCATATGTTTCAATTCCATTGGAGCATATGTTACAATCCTATTAGACCATGTGTTACAATTTTATTAGATTAGGTGTTACAATTTTGTTGGACCATGTGTTACAATTCTATTAGACCAGGTGTTAAAATTCTATTGGACCATATGTTACAATTCTATTGGACTAGGTGTGGCAATTCTATTGGACACACACAAGCTTTAATCTTATTGGTCACACATGCTTTACTCAAATTGGTCCATGTGTTAACTTTAGAAAAATTCGCATATTGGTCCTTCTTCTTCCTTTAAGTCCCACATTGACCTATAATATTATTGATTAATTTCATTACTATATGTCTTAAGTTTCTAATGGCATAAATTTCATGCAATTTGATTAATCATATCAGGAGTTATACATAAAAAACTACAGGCTGTTCGAAAACAAAGACAACAGCCATAACTCAACTTTAAACCAGAATTCAAAAATTTTAGAGGCAAAATTAAATTTTGGTTACTTTATCAAAGTTTTAGAGTTATGTCTCTAGTTTAATCTCCAATTGGAATTATCCAATTTGGAGGTGTATAGGCCAAGATATGGCCACATTACAAAAGTCTATTTAGTAGAACCTATCCATCTAGTGAGGTACACATCCCAAATCAACTAACCTTGATCTTATCATGCAAGAGCAACATAAAAACACATCTAATTTAACCAAAAACATTCTATAAGCGAATAGGATACTTCTTCTACCAATTCTCCTCACATCATGTTCAAAAATTCAAGCAAACATATTAAAAATTTCTATCCATATTTCATGTCTAAGTATGTATGTCCATACTGAAACGAACAAACTACCCATTTACCCATGTCTTTTATATTAAGTACCATTATGTCTCTTACTATACTTAAATGCACTTAATTCGTCATATTCACTTCTTAATACACCCTAGACATGCTATAATACTTCCAGGATATATGTTGGGGCCTTACAATCTCAATGGTATCCATACTAAAACGTCTCCAGCTTTCATTGTTATATATGCATCTAATTGGGAGTTTTAGATAAAACAACTTTGGATAAATCTAGAAATAATGAATTTATCTCTTCTCTACGATCCATCTCAAGTGATTTTAATTACATACCCTTATCTACTGAGTTAATGGGTATAAGGTGTTAGTCCAACTTCAATTGCGATGAACTACAATCCTTGATAACGAACTTAAGGATCACATACTTTAAGTTCTAAGGAAACCTCTACTCCTAGAACAATAAGCAATCTGGTGAGTGATTCTCGCAAAAGAAGCATGATAGGTGCTTAGTGAATTCAACTTGGCTCCATCAGTTCCCTCTTATTTCAGCAAACTTTGGAAGCCAAATCACTTCGAACCACTCTGCTATTCATATCAAGACTAAAACCATATCTTATAAGAGGAAGTCTCCATTAAGATTTTACAATTCTCCCCAATCTTCTGGAAAGATTTCCCCCATTTAACTGATACTCTTTTGCTATCAATGGGAAATTCTTTCTCATTCAAGGAAATAATTCTTAAAGGTATCAACACCAACATTTAGGATTCACAGGCTTTCAAATGCTTGCAGAAGCTTAAAATAATTAAATTTCACCTATCATGTTTACTCAGAAGCCATAAGGACGCGATGTAATTAGAGAAAGCTTATTCTCTTAACTTACTAATAAACTGTAGGTTATACTAAATATAGGTGATCATAAGCTAAAATAGTAGGAATCCATACTAATCTCATGATACAACAAATCAATGGAGAATATTCACTCACAATTAAGGCAAATATATAGAATGTTGTGGCTTAAAGATGGTGAAAGATGCACTAAATACTACTTTACTATAATATAGGCAAGAAGGAATAAAAATCACATTGATTTGTTAGATGGTAAGGGGAAAAAGGTTAGTATAAGGAAAAAATAAAGATATTGGCCTATTAACACTTCAAGGACTTATTGGGCATAAGCAATGGTACTTCCCCTATTCTAGTAGAGATCTAAAATTTCCTTACATTATTATCCTAACAATAATAATTAGAGTCAACGAGGGATGTTATAGTCGAGGAAATTAAGGAATCTTGGTTCTCCATTCACCCTGACAAGGCACTAGGTCCTGATGGATTTAATGGAAGATTCTTTTAACAAACCTAGAAGCTCATAAAAGATATGGTAACTAAGGCAGTACAATAATTCTTTCGAAGTAGCAGGCTCTTAATTGAATAGAACAAAGCATATATTTGTTTGGTTCCAAAAAATGTTAATGCTAAATCTTTAAATCAATATTGGTCTATAGCTAACTGTCTATACAAAGCGATTTCAAAATTGTTAGCTAGTAGGATGAAAAGATGTATAAGTAAACTGATCAATCCAGCTCAGAGTGCTTACATCCAAGGTAGATCTATTGGTGATAATGTACTCATATTACGTAAGTTATTCAAAGGATATAGCTCAACAAATGTATAAAGAATTGTGCATTGAAAATATATTTTTGCAAAGGCCTATGATTCACTTAATTGGAGTTTCATTTTGAATGCAATGTAGATCATGGGTTCCTTAGAAAATTCTTAAACTAGGTGTAAGTATGCATCACCTCCACCTTTTATTTCGTCTTAATTAATGGAGAACTAACTAGGATATTCAAGGCTGCTAAGGGTTTCAGGCAAGGAGACCCATCGTCACCATTCCTCTTCATGATTGGCATGGAAGTCCTAATAGCAATGATCAACTTAAACATCTTCATGAATCCTAATTTTGGATTCCATCACAAGTGCAACAAAGTTAAACCATTTCAACTCTCTTTTTCTAATAATTTGCTCCTTCTATGCAAAGCAAAAATGACTTTAATTAACTTACTACTCTCAACCTTAGCATCCTTCGAGTTAATATCAGGTTTAATCTTCGACCCAACTAAGAGCTCCTTCTTTCTCTCTGTGGGTTATGACCACTTATTAGCTAATATGGCCATATCCTTGGGAATTCCTCAATCTCTTTCACCTTTAAGACACTTGGAAGTACCCATTACCACTCAGAAACTTAATGCTTTTGATTGTTTTCCCCTCGTAGATTCCGTTAGTAGGTAGATTAACAATTGGAGCAACAAATCTTTAAGTTATAGTGGGGGACTTTAACTTATGTCTTAGTGTTGAACAATATACCATGTATTGTTGCTCGCACGTCGTATTACCAACGGGAACATTGAAAACTATCGATAAGATATGAAGTAATTTCTTATGGGGAGGTATACTAAGTTATGGTAAAATTCCAAGAATGAAATGGTCTTTAGTATGCTACACCAAACAAATAGGTGGCCTCGGGATCACATACATCAAAGCACTAAACAAAACATTGCTAGCCAAGATACTATAGAACTAATGTAGTGACAATCAAGACTAGTAGGTCAAATAGGTGGGCCAATATTACAGGCTTCAAATCTTCTGTGCCCTTTTTCCCTGTACCCTCTGTTCCAGCAACATCCCACTCATTGAAATTTCTTTCTCTTTATTATTGTATGGTTAGATGTTACTTGGAACATGTGGGCACAGGAAAAACGGTATAGAAGATTTGAAGCCGATATTACATAAATAAAGCAGTATATAGAATCTTAGCATCAACTCTAACATGTCATGGACTATGAGGCAGATCCTAAGCAATAGAGAATGGATGCAGGTTCTGAGGGACATAATTAATGATGGGAAAAGTACCTCTTTTTAGTTCACATTGGCATCCTCTCGGTCCCCAATATAAACTAAGTTCCTTCCATCCCTAAGGACTTTGATTCAACTAAAAACAAAGGTCCAATAATTGATTAAGGATAATCAATTATCTTGGCCGTTTCATTCTTATAGAGACTGTAAGACATAATTAGCATCATACAGATTGAACTCATCCGAGTATGATATAACTCCATAGTCAATTGAGAAATCTCAAGAATTTTCCACAAGATCATGCAAGAATGTCATAATGGAAACTCCATATTTCTAATAAAAGATGCAATTAAGTTCAATATCCTAAGTTTGCAATATGAACTTTGCATGCACCATGTGGAGGACATCTGCCACCTTCTCTTTAAGTTTTAACTTATGATCATAGATATGGAATACGATCTCAAAGCATCTTGATGTCGAATGCAAATCGGACACTTATGTTTTGTTCTGATTAATTGATGAACACCGGTTATCATTATATTTTATTTATTTATCTTAAAAATTCTTTCCAATAAAATGCCTACGACTCACTTTAAAACAAAAAAGTCTAGTTTTGAGAACAAAAGATGTACAATTTTAATATAAATTTACTAATTTATTATTTTTGTTATTTAAAATATTAGCAATAAAAATTGAACTTATATTTATCGTGTCAAACCAAATACTAAACAAATATTACTTCTGATCCAACCAAACATTTTAGTATTTACAATATTATAAAATAAAAAATCAAATAATTTTAAATAGTAAAAATGTTTAAAAATAAAATTAACTACACCTACGACGTTTAGCCCGAGTTTGAGTTGAGTCAAACTTAGAAATAAGAGTGAAAAAACAAAAAAACAAAGTATAGCTTTATTTACATTCCAAAAATCTCTCCCCACCAAGATCCTTTCTTCCTTATCCAAAGCGATAATCCTCTAAACTCAATCCCTCAATTTGCAATTTTCTATAATTAGCCCCCAAAATCTATTTAGTATTTACAAAAACATATATTAGGGCTTTTCTTTTTTGCTTCTTCTTCACTATTGTTTTCTTTTTTGTCTGCCTATAATGGACGTTCAACCTCCCTGCACTTGTACCCTACATCAAAATCGCTGCCATCTTTGCCGCGGTGTCTCCGCCGCGTCAGGCTCTAACCTTTCCGCCACGGAAAACGCTGTGGAAACTGAAGGCAGTCGAGTTCTCGATTGTGTTCCTAAATTGGTTGCTGGTGCTATTTCCGGAGCTCTAACGGGGCTCTTTGCTATAGGTTGTTCTTTCAACGTTATTTCTATTCTGATGTGCATTGATTTGATGTTGGTGTTCTGAAAGATTGGTGATTTCTGTAATCATGGATTTTACTTGACACGGGTTCTGCGAATTATAATCGCAAGAAATCGAAGTTCTGTTTCTTAGAACCGTTAAGTGTTACAAAATCAAATGTTGAAATTTTCTGGTTCTTGTAAGGATACCCGTTTTATCTTTTCCCTTTTAAAATGCATCATAGAAAATTCCAATCCAGTTCTAAGGTTTTTATTGAGTAGAAGTTTTGATCTTGCAAAAAGTGAATTTGTGTGTTCTGGGGTATTCATAATATATGCTGAGTAACGGTGTGGTTGAATGTGCTATTATGCTAAAAAAAATTAAACTTTGTCTGGTTGTAAAGCTTCTCATGTTCTTATTATGACATCTTTTAGTCCAAAAAAAAAAAAAAAAACACACGGATACATATTTTTGCCTATATGTGTTTTCGGATTCTTAATAATACATGTTCGCATTCTCCTGCAGCTGGAGCATTCACTGGAGCTGTTACTGGTGCTTTAGCCAGTAGGGCTTCTGATTTCGGTGTTCTTCGCGGAGCTGGATTGGGGGCCATTGCTGGTGCGGTGCTTTCAGTTGAGATTTTAGAGGCTTCTCGTGCTTACTGGGGCTTGGAAGAGTCTGGTTCACGGGGACCATCATCTATGGTTAGTCTTCATGTTCTTTGGTTGTGCATTTACTCTCCTTCCTTGCTTATGTTTTCCCCACAGGCAATGCTGGGATTAATCTCTATTATCGAGGAGGAGGACGTCCTCGATATCTGAAATTGTTCGCATATAGGGTATAGATGTGCATGTAGATGTGGCATAAAATCTGACCTGAATGGTGATTATTCGACCATGCTTGACCCAGCTAACTGACTGGTTGCTAATTGATTATCATAAATGTTGTTATATCCTGCTTTTCTTGAGCTTCAGTTTCATATGACACATTTTGCATGAATTTGTCTTTCTGTTTTAGTTTCTTGGAAATTAAATTTTTATATTTTTTTTGTTCCAGGCAGATTTCATAGAGGAACTTATCCAAGGGAGGTTTGTCGATGACCAATTCACGCCAGCAATGTTAAATGCTTATCATTGGCAGGTATGTCTTATATTCTGATTAAACAACCTGCTCTCTCCCTCTCCTCCCTTTTCTTTGTTTTTTGACATGTTTATCTGTTTCTATTTCTTCCTCTTGTTATTTGGTCTCCTGCATGCCAAAGTGTTAGAGATTGAATGTTTTCTTGGAATTTTGAGCCTAATTGTATGCATGTTTAACGTAGAGGTTGTAGACCTTCCAAAAGTAACTATCAAGATCCATGCATTATCATATAGTACAGATTGATTAAAGATACTAATGATAGGGGGTTGTTTTCCTTGATGCTGTATGTACATCAAAAGCATATCTGCTTGTTGATTTGTGTGATCAAACAGTTACCCCTTGCATTTGGAGACTTTAATTGTCGGAGGTTCGGAGCACGCCTTCATACTTATCACAGATATTAATGCACTGTTTGGGTAACTTTTAGCATTTCAAAATGTTAAATCTGTAGGAACACACTTCTCTTCAGCGGGCATTTAGACATCTAATTGAAACTAACTCTTAACTGTGATTGGATTCTTATCCACCTTGTTCTGGGTGAGCAGGTCACACTGTCTAATATAAACCATGATGAGTCCCAAGATATTTATGAAGTTTCATCCAGAAGATTGTCAAAAACTTCTCTGAAGGACTTACCATCTTATGCTTTGGATCAAACTAAAGCAAAGCAGTCCATCTGCTGCACAATATGCTTGCAGGTTCCTTCCCTCTCAAACTCTCACTTATTTTTGTTACATTCTGTTCTTCAACAAACACACAGATGAGAGATTGGCCCATGTATGTACAAGATTAGTAACTTAGTTCTGTTTTCTGTTTCCCCCTTAAAGTTTTCTTTAATGACATTTTGCTTCTTCCCAGGATATTGAAAGTGGGGAAATTGCAAGGAGTCTGCCCCGGTGCCTTCATACATTCCATTTGGCTTGTGTGGACCAGTGGCTTGTAAAACAGGGTTCATGTCCCATATGCAGGCAGGATATGTAGGTATTTTAGCTCGTGATTTTGTATATATGTCAATATCAGAGAGGTTGAAATCTGAATACCAGATAAGATAACAGGGATCAAGAGTCTGTGGCATATAGTAGTCATGGGTTAGAAACACTAGGCGATGTATAAATGTAGTGGCAAAGTGTTTTTTTGACATTCATTACCAAAGTCCTGAACTCGTTGCAAATCTTTATATCCTTTGCTCTGTCCAATATATAAATCGCGTAGATGTTTCCATTTAAAATTTTATGATTGCCAATCCAGGATACTGAAGAGTGGCGTGGCAATATTTTTGCCGGAGCATAACTTGAAAGTAATTAACTAATTATACAGATGTCTGAGACCAAGAATTCAGTAATGCAAGGGTAGGATTTATTCTTGCAATATATTTGGGAGATAATACTCATTCCTCCGTATCTATGTGCAATGTGCTGTGCTCTGTCAAATGACTTTTTGACTGATTTATGAAAGGTTAAGTTTGAAGTAACAGTTGTTTGGTTTAATACACAGTTCTCCATCCTTTCCTGAAGTTCATCCCTTAATAGATTAACTTCAACATATAACCTGCTCTAGATGGTACAAGTGTTTCTTTGTCAATTGCTTGTTATCACTTTTCTCATTGGTTTCTGGCTTAACTATAAAAAGATATAAGAACAATATGTCATAGGATAATGCTTAGTAACCTGACAAGTGGTGTCCCAATGGTAACCCGACAATACTACTCGACTTTGTACTTCATAGTACAGGGCTACCACTTATTCGACCACGTAGTGGTAAGCTGGTATGGACAAATTATGTAAAGAATAATCCTTGGGTGGAAAACGCCAGTATCAGGAATGCTATCCAAGTGTTTTTGGTTTAAATAGACTAGTTCTGCTGCAAATAACCAGAGGATCTTTGAGGAGCTATGCGGTATGAAAAGATGCTCTAGGTGAAAGTTTCTGTTTTAATCATGTTCTAATTGTGAATGTGAAAAATTAGAGTGTAGGAAACAAACAGAACAATTTATTGTTGGAAAATCCTTGGTATATGTCAACATTATTGAATTCCTAAAAAGTATTTGGTACATGTATTACATACCCTATAGCCTTCTGACTGCAGGCTTATCTTTGAGAACAAAGAAGGTCAACCAAGATGACAGAAAATCTTAATGCACAGAGGTAGCAGGACCATGCTTTCTACTTGGGAGTCATATCTGCAATACAGAGTAACCAACCTGAATGAATTTAGAACTTGTGGAACATGATCAAGACCAGTTTTGACAAGAATTAAGATTGAATCTGAAGGACCTTCTGTTTATATTGGTAACATACCATGCAACCTAGAAGAAATAAATTCAATACTCACAAACTATCACACTTCATTTATAGTCGAAATTCTAATGCTCCAAATAGATATTGGAAGTAATGATCAACCTTACGTGATAAGGATGGACTAAAAAAGAATTTAGGAAATGATTTTTTGGATCAACCCTGAAGCCTTGTTCTGACATCAAAACTTTCCAAGAGGAATCAGAAAGCAGTAAAATTTGAGAATGTGTAAGAAGTCACGTACAAAGCATGAACAAGAAAGATATCACACTTCGGCCAAATTTTGGCTGATCGTATTTACACCGCTACTGCTAATGGCTGCTTGCCGGTTTTAATTCCTCTTATAGCTGTAACAACAATTTGAACAATTCTATTAAATTAGGTTGAAGAACATTTACTTATAAGCATTAGAAAAAATTAAGATTGTCTTTGACCACACCTTCAGCGTAATCCTTGGCTTTAAATACAGCTGAACCAGCAACTATAGCATTAGCTCCAGCCTCAATAACCTACAAAGAAGTAAAAAGAGAACTTCTAATGAAAATTGAAATGTAGTTTCATAACTTAAAGAGTATGTTGGATGCTGTTGTATAGTTACTATTAAAACAATAACGAACAATGCATTGATGTCAGCTAAAGGATGTCTGTAGTACCATATAAGCATTAATCAAGACAAAATAACATTGTTCTCCAGTCAAGTTGGAGAGCGTGGATACTTTATGTTTAGATTCCTTGAATCCTTTTCCGTGAACAGCAAATCAAAGGATGTCAAGAGCAACTGTTTGAAGAAATTTAGCCTCAAAGAAAGGTGTGGAGTATCTGAGAGTCTTCAAACATTCGATGTCTCTTATTTCCAACAGTTGATATAATATGATTAATTCATGATAAAAATTTTAACTGCTACTCTTTGGACGAAGATGAGCATGTCTTTTAGCAAGGATTTAACTGGTCTTAAAATCTCAAGTAGTATCACATAATCTGAAGTTTAATATGTCAGAAACCTTATATGCATTTTTGGGACCAACTCCACCATCGACCTCAATCCATGGATTCACTCCCTGTGAACAACAGCATAATGCACAAGCCTCTCGGTCAACAGAATAAACAGCAAAGTGTCACAAATACGTATGAACATGTTCAAGGATAGAGTTTGTTACACCTTTTCTACACACATTCTCCTCAAATCTGAGATTTTCTTCACTTGGCTCTCAATGAAGCTCTGCCCACCAAAACCAGGGTTCACAGACATAATTAAGACCAGATCAACCACTGCAACAAGACAAAAAATGAGCACACAATGTCAGAGTGCAGTTCCTTCTAAATGCATGAAGGATTTTGCTGATTATTGAGTGCTCCATACTTGTTTTTATTCCGATACACTTAAACTTCAGGTAGAAAAAGTACTTTTCAGAAGAGGCTTGGGAAAAATAACTGCACGAGTATGACAGACCTTTTAACTTTAACTATCACTTTATCATGTGAGTTCGCATACCATAAGATGCTTTTCTAATTTCTATACTTGTCAGTAGAAGTTGCCAATTGCCATCATTTAAGAGCTATGCAACAAAGCTACCCCTCACACTGTTTAAAAGTTATAAATCCCTTTTTTTGGTACTAAATCTTTCCCACGTACACCAATGCTGGACATTCAGCAGAGCTTGAATCTGATTGGGAAAGGTTAGGACCTTGACAGCATTCAACCTGGAACAAGAATGGAAGGAAATTTCAAGAAAGAGGGGGTAAAAGAACTCACCATCAAGGACATACTCTATAGTACTCAATGGGGTTGCAGGGTTTAAGACAACTCCAGCTTTAGCGCCGAGGCTTTTTATCTGGTTTACAGAAGCATGTAGCACTCAAAGGAGGATTTCCAAATGAAACAAAAAATGAAAAGGTATCATGAAGATGTAAGCTAAGGTAATCAAACATAATCAAGCAGAATAAACAATATAAAGCAAGTCAATAGATGAATCCTTTTGGGACACACAAGATCCTCATATAATCTCATTTATAATGCAGGTTGCAAAGCTGATTAAGCAATCATAAGAAAACTTGATAGTTCACTCCAAGCTCAAGATTATAACTCCTCCGAGCTGCTGTTACAGAAATTAGTGGGAATTCATTGTACCTTAATTAGATTGAGTTTAAATTTAGAAAGTTGCAAGTCAATTTTAAATTGTATTCAATTTGAAATTATAAATGAGTTGTAGTTATTTTTGACAATTTAATATTCTAGTGAGATTTATCCTGTAATATTACCTGATTTATGGTACGGTGCAAATGAATTGTAGAAGATTGCTCACAGTGAACACTAACTATGTCAGCCCCAGCCTTGATAAAATCTGGTACTCGTTGTTCAGGTTCCACAATCATCTAAAGAGCTTCAACATATTAGAAAGCTGGCTTCTACTTAATAAAGATAGCAAATAGCATGACACAAAGAAGTGTACCAAGTGTACATCCAAAGGTAGATCTGTCACGGGGCGCAAGGCATCAACCACAAGAGGTCCAATTGTAATATTTGGAACAAAGCGACCATCCATTACATCAACATGAATCCAATCACAACCGGCCTTCTCCACTGCTTTTACCTATATAAAAGGAAAAACAAACTTAGATCCTAAAAGGAGGGCAACATCCTAAAGCCAAAGCAGTTAAGATTGACTCAGTTAAAAGAAAATTAACACTGCCAAATCAATGCACAGTTTTCAATTTTCAGATTGATATCATTGATTTTGTTTCCAATATGTAACACATACTACCACCAACAAGGCACTTCTTATTACTCCTCAAAAGACCAAAATAGCAGGTAGCAAAGCACAAAGCACAAAGTGAAACCTGTTCTCCTAACTTCGAGAAATTAGCAGAAAGGATAGAAGGGGACACGATGATATCACTTTTGGAGTACTTGTCAACCCGAGCAGTTGCCTTCACAATGGAATGAACTTTTCTCCTGCATTTATGCATCAAAGTGTACAAACTTGTTTCAGAAACAAATCGCATGATCTCTAAAGCTCTTAAGCTGAAAAGGAAAGGAGATTACCAGCAAAATAAACCTCGCAACAAAAAAGAAAGAAGTGATACAGCTGTAGGTTCCATGAACATTAAACGCATATTTGATAGGTGTCATAAGAGAAAAGGAAAACAAAATTCAATTCCCTAACATGTCAGTAAGCATCTGTTTCCCACACTCGTGGTAACCCCAAGATGTAATCAAACAGGAACTGGGTATTGTCGTTGTTTTGAAGAATATGGATCAGAAATTAACCAATCATAAAATGAACATAGACCAAGACACAATCAGTTTGATGAAAGGCCTATCTGAATCTCAACTAGATTCATAGTCGTCAAGCAATTTGACCTTGCCTATACGACACAGGACACCTGAAAAAGGAACTTCAAGTTCATCTACACATAACATCAAGCATGCAAAAAAAAAACTCTATCTAGCTATTTGTAACCACACAGACCCATGCAATTTTCCTTCACCAACCAATGCCTTCACATGCCGAAATTTCCAATAGAACGGACCACAACCCTGTCAATCACACCCCAAACTCAAAGCATAATCAAATATATATTCAGATATTTAGACAGATAGTTAGACAAGGGAAAGCAGAGTATTGCAGAACTCTAAGCCTCTAAACAAGCAAATTATTCTCTGAAAACAACCAAAACAGACCCAAGAAAATTGAAGAGGAGAAGAGTAAGGAAAACAAAAACCTTGAAAGAGTGAGCGAATTGGGTCGCAAAAGAAGAGTCTTTTGAAGCTTGACACCGCCTCCAAAACCATTAATCTGGGTTGACGAACACAGAGAAGCTATTGACATTTTTCTCTCTACTCTTCTCTCTGTATACGGTGGTATTTAAAGGTTCGGTGGTGACAGAGTGAACACGAGAAGTTATTTATACATCTTTTGAAGATATTCAGAAGCAAAAATTAACAGGATACCACGTGTCCACTTGTGCTGGAATTTCGAGGTTGTGTTCTTTGCTTATCTAAAATGGTTGGCGCTCTATGATGCTGACGTGTAATTTTATGGGGCACTAGTGATTCTATTTTTTGATTGGTCCCATATTACCTCATTTAATTTCCACGCGACAGTTAAAGCGTAATGATTTATAATTGGCTCGTGATGTAGTTAAGAGCTTTTCTTTGAGAGCATGACCCAAAATGTTATATGGGCCGAAGTCCAGCATTAGAGATGAGACATATAATTATATAAACTTATTGTTGTGCTTTTTCGTAAAGCTTAAGGTCTTTGTTGGTGCTACCTAACATCACCAAAGTCTTCAAAGAAAATTACAAAAAGAAAAAATCTCACCTGAAAAGATAGAAACATATAAGAAAATGACATAAAAGAGTTTCAAATGTTGGTGTCTGACTAGAAAAGTAAACCTATAAACTTCATTAGAATCAGACAAAGATACAGTGCGCCATCTAAATATACAAATGGTTTTCTATAGAAATGATGCATCAAAGCTCGTAATGGTAGCAAGTGATAGAAGTTGGCAAATTCAACTTGATTGCGTCTTGTTTTGAATTAAATGGTAAGGTTTTTGGATTGAACTTTTTTATTTTTTAAGATAATATTGTTTTATTAAATCTATTTTATTTTTCAAATTTTCAAAAAAATATTATTTTGGGAACTATAATTTCAATAAGAATTGGTCTTTAAAATTACAACAGTACAATTTTGATTGTATACCACAATTTAGGATTTGCATATGAACCCTTAAGAGGCACTACTTTAAAGATTAACACTATATTTGTCTCCTAAAATTCAATTGTATTTTGTCTTAAATCTATTTTGTTCATATCTATAGCATTATGTTCCATGATGACAGTCCTTGTGACTCAAAAGCAATAATTCATGGACTGTATAACTTAATTTGTATATTATTATGTACAATCACAATTTTATCTCATATACATCTAAATAGCTTTCTTATAACTATTTTATGTTGCTTCTTTTGTCTTAAGTGAAGTGTGTGAGTTAAAATAAGAATATGTGGACACAACAAGAACATCATTTCTGAGAAATTTTATAATCAAAACTTAATTGTCATTTTTATAATTTCAAACTACTACTTTGTTAATTATTGAACAATTTGTTCAATTACGTCTAGCCTCTAGGCAATAATTGATGTTATATAAGCATCGAAAGAGTTAAATTACTGCATGTTGTGCACTAAAACATAAAACAGCCGTGTAGCTAACAGAAAGAGTCGTTGATGGATTCAAGATAGCAAATAGGTTCAAGGTCTCTCCCCCTCGATGTTGATAGGAGTGATGACTTGTTTAAGGCCTCTCCTTTTTTATCTTTGCATACAATTTCGCACTCTACTCATCATTGCTGAGTTTCTAGCCCTATTTTGAGACTTTAGGTCATCATAGACACCTCTATGGTTCGTGAGGATGATGAACAAGCAAAGATACGATGAATGAAGCTCTTTTGGGCAGAGACACGATTGTGTAGGGTGCTACAGGTCTGTGTCCTTGACTTATACAATCATGTAGATCGACTGTGTAAGTCTTTGGAACCGTGTGAAGGAAGTGTGAAGAGTGAAGACATATGCGGCCGTGTGCATGAAATACACGACCATATGTGACGACTATGTAACTCTCTGTAATTGTGTAAGTTTGCAACTCAAGTAACATTAAAAGAGACATGGTCACTTACATGGCCGTATATATGACCGTGTATATTACAAAAAACCTAATTTAGAATATAAAAAAAGAGAAGACATAAGTTTGTTTATTGAGAGGTGCAAAAACACTAAAAAGGAAAAAGAAAACAGAGAGAGAGCAGGTAGTTTTCTATTATCATCCTTATTTGATTTATTTTTAGGATTGGGTTGTGAGTTTGTTAATTTACATATGAACTTTGATTTCAACCTTGAATCTTTGTAAGACAAATTATTATTTTAAGGTGAGAGATCAAATTTTGTAAATCTTTATTTGTGATCAGTGGATTTGTTTGTCGATTTGACCATATTTTTCCCTCTACTTTGGAGGGTTTTTCAACATAAATCTCTATGATCATTTCTTTATTAAGTTTCTATTTTTGTCACTAACATTATCTAATTAAACTTGGATATAGTGCTTTGTTGCTGCGATTAAGTTGACCCTCAAAGAGAGAGGTGTTTTGGATGTGTTTTTCTCTTATATTCTAACAAGTGATATCAAAGTCATCTTAATGGAAGGTGAAAACAACTTTATTGTCAAGTTGATGTCATCAAACTACTATATTTGGAGGCCTATGATGGAGGATCTTTTGTATTTCAAGTATCTCTTTGATCCTATTGATGTGGATAAAGATGTAAAGGATTATGTTCTTTCAAAACCTAAAAAGATATCAGATAGAGAATGGGAGAAGATGAAGTAAAAAACTCTGGGCATGATTTGATAATGGATTGATATTAGCATATTCAACCATGTGTCTCAAGAGACGGATCCTTTTGAGCTGTGAAAAAACCTAAAAGGACTATACGAAAGGAATATTGCCTATAATAAGTGTTGTGTATGTGGCTCATATACTGGTAAAGTGGCAGGTGCTAGAGCGGAGTGGAGCGTAAGCGCAACGGAGCTATCTGTACGACGTTTTACGGACGTACGGATGACATGGCAATATGGTGATGTGTTTTGTTGTAACTGTATAGCAATTTTAGGGTTTTATACAAAAACATAAGTGCCCCATTTTGTATATGTTGAATAATACAAAAAGTAGCCACTTCACTCCCGAGGACGTAGGAAACACACCGTTTCCGAACCTCGTTACATTATGTGTTCTTCTTCTTTGTTTAATCTCTTTTACTGTTAATTTCTCGACAACTAGTATCAGAGCGTGTGGTTGAGATGGCGATGAATCCTATTGCGAAGTTCAACATGACGAAGTTTGATGGAACTGGAAACTTCAGGTTATGTTAATGATGGGTGACCATATAGTGACTACACTCACATACGGGAAGGAAAGATTTGGGTAGAGGAGATCACTACTGTGTTGTTGGGCAACAGAAACAGAACAGTGGTGAGAATTCTCAAAATAAAGGATTATATGTGAAGGGTAATCAGGATCATGGGAGGAAGGAGAACAAAGATGGCTCAGGAAAATAACATTCAAGGTCTAAGTCCAGAGGAAAGAAAGGCTTGCAGTGTCACTCATGCAAGCAGATAGGCCATTTTAAGAGAGACTGTCCAAACAGGGAGTAGCAGAATGACGAGAAAAAGGGAAAAGGCAAAGATGCAGGAAATTTTGCTAACGTAGTGTAGAGGAATGACTCATAATGCAGTGGTGGAGACATGCTCTTAGTATCATCAAGTCAGTTCACAGATCAGTGGATTCTAGATACGGGATGTTCGTATCACATAACGCCCAACAGAGACTGGTTTGAATCATAAAGGTCAGGAAATTTTCATTTTATTCACTTAGGAGATGACAAGGCATGTGCAGTTGTTGGAGTTGGACATATCAAAATCAAAATGTATGATGGAGTCGTGAGGATGTTGTGTGATGTTAGACATGTGCCAGAATTGAAGAAGAACTTGATTTCCTCGGGGACATTGCACGCAAAAAGTTTGGAGTATGAATCTGGGATTGGGGAAAGCATCAAGGTTATTAAGGGTGCATTGACTGTGATGAAGGGGATGAAGACTATTGGAAACATCTACAAGCTGATAGGAAACACAGTTGTAGGTGGGACTAACGTTGTGGAGTCAGAGGACAACACTACATTATGGCACATAAGGTTGGGTTATCTCAGCGAGCGTGGGATGACAGAATTGTTTAACCGGGGTTTATTGCAGAGAGTCAATAGTTGCAAGTTCTGAGTGCTTGGAAAGCATTCTAAAGTGAGTTTTAAGACTGGTAAGCACAAGACAGAACATATATTAGATTATATACATTTTGATGTATGGCTGGATCTCGCTAGTTTTTCACATTTATTGACAATTTTCTATGAAGGTTTGGGTGTACTTTATGAAACAGAAGTCAGAAGCCTTTACCAAGTTCAAAAGGTGGAAAGCTGAGGTAGAGAATTAGAAAGGAAGAAAAATCAAGTACTTGAGGTTAGACAATGGTACGGAGTACACAGATTCACAGTTTCAGAAGTTTTGTGTGGAACATGACATTCAGAGGCACTTTATAGTGAGAAAGACACCACAACAAAATGGAGTTTTGGTACGGAGTACACAGATTCACATTTTCAGAAGTTTTGTGTGGAACATGGCATTCAGAGGCACTTTATAGTGAGAAAGACATCACAACAAAATGGAGTTTTGTAAAGGATGATTAGATCCATCATAGAAAGAGCCAGGTGTTTGAGGCTGAATACGAGGCTTCCCAAAGGCTTCTGGGCAAAGGCTGTGAGTATGGCGTGTTTTCTCATCAATAAATCACCACAAGTTTCACTGGAAAGGAAAAC
>JANZXP010000007.1:20341747-20358263 GCA_027576715.1 Erythroxylum flavicans | reverse complement strand
AAGAACCAAACTTGGGAGTTGGTTGAGCTTCCTGAAGGGAAGAGAGCTATAGGGTGTAAGTGGGTGTACAAGAAGAAACCCACAGTATCAAAAAAAGAGGGGGAGAGATTCAAGGCTCGGTTGGTAGTCAAGGGGTACTCGTAGTTGAAAGGGATAGATTATGACGAGATATTTTCTCCAGTGGTTAGACAAATATCTATCAGGGCAATATTGCCACTAATAGCCAATTGGGATATGCACTTATAATAGATGGATATGAAGAAAGCGTTTCTTCACGGTAATTTGGAGGAAGAAATTTACATGGTACAATCAAATGGGTTCAGTCAACCTAGATAGGAACACTTGGTTTGTAAATTGAAGAAATCGCTAAATGGGTTGAAATAGTCTCCACGACAATGATATAAGCAATTTGACTCGTACATGATCAAGCTTGGTGACATGCGATGTGACTATGATCACTGTGTGTACGTCAAGAGCCTTAGTAGTAATTCTTTTATTTTTCTGCTACTTTATGTAGATGATATGTGATATTCATGATGTGATGGACTTGAAGGCTTTGCTGGGGCAAGAGTTTGATATGAAGGACTTAGGTCCAGCTAAGAAGATTTTTAGAATGGAGATTTATGGGGATAGAGACTTTAGAAAGATGTAGTTGTCTCAACGTGGTTAGGTTGAGAAGGTGTTGGACATATTCGGGATGAATAGTTACAAGCCTGTGAGTATTCCATTGGCGAATCACTTCAGATTGTCTCAAAAGCAGCGTCCTAAAACAGATGATGAGGTGGATGACATGTCGAGAGTTCCCTATGCAAGTGCCATAGGATGCTTGATTTATGCGATGATTTGCGCACGACCATATTTGGCATAGGCTGAGAGTCAGGTTAGCAATTTCATGTCAAAGCTAGCAGACAACATTTGGAAGCAGTCAAGTGGATTTTCAGGTATTTAAGAGGAACCGTTGATTATAGCATTGTGTTTGGAAGTGAGCGTGGTGATTTGTCAGTTATAGGATATGTAGGTTCAGCCTATGCAGGTTACTTGGATAATATAAGGTCTATTACAGGGTATATGTTTACGCTTGTAAGAGGGCCTATCTGTTGGAAGTCTATAGTATAGTCTATCGTGGCTTTATCAACAATCGAGGCAGAGTATATGGCATTAGTTGAGGGAGCTAAAGAAGCCTTATGGCTCACTGGTTTGGTGAAGGAACTGAGAGTACTGAACAAGGTGGAGTTTAGGTATACCGTGATAGTTAGAGTGCCATCCATTTAGCCAAGAATCAGGTTTATCATGCACGGACAAAGCATATAGATGTAAGGTTTTATAAGATCAGGGAGTTGATGGTATCTGGTCAGATATTACTGCAAAAGGTTCATACTTCTGAGAATGCTGCTGACATGTTGACAAAACCAGTTACAGTTGATAAGTTCAAACATTGCTTGAACTTGATCAACGTTTCTAGATGCTAAGCATGATTGGAGTGCCCAACCTATGTAGTGTGAGAGAAGACTCAGAGGTGTATTCATCTTCATGGGAGGCATATATTCGCCAAGGTGGAGATTGTTGTGTATGTGATCATATACTGGTAAAGGGGCAGGTGTTGGAGCGAACTGATTTAGGAGTTATCCGTACGACGTTGTACGAACGTATGTATGACGTGGCAAAGTGGTGATATGTCCTATTATAGCTGTACAATAGTTTTAGGTTTTTATACAAAAACCTAATGTACCCTATTTTATACATCTTAAATAATATGAAAAGTAGATGCTTCACTCCCAAGGATGTAGGAAACACACCATTTCTTAACCTCGTTAAATTATGGGTTCTTCTTTCTTTAATCTCTTTTACTGTTAATTTCTCAACAATAAGGCTTCATTGATTAAAAGGCTTGTAAACTTGAAGTTAAAAGCTAGGAAATCTGTGTTGGAGAATTTTAGTGATTTCTAGGATATAATTAACAAGCTTACAATAATGAAGATCATTCTTAATGAGTCTAAGCCTTGTTCCTACTGAGTTTCTTACCAGATAGTTGGGAGACATTGATAGTGACGATTAGCAATTCAGCACCTAAAGATGTGCTCTCTTTGGATGTAAACAAAGGGAGTATGTTCAATGAAAAAATAAAAAGAAAAAAGATGGGAGTTGACAATATATAAACTTTCTTAGCGGAAAGTAGATGAAGGGGCAAGAGTAGGGGTCCGTCCAAAAGGGTATGACAAGTCTAAGAACTGATCAAAGTTCAGAGGTAACAAAAACGTGGAGACATGTCATTATTTTGATAAGTCGGGGCACACAAAGAGGTCATGTTATAATGGAAGAGGGATAAAAAAAAGCAAGTTCATTATAATGATGGCGATGATAAAAGTATCACTACAACTGCTTTAAGCATGAAAGAAGAGGTATCCCTAGTTTGTTTGACAAGTGATTGCTTTCATTTTAGTGATTCAGGTTCTAAGTGGTAGACTAACATAGAAGTATCATATTATTGTGTTCCAAAAGTAGGGTACTTATCAAACTATAAAAACATAAACTTTAGGAGCGTAAAGATGGGTAATTAAATTTTTGCTAAAATTGTCAGTATGTGTGATATCTGAGTTCAAACAAACATCAGATATTTGCTGACCTTGAAAGATATACGTCAAATTCCCAATTTAAGGCTGAATCTGTTATTAGCAAACATGTTAGATCGAGAAGGATTCAAGCTCACTTTTAGAGATAGGAAGTGGAAATTGTCCAAAGAAGCAATGACTGTTGCTCGAGGAGAATTGTGTTGCATACTGTACAAAACACATTTAAAGGTGTGTGGTGATGGAGAAGCATACATAGTTAAAGAGGAGAATTCTCCAAATCTATAACATCGATACTTCAGGCACATGAGTGAAAAGAGAATAAAGTTGCTAGCTGGTAAATCCCTTATCCAGTCAAAAACTCTTTATCCCTTAATCCTTACAATCATTATTTGACAGGAGAGTAGTATAAAGCCTCTTTCAAGAAATAGTTTACAAGGAATATGAAGATATTGAGGTTGGTGCATTTAGGTATCTGTGGCCCTATTGAGGAAGAGCCACAAAGATGTAACAAATATTTTATTAAATTAATTGATGATGCTTCGCGAAAAACTTGAGTATATATGTTGAGAGCCAAGAGTCAACTATTTGAAACTTTCTAGAATTTACATGTTATGGTAGAAAGGGAAGCTTAAAGGAAGCTAAAAGGCCTGTGAATAGACAACAAAGGGGAGTATACTTCCAAGATTTTTGAAGAATACTATACATCGCATGGTATTAGACATGAGAGAATCGAACCAGGGACTCCACAACATAATGAGGTTGTTAAAAGGATGAACAAAACTATTATGGAGAAGGTTCATTGCATGCTCAGAATGTCCAAGCTACCAAAGATATTTTTGGGTGAGGCAGTTCAAGCTAGAGTCTATTTGATCAACCGAGCTCCCTCAGTTTCACTAAAAATTGAGATTCTTAAAAGAGCGTAGACTAGTAAAAATTCTACCTATCATAATCTGAGAGTGTTTGGTTATAAGGTATTTAGACACGCACCCAAGGCTCAAAGATAGAAGCTTGACTCAAAGGCAATACCTTAAATCTTTGTAAGCTATGGTGATGAGCAGTTTGCTTCAAAATCTATGACCTAGAGAAGTAAAAGGTGGTCAAGAATAGGGATGTGATATTTAGCACGAGAGAGGTGTTGATCTTTCGAAAGAAGATAAGTTAACACACAGTAGCTCATCCTATAAGATTGATAATTCTTTTTCCAACGTTGAGCAGTCTATAGGTAAAGAAGATGAAGTGTGTGACCAAAAACACAATAGTGGTGATCATATACAATCCGATAATGATGAGCTACTTGAACCACATTCAAATAATGCTGAAAATGGAACTATTAAGGATAATGAGTAGGGGGAGCAATCAAATCTAACAGATGATAAAACACAGCTTTGAAGGTCAACAAGGGAGACAAGACCTTGTACTAAATATCTGAGTGCAGAATATCTATTGGTTACTACTGAGAGGGAACTTAAGAATGTGCAAAAAGTTAAATCTTATGATGACAAAGATCTCTGACTTGTAGATATGAAGCAAGGGATGAACTTTCTAAATAAGAATGATATATATGAGCTTATGAAGCTTCCAAAAGGCAAAAAGAAAAAAAGAATAAATGGGTATTTAAGATGAAGAAAGATGATAACAAGTCGGTTAAGTAAAAGGCAAGGCTAGTGGTGAAAGGGTTCAGCTAAAAGAAGGGTACAGATTTTGATAAAATCTTCTCACTAATGGTCAAGATGACTTCAATTCGAACAGTTTTGGGTTTGAATGTTTTTTTAGATCTTGAACTTGAACGGTGATATTAAAACAACCTTCTTGCATGGAGATTTGGAAGAGGAGATATAAATAAAGCAGCGAGAAGGTTTCAAAGCTAAAGGCAAGGAGAATGTGGTTTGCAAGTTGAAGAAAAATTTATATAGGTTAAAACAAGTTCCAAGGCAGTGGTACTAGAAGTTCGATTCTTTTATAATAGATTATGGTTACACGAGAATTTATGTCAATGCATGTGTGCATTTTAAGAAGTTCACATATGAGGACTTCATCATTCTTCTTCCATATGTTGATAATATGCATATTGTAGGTTAAGATGTTGGCAGAATCTAAAAGTTGAAGATGGATTTGCTAAATCTTTTGATATAAAATATTTGGAACCTGCAAACTAAAATTTAAGCATGGAGATAACCTAGGACAGGAAGACTAGGAAATTTTGATTGCCACAAGAAAGGTTTATTGAATGGGTACTAGAAAGGTTTAATATGAAGCATGTCATGCTAGTTAGCACGCCACTGGTACCTCACTTCTTGTTAACCAAGTGTGTATGTCCCTTAATAGAAAAGGAGAAAGATGGTATGTCTTTTGTTCCATACTCATCTGTAATAAGGGTCTTTGATATATGTTATGGTGTATACATGACCAGATATGGCACAAGTTATTGGTTTATTGAGTATATTCTTGTCTAATCCAAGAAAGGTTCATTAGAAAGTAGTGAAATGGATTGTGAGATACTTGAGAGGTACTTCAAGAAGGAGTTTGTATTTTGGTGATGGTGAGTCAATTCTAAAAGGTTATAAGGATGCAATTATGGCTAGAGATCATGGTGGAAGAAAATATACTTCAGATTTTTTATTCAATTTTACAGGGGGAGTCATTTCAAGGCAATCAAAGCCACAAAAGTATGTAGTTTTATCTACAACTGAAGCAGAGTATGTAACTACAGTGGAGGCTAGTAAGGAGATGCTTTGGTTAAAATTCCTTCAAGATTTGGGTGTGAAACAAGAAGACTATGTAGTGTTTTGAGATAGTCAAAGTGCTATTAATAGTGCTATTAATTTAAGAAAAAAATACTATGTATCATTTCGACACAAAGTATATAGATGTCAAATATCATTAGTTAAAGTCTGTGATTAAGGAGCAACAATTGATGTTAAAGAAGATTTCATATGAACTTGAATGGTGTTAATAGATTGACTAAGGCAATTCCCAAAAGCAAGCATGAGCCAAAGCTCATGCTTGCAAGGATGTCTCTCAAGTAGCTATTAAAGCATAATATGTCTCTCCCATAATTGGGCTACAGAGGGAGATTGTTAAATGTCCAGGCCTATTTTAAGACGTTAGGTGATCATAAATGCCTCTATGGTTTGTGGAGATGATGAACAATTGAAGACAAGATGAATGAAGCTCTTAATGGGGAGAGGCAAGGTCGTGTAAGGTGTTACACACCTGTGTTCTCAATTCAAACAACCATGTAGATCAACCATGTAAGTCTTTAAAACCGTGTGAAGAAACGTGTGAAAAGTGAAGACATACATAGTCATATACATGCCTGTGTGCATGACATACACAGTTGTGTAAGACGACTATGTAGTTCTTTACAACCGTGTAAATTTGCGACTCAAGTGACACTAGAAGGGACACGGTCATTTACACAACCATGTATATGACTGTGTATGTTATAGAAAACCAAATTTGGAATATAAAAGAAGAAAAGACAGATTTGTTTATTGGGAGGCCCAAAAACACCAAAAGGGGAAAAGAAAATAGGAGAGAGAAAGCAATTTCTGATTCTGATTCTTATTTGATTGATTTTTAGGATTGGGTTAAGAATTTGTTGTTTTACACATCAATTTTGGTTTTAATCTTGAATCTTTGTAAGAAAACTTGTTGTTATGAGGTGAGAAATCAAAATTTGTAAGTCCTTATTTGTCATTAGTGGATTTTCTTATGGTTTGACTCATGATTTTTTCTCCACTCCGAAAGGTTTTGTATTCGTTTTTTATTAAGTTTTTATTTTCTAACTAACATTGTTTGATTAAACTTGATTAGAATGCTTTGTTGCCGTGATTAAGTTAACCCTTAAAGAGAGCTGTATTTTAGTTGTGTTTTTCTCTTGTCTCCTAACAATCATAAGTTCATAACACTGTGTATAATGACTAGATATAGTTGTATGTGTATGTATATGCATATTTTTGTTTGTATACATGAAGGAGAATACTTTTGCATTCTAGGAACTAATCTCATGTGGTCAATGTATTAGCAGTGTTAGTCTCTTTTCAAGTTGACATTAACTATATATTAAAAAAAAAAAAGATGCCGTCCAGCTATATTCAAAGAAAGAAGTTGTTAAGTTAATCTCAAGGTATAGAGTCAAAGAGATAAAGAGGCAGCTAGACTGCACTTGCTGAATTCTGAAAGAAGACAAGGAAATTGGGGTTTGATGTTTGACAAATATTTTCAATGACATTAAGGATGATATCAACCATTACAAAATATTTCCTCCAAATCTCTGCGAGATACTAAATGAGCTGTATTTAACATAATACAATCTCACGTTCATTAATGTTAAATATATATAATTAAGATTCGTGTGCATATGGTCCATCACTAACAGGGTGACATACGATATATTTAGTCATGGTGAGAGTGAATGATTTGACAATGACAGTGAGTGCCTACCCCATGGAATTTATCAGCTTTTCTAGTGGAGAGGAAGGCAGACGATAGAGATGCTTACCTCATCTTTTTTCTTCCTATATTATTATTATCATTATGTAGCAACCAAGTGTTGATGTTAAATACAAATCACAAATTCATCAAATATATAATTTGAATTCAAAGCCTTGACTTTCGGTCCGTTAGATTATGATAGTCTAAGAATTAGTAGTCCATATTTTACCAAAAACAAAGAATTAGTAGTCCATATACTTCAACAACATACATATCACTCAATTATAAAAAAGTAGAACAAATGCTACAAGAGTATTAATAAAAATATTATTAAAATCTATCCATTTAACCTAAAAAATTCTCTTTCTAATTACCATGTGCATGTGACCCAGGAGCTGTATAAAGATAGATATTGCTAGGGAACATTAATTACTGAAAATAAATATGAAACTGAGTGGCTGACCTTGACAGAAAACGTTGCTCACCAAAAATTAGGGACGAGACTGAACTTGATATCTTCTTCAAGAAAGGAAAAGAAGTCTCTTATTAGCCGAATTCACCTCTTAAGGACAATAAATAGTAGTTGAGCCTTACGATAAGCAGATATTATATAATTAAGTACATAACTAGTTACACAGGAGGAAATAAACAAATAGTAGAGAGGAAATAGACAACAGGCCTTCATATTAAATGTGTCCACTTGGTATTACACTATCTCAAAGGCACCAATAATACATTCTTTTTCACATGTCAATATAGCTAAAAACAAGCTGTCAATTGTAACCAGGATCTTCAGAATTTATATTTGATGGATACGTAAAACGAGGAGAGTGGAAAGTTCATCAAGAGTTGACACTTGACAGCTTGTTCATATTATATGCAAATATCTATACATAAGTACTGAAATTCCGCCCTTGAATTTAGCGGAAAGAATTGTCCAATCTCAACATTAGGGGTCTGAAATTTTGTAAATGCAGACAAATAGACATTTTGTTATCGTTTCTTAACAAGGTTGTGTTAAAAATGTGCAGACCAACCGGGTCCGCATGTCCAACATTCCCTGCTCTTTATCTGTAAGCCATCTATATATGTGGTCGATAAGCTCAGACACAAACATTTCTACTTGAATTACCAAATGCAAGAACTTACTATAATCCCATTGCATAGAACTAACAGTTCTTTTTTCTGTAAAAATCGACAGAGGGTTCATCAGATTGATGTATCCTTTAACATTATGCATAGAGAATTGGAGTATTTCCTTTGGCAACAAAATGTGACTTGCTTCTTAGTGACATCATTTCTCGCATCTCGCAAACTACCAAAGGTTTGGAGTAAGAATTCATGCAATTAACAAAGAGTCATACACTGAAATCTCTTAATTATTGGTCTTTAATATTATTAAATAAACATTTTATTTTAAAAATAATTTTATTATTTATAATTATAAATAATAATTACTCATTATTATTAAATAATTATCACAATTTTTTATATACATTTTACCTTCTAGGTGAGTCCCCTGTTAGTTATCGTTTTTCTAGTCAAAACATGGACTTGAACACTCTTACGACATCACGTACATTTAACTTTTTCACGCAGGACAAATTTATTCACACTGAAAATAATCTAACCCCGTAATTGACATTTTTTTTTTGGTTTTTTGAAATTGAGATTTTATTCAATTCTAAAGAATCAAAACTTAGTTATTTTTGTAAGAACTACAAAAGGTTTAAAGCGTGGGTAAACATAATACTCTTAAAATAAACTCAACTATCATCAAATTATTGATTACAACTTACTATAATTTTAAACAACTTGGTTCAATTCTTATATAATTCAGATCCAAAATGAACTTCATGATGTATAAAGTTTTGTACTTCCGATGTTTATAGATACTGCAATCCCATTTAGCCAATGCCTGCAATTATGCAGGAGTCTCACTTGTCTTATTAATTTCCTTTATGATGTGGAATGCAAATTACCCAAGTTCAGAAAGTATTTTTCAGCAAATCATCATGTCAAAATAGTTTATATTAAAATTTTTGAGTTATCGGCCCCAACCAAAATAACGTGCTACTCATCGCAATTAAGCAAAATTTGAGAGAAAACGAAAATGGAAAGGTAAAAGAAGTGATGATGCTTAATTTAGGAAACAAAAAATAGCAATGGAAAAATTGTAAATGCTAGATAATTATATTATTTCATAATCGCTTCTCACTGACGAACCCCATCACTATCAGGTGGCATATAACGAGGAAATGCAAAGAATAATATATAAAGAAAGCTTGTATTTTTGTATGGAAGAGTCTTTTAACTTATATATGCCTTTAACTTTCAATTATCCCCAGCTGATGATGTACAAGTATATTTATAAAAGCTAGACAAAGGACTCATAACTATTAGCTGTCTTTACTCTTGTTATATCCTACTGTTACGAATATGTTCTGATTTAAATTAAGTTAAACCACCTAATTAGGTATTATCAAGATAATAACTCTTTAATTACTTCAAAATTTTTTTTTGAACATGTGTATGTGAGACACACTTAAGAAATACATTTTTATCCAAAATTTTCCCATTCGACCCACAAATTATCATATAATCAGCAGCAAATAAATGTAAGTACTAAAAAATTCTCAATTCAAACTTTAATTAATATGAACTATGACTGTTATACTTTAAAAATGTGAATATTTTATTCTGTATATTATAATATTAAGGAAAATACAAATACTAAAATTTAAATTTATGAATAGAACTCATATTTTTATTCTATTTAGGTTTCACCAAATAAGATGAAACAATAACATTTTTTCAAAAAATAAAAGGAATCATTAGTAATAAGACATAAATCAATACCTTACAAGGAATTAAAACAATATGGAATTACTACAAATAAACGTTAAACCAACACCACCTTAAAAGGAAATTTAATTAACTTAAGATCAGGCCTTGCGCAAGGCAACTAAATGCTTCTTAAGACGGCAACAGAAGATTGGGAAGAATCATTTTTATTGTTGATTGATTTTTTTAGACTGCACATGTACATAGTTATAGTGAATACAATCTGCTATCTATGGTAATGTATTAATTACAGAATATTGCATATTAAAGTTAACGTTTATCCTCTTTAGCACTAATCACTCCATTCTGCATCAATCTCTCCTGATTGTTCTCACAATGCTCATGTGAGATGTCGTGCTCCTAGCTTACTTATTGCATTCCTTTATATCAATGCTCCTCCCTCAATAAGAATATCTGTGCATACTACATTTAAGCATGTTTCTCTTGTTGCAACTATTGCTACATGTCTAATGTCTTTCCCCAGTATGCATGTTAAATTCCACCTAGATCCACTTTTATTTTGCTTTTCTTGCTTCCTTTTACGAAGAAGATGCCCACTTTTCCACTAGAGGATCTCCACATGTAAATGTTCCCTTGTTTAAACTTAGAAACTATAATTTTATCTGGCTCTGATGATTTTAGAATTTGAAATTGGCATTTGAAATTCTTGCATGCATTTTTATTTAAAGTTCCTTAGGGTCATTTACCTTCTCCTTGTTTTATCTTACTTTCCAGAATATTGTAGGCTCCTGAGTAATTTATACAAGTAGATAAAGGGTAGGTAGCATTGAGGGGTCTCTTGGCCCAGGATATAAAACAAAAAAAACTCCCAATGAGAGCCCCGCTAAAACGCAGGGTCTAGGGGCCCAGGATATGAGTTGAATAATTAAATCGACTTAGTAAGGTGTAAAAAATAAGTTGTATGTTCAAAAACTTTATCATTAACAAAGTGAGAACTTTTACCTTGGAATCATAATCAATTAGACAACCCATATTTTATACTGAGAGGTCTATATTTTATATGTTATTTGTCATTAAATTACTTGTGACTTAGCATATTTATAACATATTTAATATGGATTATATGATAAGTTACTATGTTTAGTTCATTGTCTTATAGGTGATTATCTTGAGGAAAAAAATACAAAATTAAATGCTACTTTAATCAAAATTTTCCAATCAAAGAGATTTTGGAGCCATTTGAGAGACAAGAAGATAAAAAAAACTATGTAAAAGACATTAGAAATCAATTTTAGCTCGAAAATATCAAAAAGTGGA
This sequence comes from Erythroxylum flavicans, assembly GCA_027576715.1. Taxonomy (NCBI): domain Eukaryota; kingdom Viridiplantae; phylum Streptophyta; class Magnoliopsida; order Malpighiales; family Erythroxylaceae; genus Erythroxylum; species Erythroxylum flavicans. The sequence goes on along the minus strand of JANZXP010000007.1, from coordinate 20,347,134 downwards.
GAAGTTAGTAGAAAAGGGAATAAAAGTATCTTACTTGTCAAGAAATATTCAATTGTTATTTTAATAATCCTAGTTTTTGCTTTATTTTATTTTTAATTTTTATCACTTCTATTATGTGTAATTTAGCTCTCTTCTAATTAGGATTGACATCAAAATCGTGCATTTTCAAACCTGACGGTAAGAGTAACTGATCGTTTAAACTAGATGAACATATTGGTGGATCATAACATGACCTATAGGGGCGTACTATCATTATGGCATGTATAGGTACCCTTCCTATGCTTGCGTGAACATATTTATATGAACGATCCTCTCTTTGATAACATTCACGATCCTTTCTCTAGTATATATCATTCAGGATACCATCCAAATATCTTTTAGGAGGAGTAAAGAACTAAAGTAAGTAAACTCATGGGACCATTAGAGTTTCATCAATTTCTTCATTGTCAATAATCACCATCATAGAGAAATGATACGAAAGAGATGATATGTAGTTTATGTCTTTCTTTAATGAAAGATTAGAAATATTATATAGTTTAGGGCAATTTGAATCCCATGTGGGCACACTTAAACAGATATATAATCTAATTATGTAACCATTCATAATATAAATATTCAAGTGAACCAACTAACCAAGATGGATAATGAAAGAGGTTAAAGTAAACTTATTAGCAACACAGAGGTGAATTCAAGAGATCAAGTATTAGCAACACCACTTAGGAGTGGTAAAACACTTGATGTTGAAGATGCTAAAGTGGAGGACATGTAAAGGTCAGACAAGCATGAGGAAGTGGGTGAGAGAGTGAATGAGAAAAGCAAACCAAAGTCAGTATCATCTTCATTAGATGCTAATCATAATTTTGTTAGAGAATTATTTGGACAAGAAAAAAATAATGTCAGTTTCTTCCATAACATGCGTTAGTATGGAGTAAAAGACACCTTAACCCATGGTGACATTATTACATACCCAAGTAGGTTTGCTATGGATGGCGAGGAAGATATATTTTCTCTTTTATAGATGTCAAAGAACATTAAAATTTCAAAGGATCTGCTTTCGAAAAAGAAGAAGTTGAAGGAGTTATTGGTGGTTAAGTCAAGTGAAGAGTGCTTTTATATTTTGTAAGGAGAAGAAGGAGAATGAGCCATCCTAATCCTAATAGAATATAGGGGGAGTTAAAGAGCCTTAGATTCCAAAGAAGATTTGAAGAAAGCCTTTAGTTTTAAATATAAGATGAAAGCTTTGAGTGGGAAGTCTAACTAAAAAACTTCCAAATAATTATTTTTTAAGAGATAATCCAACATTCTAACTTTTCTTTTCTTTAGTTTCTTTGTTATATATTTTTATTAACTTTTTGTTTAATTTTTCTAGGTTCTTTTTGGATTATCTCGCTCATCAATTATGCATGAAATATTAGGGGGATTTTCTACCTTATTTATCTCATGCTACCTTTCATTATCTTATTTGTTTGAAATAAAGGATAATGTCATGATTAGGTGTCAGGAGATGAATCTAAGACTTTTCATTTGGTGTTATGTGTTAACTAACTTTTTTTTTTATTTGTGTGTTTAGTGTGCTTTAGGTTTAGATTATCTTTAGCTTTTTTTTTTGTTTTGTGTTTAGGAACTCATTAGTTACTTTAGGTTGATAACATAAGTTCATGCATAATGCTTAGCTAAAATTGATTGTTAAAGGTTAAATGCATAATATGATTAAGTGATTACAATGCAATATTGACTCTATGAATGTTAGGAAACCAAATTTGTTAAGTAAATATACTTTAATTTGACTTAAGTGATATTGTGAGAAATTATGCAATATTCTCTATTTGAATGTGGATACCTTCTCTGATTTTAGACTTTTAGATCTTGGATTTCATTCTTTTGAGATTACATGTAAGATGTGTCTAAGAATTAAGATGATAGAGGCATAAAGGATTTAAATTCGAGTCAAATTGCCTATACCTTAATCCATTAGTAAATCCCTTTGAAGTTATTATAAAATTTTAACCTTTTTCCTAGTACCTTTTTCTAAAGAACCTTAAGCCTAAAAGCAAAAGAAGTTTACATACTAATTTATGATTAATAGAGCTTTTACTTGTGATTTGGCAGTTGTTAGGTATGGTTACAAGGAAATAAGTGTGAGGGAGATGGTAATGTATGTAAAATACCAATGGAAAAGTGAAATTCAAAAACTTTTTAATTCTCACTTATATATATCTTTTGAAGTGGAAGAGATTAGATGATTTTCAATTATAGGTAAGTTCAATTTCATAAGAAGATTGATAAGATGTGATTAGATCATATTAATTGGACTTATCTTTTTTTAGGTTGATTTTGGTGCTTAATTGGTAAATTTGATATTTGTTTTTATTTTATGAGGTAACAAATGGACATGGAATAAATTTGGCTTAAAATATCTAACTAAGAGCATCATTTGTCAAAGTAAAAAGTTTTAGGAAGATGGAATAAAAGATGACAGACTGTTGAAATTGATAAGACGAGATCACACCTATAGTCAAACTCTAAAAAGTTTAGTTTAATTAGGAGACTTTATTATATAAGAATTATAAATTTATTATATAAGAATTCTAGTTTGGTTCAATCATTATCTTTGTAATATTTATAAAATATAGTTTTGGACGGGAAGAACATGTTATTGTCTATTTTTTCTTTTGTCTTCTTTCTTTCATTTTTAGTGACAAAAAATAGCCACAAATGGCTAAATCTTAATCAAGGAAAATTAGAACTCTATTTATAATTTTAGGAGGTTTTGTTCTAAACTTGAAATTTATTTTAATTCAAGTATTTCTTATTTTTTGTTCTTCTTTTTCATGAATAATTAATATTGACTAATCTGATAAAATAATTCAGTGTTAATTATTCTATTACTATCCATGAGTATAGTGATCTGTAATTGTCAAGAATGATAGGTAAAAGTAGCAAATAAGTTATTTATATATTTGCATTTCTAACTTGTGAGAAATAAGAAAACTAAATTGAATAGTTGTAACTATCTCAATTATTTAATTTAGGCTTTATTCTTTTTCATTAAGCTCATTGCTATCATTTAACTGATATAGAATGTTATTAAACCCAATTAATTAATGGTATGTTTTAATTTCAGTATTATATTTGAATGAACTAATGTAGAAAATTTGAAACATTATGATTATCCTAATAGGTTTTAGACTAAATACTTGAGTTATAAAAAATTATTATTTTTAGATTAATAATTAAAGTTACAATTGGATGAGATTCGTCCCTTGAATCATAATTAATAAAAAATAAATTTCTCATTTTATACTCAGTTGATTTATTTCGACTTCTTGTTAATTTTAGTTTATTATTTACTTAATCACAAACTCTCATTCACTTTTATCAATTAAAGTTAAGAAACTAATAATAATTCTCTTGAAATTTATTCTAGTTCCACGACTACTACAATTGTTTAGCGAATCAAAAATTAATTTTGAAGCTTCAAGAACCTATCCAAAGATGATGAGTGTTCCTCATTCAAAATTCAAACAATTGTATAAATGAGTGATACCTTCTAAGAAAATTGTCAAATTAAATTATTTTAACTTGTTGAAGGAGGTAGAATAGTGTTTACTTTGTCTTAATTGTATAGTGATTATTTAAGAAATATTATGTATTTAAGTGTTACAATTTAAATAAAACATGAATATAAATATCTTGTGTTATTAATAACAAAGTTAACTAATGTATATTGATTAGTGTTTGTAGGTGTCTGTAACATCTCGTTACCCATGTTGAGGTTAGAATAGTAAATATGAGAGATTAGTAAGAAATTAGAAAAATGCATTTCATGCTTATGCATTATATGATATGCTCATACTCTTGAATATTGAATTTTTGCATATGAAAATAATTGTACATGCATTCATAGACATTCCAGGTATAATAAATTTAAAATTGAAATGTGAATGTGATTTTATGGAGAATTGTGGTTTTATATGTTGAAAATTGATTTGGAGAGTATGTTTAGTAATTTAGAATTTTTGGAGAATTTTATAAAAATTTATGAAATTTTGGGTAATTTTGGACTAGAAAAATGCCAAGTGGCAAGACAATTGACAAATAGCAATAGAATTAAGAGTCAAACGGTAGTGAAAATTTTTATTTATGACTTTGAGATTTAATGACATATGTCAGTGAAATTTGGAGATAATTAGAGTAGAAATTATAGTTGATTAGACAAATTGAATGAGAAAGACCTAAGTGAAACTATAAGGAGATGACATGTGGCAAGTAACAAAGGTCACTTGCCAAGCCATGTCTTAAAATCACTATTCTTTTAATTGTAAAGACCCTCCTTGTTTTGTTTCTCACGATGCTTTCTAATTGAAAGACCATTGGGTATTTTGTTCTTGTTTTCTTCTTCTTCTACGTGACCTTCTCTTCTCCTTCTTTATGAATTTTGTTGCCAACCTTCACTAACTTTGAACCTAGCCCTCTTATCTTTCATTTGCTACTCTTATCTTGTTCTCTTCTTCATTTCTCACTAAATACCCAACCTCCCAACCTCCATAATGATGTACATGGGTTGTATGAGAAGCTAGGGTAAATGTTCTTTTGAAAGATTTAAAGAGAAATCAAGTAAGCTATATGTTGATCTTTATAGGTTAGTGTAAATGGAACATGTATGATTAGTAATTTAAAATTAATGGGTTGGTCGTGAATTATATGTATGTGTCATGGATGAAGAATAAAGATTGATGATTTCTTGTTTGAGTATTTGATTTGTTGATAATTGATAAGTTGTTGTTGAGATAATTTTTGAGATAGAAAGGTCATTATGATAAATGTGTATATGATGTGTTTTGTTTTTGGTATATATGATCAAGCATGGATTTTGAATTGTGTATAGATGATCTTCAACTGTTATTGGGGTATAAATGAAGAGGAAATGATGTGGATATAAATTAGAATTGATAGATTAAGCAAAAGAGATGAATTAGGACAAGATTGATGAGGAAGTGTGCTGGAAATGTGTTAGATGTAGTGTTTCTACTAAACATGCTTCAGTTGTTTTGACATATCTTGATCTACAGATATCCAAATAGGATGATTGTTGCTTTATATTAAAATAGAGACGAATGGCTACAATTATCATGAAGAAATCAAGTTTGAATTCTGGCTCTAAGAGTGTTGAAAATTATCTTGAAGTTGAGTTTCAAATTTTCTGTAACATCCCGTTTCCAGAGAACGGGTCAGACCAGAGAAATGGGTCCAAGTGTGGTAAATCGAGGCATCTCATGCTCATGCATGTGTGAATAGAGATATGTGCACATAAGAATTTATTGTACGTGCATTCATGACAATTGTCCCGGTATAAGTGTGAATAAATGAGGAATTTGTGCAAATAT
>JANZXP010000007.1:20294154-20314763 GCA_027576715.1 Erythroxylum flavicans | reverse complement strand
GGAACATTTAGGAATAATACATAAATGTAATATGAATCTCATAATTATAATCTCATTATAATTTTATTTGCAATGTATAATTATTACATGGATTTTATCATATACATTTAAACATGTACAAGATAAATAATGCCTTTAAATAATTTGTCACTAAAATATAACCAATATGATTGACTGTAGGGCATAAACCAACAAATCTAACTTTACAATGATGTAAAGTTATCTTAAAAACATGAACTCTTTCCAGTGGAGGTATGGTTGACCAACTATTTAGCTAAAAACTAACTAAAGCGGAAAAGAAAAAAGAAACCAAGAACGAGAAGACTAAGATGTGAGATTTTAGTCAAATATACGTTTTGCATTTGCCAGTTCAACTAAGCTATTCAAGCCAAATAAGGGAAAATCCAATAAAAAAGGGAAAAAAGACTATTATAAAGATTGGACTTTGAAACTTGTTTAACCATAACTAATAATCAATGATCTAGCTCCCACCAATAATCTGGAAAAATGAAGAAACGTTATATTTTTTTTAATGAAAGAAATTATATTAATTATAACGAAAGTTATCACACCATTATAATGATTCACATTATCATATTGCAATCAGTACATACTGAGATGTTTAAAGAGAGCTAAATTGATAAGAAAACAGTGAATTACAACTTCCAGTTGTTTTCTAACGTATTGTTAAGTGCAATATGCTTGTTGTGAGTTATGAATGTGACTCGACCCCAATTGTTGATATGTTCAGCGATTTGATATTTTCCTTCTTCGATTTTCTTATATAATTTCTTGTTTTTTTCCCTCTAAATAGAATAAATTGTTGTAGTAAAAGTTGTTTTATTAAGTGTGCTAATAAGTATCTTCCTCTGTTCAAAAGCAAACCTGGATAGTCGTAGCTTGAACGATGGCCCATCGGAATCCATGATATCGACAGGTAGATCTATGCAACAATTGGCCTTGTATGGATTAGTGAGTTAGCGTCTTAATTAGTATGTGGAAATGAAAAGAGAATTTTTTATGTTCTTAAGTAGTGGTTAGGTTTATTGTTGAAGGAAGAAAAAAAATCAAAGTGCCATAAATACGTCATAATTAATGCACATAATAGTAAAGTTCAAAGAGTGATTAATTCATCACCTCAATTCAAGTTCACGAGTTTATATTTCTTTAACCAACAAAAACATAAATTGATATGATAATATATATATGCTTATTTTTTATTATTTAAAAAGAATTGATTGGCTAAAATATGTCAAGTTTATTGGAATGTTATCTTATTATTGAACAGGTATTACAACAAGACAAGTATATTAATGAAAACAAAATTTTTTTAAATTAAATTTAATAGGGAAATTTTTAAAAATTTTATTGAAATTATTTTTAAAATAAATTTATACTAAGTTGTAATTAAAATAGGGCTCCACCCCTTATTACAAGAAGTTAAAGTTGATATCTATCTAATATATGAATTATTTTACTATAAGTATGCGTTCATCAACTAGTGATTTTTTATTATTACTACTCTAATTAAGGAGACAAATCCCCTTACTACAACAACTTAAAATTGATATTAATCAAACAAGATCAATCATTTTACAGCTAGTATGTGTACATAAACTAGTAAATTATATAAAATCAAAATACTCTTATTTGATTACTCTAATTTTAAGGAGACAAGTTCATGGAAGAGCCCCACAAGATTTGGCATTCCGAAGGAAAGACAATAAATGAGCAAGGGTACATCTTCTTTGAAAACGACTACTTCAGGAGTGGATTGAAAGCTAAACAATAGGGTTTTATATAACTAGCAAATGAATATGTGCCGAACTCTTAGTCACATGGTATTAGCTAATAATGTAACAAAGAAACCTCAAACGTAATATCCTAATGAGTTACTAAAATAGAAGTGCAAGATTAAGGGGGGAAAATAAAACCTTTGTGCTGATTTCACGCCTGCTGTTATGTTTTTTTGGCTTACCATGTGTCACCATTTTAACCTTTTCTTTTATCTCTTCAACAAAAGGGGCCCACACGTTAAAAAACACGTGGCAAAAGGAGCAAAAGTCAAATTCCGTTGGTCACCTGGGCCGAGAGGTGACGGAAGCAAAGACCTGAACCGCGTGTCTCTTTAGCGCGGGAATAGCGAGGCGGGTCCTAGTATATTACGTGTCGACCGTTAGAGTGGCCTAACTCTCTCGAGATTCTGATCTCATCATTTTCTGGGCCACCACTCTCTTCCACACACGTACTGTTTCTTACACGTCTTTGTCGCCTTTTAATTGGTCCATTGTTTTTAAAGAGCTGGATTTTGATCAAGAACGTTATCTCCCATTAATTAATACTAAGTTTAATTTATAAACATTCCGAAATTCTGGGATCGAGTTTCATGAATTATTTAGAAATTTTATTTTATTTAACGATCAAAGACTGAGCCCAAATCATTCATAAATTGTGCTTATTTAATACACATTTATTTATATCATATAATTTTTATTATAAGAAAATGCTTTAATAAATTATCAAATATATTTCAAGTACAAACTCTTCCTTTTTTATTGAAAGTTTAAAAAAGTCAATTTCAACACTGATTTGTTATTTTTTTATTATTTGCATTATTGTGTGTACTTGGCATATCGACGTTTGTCTATTTTTTTATAAAATTTTCAAATTTTATATGTAGGTCTTGGAGCTGTTTCATTCTGACATCAACTGGCTCATTAATCCAACATCAAATGGTGGTAAACACTACTTTATAAGGAAAGATAGCAGTAAATTTCTTTTTGTTATCTCATCTTCTCTGTTTTATCAATAGCATAACAGGTCTTACAATAACAAGATTCAATTGAAGTTGATGAGAGATAATAACAACTTCTTTTCTTAAATCTTTCTTAAGTTCAAAATCTTAGATGAAATGCAGTGTCATCAAAGTATGGAGGTGCATGGTTTATTCTAATAATTAAAATTTAAAGAATTCAATTGAAAAAACGTTGATCGAGAAAAACATTATGTTAATTATAAAATGCGGGTTTACTTTATTCTCGTTGAGGCACGGAGGACATGTCTAAATTATGTGATAACAAGAGAAGAAATGACTGTATCATTTTAAAGGTTATAGTGTAGCACTCATATGGCCCCTCTTAAAGGATTGCCTTCATCAGGAGATACGAATTAGAATAGAGAAAGGAAGAGATTGGCATGCCAGCTTCAGAGGGAAGATAGATATAAATGAAATATTGTTATGGAACATGTCGTGTAGGGCTCTAAGACTTGTCGAAAAGGGGAGGGGAGGGGAAGGTTGGGCAGATTTTATCATGTGCCAAAAACTAAAACACCACATGCTACAAAAAAAAAAAAAAACATTTTTAAAGAAAGAAAACCAGGCTGTTGTTTGGATTGCATGGATCATGCTTCAAGCGTTTACAGCTTTTATATAAAAGGAAATTAAACGATATCTATCCATCAGGCTGAATGAATGAATGGACAACGTGAAACAAAACAAATTTATGAGATGCGCGTTGGTGCATTTTCATGTGAAGAGAAAGGGAAATAGGAAGATAAGGATTGAGGAGTTTGTTGAAATCTAGTATTCTAGTGCTTAATATTTTCATCTGAAGAGAAAGATAAATTGGATGAATAGGCCTATGAGGAGGTGACTTAAGCGTTAGAATATGTCTTTTATGTGTCTCTAGCTTCAATTTATTTTGATAAATTGAATTTATAAATATTAATTTAATTTAATATTTATTTATAATTGAATAAGTTACTGAATAATTTATTTGAAACAAAATAGTTTTTAGTGTACTACAATTTATTTATTTAGTGTACATACAAAAATAACAATTATAGGGTTTAAAGGGAACTTCGACCCTACTAAATCTAGTCGAAAACTACTCGCGAAAATTACTTCACATTTAAAGGGTACTTGGATCATTTCATTTCGGGTATGATTGATAAGTGAGTTTTATAAAAAAATAAAGACATCAAAATACGCAATTCATAGATTGATGAGAGATGAGATTATTAGTTCTTTAAACTCTTACTATTGTTCAAATTCAAATTAGCAAATATTGATTCTAAAAGACCAATGTTTAAATCCCAAAAGTTTAGGCATACAAGGACAAAGTTCAATTGATTCGAATATGCGCTAAAAGACAAGGCCTCGGAGGGGTAATCCTGCTTTTTTTTTTTTTTATAATCAAATTGCTATTTAGTCCAAAAAGGGAAAGCAAACGGATTACTTAACCCAACAGCGTACAATTGAAGTTGACACCTTGATTGTCTCGAATACATTTCTTCTTATATTTTAAACAACATGTGAGAGACTCCATCTTAAAACTATTTTTTTTTTTAAAGAAGAAAAATTTGATAATTGACAATTTGGTGAATGGATAATTACGAATGAATTACTTGACGGGTACACGTTGAATAAATATTAGTTTTGTTTCTAAACTAGACACAGGAACAGAGGAGGAGGGAGGATAAGGAGAATTGTGAATTAAGATGCTGAAAGGAGTCCCCACAAGAAGAAATTGATATCATATTCAGAGGAGTCCCCACATTCTGATATTCCAAAATCCACTGTAAAACATAAAACCCTCTCAAAATGGAACTTAAAAATCTCAGATGATGCAAGTGCAAATTAATCCAGATGCTTTTAGTGCAATATCTTCTGAGGAAGGTACAAATACCATCACTAAGCTACCAACTGAATCTCACGTGTGATAGAAGACAGTTCAAGTTTTATTGCAGAAAGTAATTTCTTACAGTACATAATAGATGCTTCACAGTAGTTCTTACAACCTAGGAATTGGGACAGGTAACTTCTTTCAACTCCTACCACCACTAGATTCAAGAAATCTATACACAGACCATAACACTATATTTTGGAAACAATAAATTGTAAATTAAGTTCCTCTTTTGTCCTCTTTCCTTGAAGTTCTACCTTCTAAGTGCAGATGTCTCAGTTTCAGTAATTCCAAATACTGTCGAAATCCATTGGCCCAGCTGAACCTGAAGGAGCTTCATGATCATCAAATGGCCTCTTTGCCATTTCGAAATTTGATATAACGGAAGATATTTCTGTGTTCATGTCGGTGCTCAGGCCCGTTTCTTGTGAGACACTAATCATCTCCCTGTCTGCATTCAAACTCTGCTTCATGATTGACTCTTGGTTTTCAATTAAGGCTGTTAAGATCGGGTGATCTTGGGCAAGAACAGAGCCTGGGTACTGGAAGTTTGCTGAAGCCGTTCCAGACTGAGTGGAATAGAAAGAATTTGGAAGAGGAATTCGATTGAAAACATTTGATGGGTTGGAAGAAATCGACAGGAGATGATTGAAGTTGTCAATTACGGATTGTTGGTTTCTATCCACGTCATCAGGATTGGAGAAGCAGGGCACGTAAGCCGACTCGGCCACGGGCTTGGTCTTGTTTACACTGTAAGGAGAAGAATCCATCAATGGGGGTAAGCCAGAAGGACTCATTTCATTACCAAAAGAGCCTATTCTCACGAGCCCTGATATATGAATTTTCTTTCCTCCAGGACTCTTTTCGAACACCCTGCAAATTACCCACTCATTCTACAAAAGAAGAACAAAACTTTCATTAGCATAAACATAGGAAAAGAGAGTACAAAACAGGGAAAAGCAGGTCAAGAGCAAAAGGTTGGTACCTTTGCAGTTTTGGGCAGATTGTGAACAGAGAGTTTACCCTCCAATCGGTATTCATGCATGACCCAGTTGGATTTCTCTCCTTTAGGAGCTCTACCATTGTAGAACACGAGGGTTTTCTTCATTCCAACTAAAAATTTTCCTCTGTAGATCTCCTTATCTTTTCCTGTGGCCTTCCAGTAGCCTGCTTCAGTTGCTCTGTTTGTTCTGAGACCAGTTGGATACTTTCTGTCCCTGACACAGAAAAAGTACCACTCTTTCTCTCCCATTTTCGCTTTCCCTGCATCCAAATAACAATTAGGACATGCCCATCTCTGAAGAAACAAAAGAGACTCTATCTTTAAAGAACTTACGTGGGAGTTCCCAAGGCTCAGACTTGTTCAAGTCTACATCTCCAATAGCTCTAGCAGAGAAGTTAATGTCAAGAACTTTCTTGTACAAGTAATGAGAAATAAGCTCCTCATCAGTAGGATGAAACCTGAATCCAGGAGGCAAATCCATTGGATCATCCTCCTTCATGAGTCCAGACATGTTTTCCATGTCCTTATAGGAAAACTAAAACCCTGTTTCCTCCTAATTCAACGTGAAAACCTTGGTTTTACACACTGCTTCTTAATAAACAAGCTGCAGAAGCATACCAAAAGTCAGGCCCAGTTCCTACAACCAAGAACCTTACAACCACTATAACAAATGGACGCTGACCAAACAGCTCTATTTCCTTCTATGTTCAAGGAACCTTGTAGAGAAAACAAAGGGCAGAGAGAATAGGACTGGAAAGCGAAGTGTTTGGGAGAGTTGAAAGCCAGGAAAAGGTAAATATAAAGCCAACGAAAATTAGGAAGAAAGTGAGAGATTGAAAGAGAAAAACGATAGGGAAGCCATAAACTGAAAAAGGTTGGTATAAACCTGAAAGATGGATAGATGTTTAAGAGAAAATCAGTGAGAGAGGAGAGAAGCCCCTAATATAGTGGTGATTTTGGACATCAAGAAACGTGGAATGTAAGGCAACTACTGCTAGCTTTAACATTAATGTTGCGATAAAAATAAAAATCCTATCTTTGCTACAATTTGACCAAAACAACCGACCTCAGTCCCAGGCATGAAAATTTTAATGAGAAACTTAATTACCCATTTCTGGTATTTGAAAGTCTTTTATAATCAAACAAACCTTAATTTTTCAGAATAATCTTGGATGTGAGGACTTTAGTTTAGAGAAGTGAAGCAATGAGAATCTGTTGTGCAACTAAATTGGTTGTCTCTCTCTGTTCTGCACACCATTCATAAACACCCAAATTGCAAAATAGGAAGTTGAAAAGAAAGTGAGGTAGCTAGGAATATATAATCTGTTTTGGTGCCCCAGAAAAGGGGCTTTTCGGAGAACAAATTCTCTTATTTCTATGCAACGGGAAGCTGCTGTGTGAATGCATTCAAGATCACAGAAAGACACGTTTCAGCTCTCCAACTTTAGCAGGGCCGTTAGTTGTTAGGCAAAATGACCCGTGTAATCCTTTGGTGTAGTTTGACTGTTTGAGCCTCTGAGGACGTAAAATTCACTTGTCCAACTTTTATCATTTCCGTAAAATCCCAAGCTGCCAGAGTTAACTTTAGAAGTTCAAACGACATTCCATTTTTGTATTAAGAAGAGATATTGGTCTGATTGTTAAATATAAACTTGGATAAACGATGCAGACCTCTTATGGTTTTAGTTATTTCAAAAATATATTTTTATAAATTTTTAGAAAATCGTATGTTAATTAATAGTCCAAATATTTTAATATTAAGTATTTATTAAGTTATTTAATGTAAGTTCTCTTATAATTAACTGTTATACAAATAATTCTGACCGTGCAAACATTTTTAAGCACATAGAAGATCAGCATATAATCGATGTAATCGTTTCTATATATACCCATTTATATATATATACATACACTTATCTGCATAACAATAAACTACATAATTTTATATAGTATTAAAATTTTTAAGAAAGGACATTTAATTAAGTATTAATCTAGTTATCATATAATTGATTATTGTACATTTAATAATGTATATAACTAATAACATCATTCTAGTTGATGTTCTGCCGATCCTCATATATATAGAAGTTATATTCTTACTTCTGATTAATAGAAAGACTATTTTCGAATATGTAATAATATATATATAAATAAAATTAGGAACATAAAAGTTAACTAAAATTCTAAAAGCAGCTTAACAATTTTTTTTAATATTGTAAATCCTTTTATTATAATTGAAAACAAAAAATTGATGTTTAGAATGAATCACTTCGGAATACAATCAGGAAACGTCAAGTAGGATTTTATTATTATTATAGTTTTTGATATTCGACAATTAAAATGACTCGATTATTGATATCTGAACAAAGCAAGCAATTGGGACATGTAGGCAAAATCCTAGGGGTCTATTTCTAGAGATTGTGTTATATTCTTCCGTCTTTCTTTTAGGTCCTTTTTCATCATGTTGATTGAAACATTTTCCAATATTAAAATGTGATGAGAATTGATCTTTGCATGTAAGTTAACAAAAGCTAGTATTCGTTACAAAAAGAGAACAATTATGAGCAATGATTTTTGACATTACCTGCAAAAGGCTATAGCCAAACAAGATCATCAAGCCCATAATGAATTCGTCTGCTTGCTTACTTTTAACCAAATGCACCATTGAAGGGTCACCAATTAATAAAATATTGCAATCTAATTTACAAAGGGTGATGTATCAAATTGAAATGAAGCGGTTTGTAATTAACTTGCTAGGTGGAGAGAATGTTGATAAACGTTAGACAAATCTTAAAGAGGTTGGATCTTATTTGAGAAACTATAATTGTCCAACTCGTATCTTACATTTAAAATGTTAATTTAATAAATAAAAAATATATTTAATCAATGAATCATTATGTTTTCCAGTCCATATTGGAGTTATTTTAGTAAAGCTGATAAGTATCATGTATGGTTAATTGCTTTACATTTGGTTAATGGGCATAAAGGTTGATACCCTGAACTTGATGTTTGATGGCTATGCTAGCATCATGATTGCAATCAGATCGAAAGCAAACCAATTGCACCTAACAATCATCTGTTCGGGATTGTTATTCTTACATTAGTTTCACTTTTACTATTTAAGATATGTTATCTTTTTGTTTTTTGAAATAAATAAATTAATTGATTAAATCCCACCATTGACTTCATAAAATTTTTTCTGTCATCTTACAATTTCAATGCATAAGACTTTGACAATAGAATATTGATAAAATAATAATCCTTTTAACTTTATGGCACCAAGTCCCTCTCTCTTTTTCACATATAGCCAAATTTCTCCAATTAAAGTTTTTTTAATAAACAGAAATCCGTTTTATGTGCTGATCAAATTTGTCTTTAAGCTCACTTTTCTTTTTTAGAATCGAATGCCAACTGGGGACAAAATGGTACTTGCATTTATCCTCTCATCTCATTTTCAACCACGGCTGTGTCCCAATTGGAGCAATTTGTTAAACATAGCATTGGCCAATTGCTCCTCTCAGGATTCGGTAAACTCACAATTTAGTCAACGTTCATATCTGCCATGTCAGCAACTCAAAAATAAAACAATAAAAGATAATTGGAAAATTAGAGTGTCAATTATTGGGTGGGACTGGGAACAAATCAGTAGGACAAAATGTGAAAATTTTGATAACAGATATTAAAAATATTAATAAATTGTATAATATAATTCATCTTTAATTAAAAAAAGCTGACTCAGATTGCGACGTGGCTTTTGTAGTTTACTCGATCGATTACTTGGAGTGAGCTAATTAAACCCATGGGCTGACTACATAACCCGTCCTTGAATTCCCTGTTTCTTTTGTTCCGACAGGTGGGTATAGAAAGGACATCCTCGTGGCGTGAGCTGATTGGTTGGGAAGATGATTTAAGTAGGATTTTGAGGATCGGGTAAAAGGAAAAGAAATTACGTGCGAGTCATTAGATTTAGGACTTGAAAGTCTCCACCAAAACTTTAGTCGGCCAATAAGGATTTGACTATATCGTAAATCTAACAAGTTAACAAATTAATGATGGTTTCAAAATTCATGATCATCATCTGCCGTGGTTCGTAGGTCATTATATTCCATGGCTGACGGTGAGCCACATCTTGCTGATTTTTCTAACGCTTGTTTTGACTTAGGTTGATTAGGTAGGGTGAAGCAAAGTCACGTAGCAACTTTAATTTTGGCCATTTAACCAATTACGTAGTGCATGACCTTTGTATATATCATCGGCATCTAGTGAAGGTTCTTTTCTCGTGTTCTAAATATAATCCATTCCGACACCTTCATTTCATATTTCTAAACAAAGTTAACGAATGTTACATATCTATCTACAACGATTAAGTTTTAACCACATCAAAAATAATTACTTTTCTATATTTTTAAATCAGGATAAATATATTATCAATCATTTTAGTCAATTTTTTAATTTATTGTTTCAATTCTCTAACTATATATTAAACCTTTTAATTTATTTTTTAAACGTTGTTAATCACTTGGTGATTATGATTTTTATTAGTTGAAACATAAACATCATTTCTAATTATATGTCCAATTTATATTTCCATTGACACCATAAAATTTTTCATTGAAAATACTAACATTGCAATGACATGATCCGTTAGTCTCAACAGACAAGAAGAAAAGAAGTCACCATATTTATTTGTATTATTCTAGATCCCGTCACATGAGGAGAAGTAATAACGACTGTACAACAAGGATACAAAGCAATGTCATTAACTATTAATAAAATGTAATTATGTGTAATAGAAAATAAAATTAAACAGTGATAGTTGCAGCTGCTGAATTCATTAATCCTGGGTATATGGAGGGACCAAGGTGAAACTGAAGGGATCAGATCTTTTGTTCCGGTTATGATATTCCTATCATGTTCTATTAAATCTCATCTATATATTTACGTAAAACTCACATAAATGTATGAATGAGATTTAATAGAACAAGATTGGAACAGAGTAACTGGAACAAAAGATTTGAAGTGAAAACTGAATATAGATTGGCAACTTCCTTGTAATTTCCTAGCATCAAATATGAAACATGTTCATGAAGGATCCTGCAAGGTAATGATGGCAATTCATTTGCTGTCCTTATATATGATGACTGAAATAAACTGATAATTATTCAAAAGTTGGAAGTTAAATCCAAAACATACCTGGGTATTTAAGGTGGTTGCTTGGCGGCTATAACTTCCAATCCTCGAAACCTTTTCATTCAATCTAAGATTCATCTAGAATTATTGCTTTCCTTCTCTTTTTGACTTCTTTTCTCTTATCTTGAAACTAGCAAGGCAACCTTGGAAGATGTCATAACAAGTGTGACACTATGTGTGTTTATAAATGTTATATATTTTTGTATAAGGCCAAAAGTATATTTTAAATCTCAACGTTATACTAAAATACAAGTTTAAATTCTAACATTTCTATATTGTGCAAACAAACTCTAGGCAGATAAAAATTTGATGTAGTTAATTAAATCTCACATTTGTTGGAAGATAAGTACACAACTCTCTAAAAGATCAACAAAATATTAACGAAAAGAAAGGACTCTCCTTATTGCAACAGTAGAAAAAATGAAAAGAAACTAAAATATGAAACAAACATCAAAATTTAATGTGAAAAATTCTCTAGTGTAGAGGAAAAAATCATGAGACAAATCGACAAATAAATCAACTAAACTTATAAGGATTTACAAGAAAAAAAGTTGATCTGTCACCCCACAATAACAAGTTAGCTCACAAAGTTTTAGGATTGAAACTAAAGTTGATATTACAATCAACAGAAACTTAAACCAATCCTAAAAACAATTAAATAAGGATAAAAATCTAACTCTCTTTGCCCTATCTCTATAAACAAGGATAATAACTCTCTTTGCCCTCTCTCTGTTGTTCCTCACTTTTGGACATTGTGACCTCACTCGCTATCTCTTAAGTGGAGTAAGGCTCAAATGAGCTATTTGTAGGCACCTCTGGCTTAATAGCTAAATCAAAATCCTAGCTGAACTCAACTAGTTATATATCACATTTTATCCTAATCAGATTACATCACATTATCCAATAAGATGACATATCCATCTAAATAGGACTCTATCTGATAAGATTTATCTATATCACAACTAACAAGATAAGAGATTAAATCTATTTAGGAATAATAGATCCATATTCATGAAGAACACTGCTATCTTCAGATGATCCTCCCACATAGTCTTTATCTTTTAAAGCTAATGTCTATTTACTATGATCTTGTCCACCACATCATCCAAGATCTCAAAATAGGATTTAATACACAAAAATCTTCCCCTCCAGGCCAAATATGGGGAAAACACGTTATTCATCATCTACTTGAGATACATCCTAGTAAACTTAATGTAAAGCTCATGTTTATTTTCAGGAAACACTTTAGTCAGCATACCAACACCATTCAAATCTGTATAAATCTTCTTCAACATTAATTGCTACTGTTTTATCACGAATTTCATCCAATGAGATCTGAAGTCTTCACAAAATGCAACCTCTTACACATCCTCAAGCTCCCCTTCAGTAGTAAGTAACAAGTACTTAGAACTTGGATAAAGTACTTAGAACTTGGATAACTTCTAGAAGGCCTTTTCTCCCTTGTCAACCTTTGAAAATGTGTTTCATCAATTATTGTATCTCATTGCTCCCCCTGCTTATTATTCTTAATGGATTCATTTTTGGTATTTTCTGGATATGATTCATGTAGCTCAGCAATATTAGACTATATCTAATCATCACCAATGTGTTCTTGGTCACACACTTTGTTTTCTTTCCCTATAGACTGCTCAATAGTCAAAGGAATTGACAAAGAGCTAACCATGCCATTTGATGAGTTACAGTGTGATGATTTATCTCCACTCAGAAGATTAACACTTCTCTCGTGCTCCTGGATCACCATATCCCTGCTCCTAGCCACCTTTTTCTTCTCTAGGTCATAATTTCTGAAACCAAACTGATCACCACCATATCCAACAAAGATGCAAGGTATTGATTTTGATTCAAGCTTCTTTCTTTAATCCTACCACCTAAATTATAAGCAATTAAATTTTTATCTCTTTTATCTTGGATTGTTTTGTCACATGTAAATTCATAGGATGAGGTAATTTCTGAATAAAGACATGTATATACATTTCTTGTTCATTTCTTGCTAACTTATAATAATATTTTTTAAATTCGCAAATAAATTGATCTAAAGAGCATAAATAACATAATTCTATAATATTTAAATGCCATATCGCCTGTTGTCTAGTTTCTTGAGCAACTTCTTGTTGATGTGGTATAATATCTTTTCCTAAAAATTCTTTGTATATTTCGCTGGCTATTGCATGAAAAGTTTGTACATCAGTATTTGCATTTTGATAATGAGGAGTATTTTTTAATGCTGATTCATTATCATTTAAAAACATTTGAACTATTCCTTTTTTTTTATAGGTAACAAAATTCTATAAATGATTTTTATTAATAGTTTCACCGAAAGGTTTATCTATTTGTAATAATAATTGAATCTTATTAGACCAATCTAAAATTAATTGTTCTGGATTAAATACCTTGCAACCAAAAACTTTCAAGTTATGATATATGGGATCCTTACCAGTCCACGATCTTTTGAGAATCTTAAAATCCAACGAACCTTAGAAAGCTCAACTAATTAGGTGGATTGTAATTCGAACTGCTTCTCCCTAGAATGTCTTCGGTAACAAAGACATCCTTATCATGCAATAAACCTTCTCCGCAATGGTTCTGTCATCCTCTTAGTAACCCCATTATGCTGTGGAGTCTCGATTTGGTTTTCTCATGACTGATGCTATGCGATGTACATTATTCTTCAAAACCTTAGAAGTATAATCCTCTCTATTGTTTGTTTATAGGCACTTCAACTTCCTCTCAGCCTCCCTTTCTACAATTACATGAAACTTCTTGAAAGTTTCAACACTTAACTCTTAGAATTTAACATGTACACCCAATTCTTCCTTGAAGCATCATCAATAAATGTAGCAAAATATCTGTTACCTCCTAATGAATCCTCCTCAATAAGACCACAGACATCTGAATGCACTAACTCTAATAACTCAGACTTCTTTGTAGATCTTCTCTTAAAAGTGACTTTATGTTGCTTTCCAGTTAAATAATGATCATAAGGATTAAGTGATTTTGAGTTCTTAACTGGGATAAGGGATTTTTGAGCTAACAACTTTAATCCCTTTTTACTCATGTGTCCCAATCGTCAATGACAAATATTTGGTGAAGTTTCCTCTTCAGTCATGTATACATCTCTACCACCACGCACTTTAACTTTGTCTTGTATAGTGAGCAACATAACTATCCTCGGGCAATCGTCATTGCACCTTTTGACAATTTTCACTTCCTATCTCCAAAAGTTTGCTTAAATCCTTATTAATCTAACACATTTGCTAATAATAAATTTCGCTTTAGATCAAGGATGTGTCGTATATCTCTCAAGGTCATTAAGTATCCGATGTTTGACTGTACTCAGATATCACCTATACCAATTATCTTGGCGAAACTTTGGTTTACCATCTTAACTCTCCTAAAATCTCTGCTCTTGTAGCTTGAGAAGTACTCCTTCTTTGGAACACAATGATAAGATGCTCCCGTATCGATCAGCCATTCTGAACTAACATTGCTGACATGGAAGCATTCATTAGTTGGACAAACTAGTGACACCTCATCATCCATGCTTGAAGTAGTTACAGTTGTACTCTTATCATTAGCATCCTGATGAGCTTCCTTTTTCTAATTCCTCTTCCATTTATAGTAGAACCTCTTAATATGTCCTGGATTATCATAATAGTGGCATGTCTTCACGTTTTTGTCACCTTTGGACTTTGAATTGTTTTTAGACTTGCTATGACCATTGGAACCCCTACTATTGCTCCTTCCCCTATTTTCTGTCATGAAAGCCTGCACGTTGTCAACTCCAATATCCTTTTTTTTCTGATTTATTCATTAACCATACTCTCTTTAATTACATCTAAAGAGAGCATACCTTCAGGAGTTGAATTACTAATCATCACCACTAGCGTTTCCCAACTATCCAGTAACAAACTCAACAGGAACAATGCTTGAAGCTTATCATCTATAATGATCTACATTATAGTCAGCTTGTTGATTATGTCTTGGAAATTACTTAGATGCTTTGACACTAATTTCCTAACCTTTAACTTCAAATTCACAAGCTTTTTAATCAGAGAGACCTTATTATGAGCAATCTTCCTTTCATATAGACCTTTTAACTTCTTCTATAGCTCAAAAGGATTTGTTTTTTTAGACACATGGTTGAATATGCTGATATCAATCCATTGTTTGATATTGCCTAGAGTTTTTTGCTTTTTCTTTTCTCATTCTTTGTCTAACATTTTTTCAGGTTTTGAAGGATCATCATCCTTCACATCTTTGTGAACATCAATAGGATCAAAGAGATCCTTGCAATATAGAAGATCCTCCATTATGGGCCTCCAAATTGAGTAATTTGATGACGTTAACTTAACCATATAGTTGTTTCCACCTTTCATTACGATGACTCTGATACCACTTGTTAGAAAATAAATACACAACTCTCTAAAAGATCAACCAAATATTTATGACAAGAAAAACTTTCCTTATTACAGTAGCAAAAAAAAGAGAAGAAATTAAAATATGAAACAAACACCAAGATTTAATGTGGAAAACCCTCCACTGTAGCGAAAAAAATCATAGGGCAAACTGACAAATAAATCCTCAAACTCAATAAGGATTTACAAGAAAAAAAGTTAATTTCTCACCCCCATAACAAGTTATCTCATAAGTTTTAGGATTTAAACCAAAGTTGATATTACAAGCAACAAACCCTCAAACCATTACTAAAAACAATTAAACAATGATAAGAATCTAACCCTCTTTGCCCTCTCTCTGTTTTTCCTCACTTTTGGACATTGTGGTTACAACCTCTTTCTCTTATATGGAGAAAGGCTCAAATGAGCTGTTTATAGGCACCTCTGGCTTGGTAGCTAAGTCAGAATCCTAACTGAACTCAACTAGCTAGATCACATCTTATTTTAACCAGATTACATCACATTATCCAATAAGATGACATACCCATCTAAATAGGACTTTACCTGATAGGATTTATCTACATTATAACTAGCAAGATAAGATATTACATTTGTCTAAGAATTATATATCCATATCCATGAAGAACTCTATTATCTTCAGATGATCCTCCCATATAATCATTATCTTTTAGAGATGATGTCTATCTACTGTGATCTTATCCACTACATAATCTAAGATCTCAAAATAGGGCTGGACATATAACAACGTCAATGTCGATCTGTCATTGTTTATTAATTTTTTAATTATATAGTGGATTCACTGTCACGTGACATTATAGGACCTATTATTTAATATTTAAAAATATAATTAAGTATATAATTATTTAATAGAACTCGATCCCTCTGTTACCTCTTCTGCTAACTTTTATTTTATGCTAAATCCAACTGTCTTTGTACTCTTAATTCACTTTTGCCTTCATCCAACCTAAATTTTAAAAAATGTTAGGTGGACTTCTTATAACCCACAAGAACGTCTGTCCACTTCTCTCTAACTTATATCTATTTCTCTCAATTTAACTATTAAGAAAAACCTCTAGCTTTCAAAACACAAGAAGACAACATTTTTGCTCGGATGTGAATCTAACTAAACAAAACATTGAGAGATATAATCATTGTTTTAGCACCACCTCTTCGATCATTAGCTACTACCAATGGTCTAATATAATAGTAGATTGGTGGTGTGTGATCACTGGACAATCCATCTGATATTGCCTTGATCGTTCTATTTTTTTAAAACCTAAAAGTGTTGATTATAATTCCTGATGATTTTCTAAACTAGTTAGAGCTTTATAAGAAGTATTGATAAGCTTTATCTTCACGATTTAGAACTAGTTTTGGCACAATAGAAAATAATTTGAGCTCTACTAGGGACATAAAGGAAAGTGTTGAGATCTCTAAAACTGCCTGAGGTGTTTTGGGGGAAGTATAGGTAGATACATAAAGAAACAAAGAGCACCAACTCTAGAAGTAAAAGAATGGCATACAAGAATCTCAGTTCTTTCTCCATAGAAAGACTAATCATACTGAAGAAGTCCATAACAATGGCATGATTAATGTACCTCTGAGACAAGGAAAATAAAGCTTGGTGTACGTTTGGGATGCTTAGGAGAATAACCTTAAAGGTAAGGGTTTCATGATTTGTTGCAGTGGTGGAAGCGAGTGTGATGGTAGGCAAATGGTGGAATTTGATGGAAGGGTTGGTGGAAGACATGGTGGCAATGTAAAGGGTAGTGGCACCAGCATTGTATGGTAGGGCTAAGACCAATGTGTGATTAGTGAGAGATGGTTAGTGAGTAAGTAAGAGTTTTCCAAGTTCCACCATAGATATCAAGTGACCTATGGATGGTGTCGGATAAAAGACAGTGGACTCATTCATGACGGTCATGAAAGTATCTAAATCTTTTCTCTATGCTTGAAATATGAGAAAAATGATTAAATAAATACTTAGGTTAAATTTGTAGGACCCTTTAGAGTTTGACAAACTATCACATTAGTTCCTCATTTAAAAAAACTATCAAATACCACATTAATGTTTTAGTTAATAAATCGTCCATCCCCTATACCATTAAGTCGCCATTAAAAATTCTACTTATACATGCAAAATGACACTGTTTAAAATTTTGGGAGTCTAGGTGGCATATTTGACCCATACGACATTGTTGCTATATGGAAAGAATATTTCGCCTAAACTCTCAAAACTTTAAACAATATTGTTTTTGCATGTATAAATCAGATTCTTAATAACAACTTGATGGTAGGTGTAACAAAAGATATATTAACTAAAATAAGGGGGTGGTATTTGATAGTTTTAAAAATAAATGATAGCTTGTCAAACCCTAAGGGAGTCCTAAGAAATTAACCCTAAATACTTTGAAAGCCAACTCATTAAAAGCCACATTTAGGTTGCAATCGATATCTAAGTAATGCCACTTATTTTTCTTCTCAGATTAACATTGATATCTATTAAAGAATGTTCAAAAGTGCAATTTAAATCTCAAAGAAAACACTTTCAAGGTACTCAACTTCCAATGCCTTAGATCTTAATGTAATGGCCGATGAGGAAGATGAAGCGAAGTCAAATTACTAAAGGAGCTTAGCCTCATTTCGAGTGATTTGATGTGTGAAACCTAATGTTATGAATACTATACCAGTATTGGTACTGAATTTAGTTTTGTTATGATATTGTACTAGTATCAGTCAATAATGGATATCGCTTTAGATAATAATTAAAAATTATAAAATAGTCCTTGAATTTTTTTAAAATTGCAATATAGTCCTTTAATATGTCATGCTATATAATATACAATTTTACATTAACCTTGTCTTCAAAAATCATAATAATATAAATTTAAAATAACAATAATATTTTTATTTCTATTAATATTACTTTTCACATACTTCATGTATAAACAATAACTACAATTAACATCTTTTAATCATAATACAAATAAAAAAATAAAGATAAAATGCAATACTTAAAATGTTACAATTTTATCATATAATAAAGAGTAATCACATCAAATATAAAGAATGATAAAGATTCATTACTCCATAGCTATTACAACAAAAGTTTACGTTGAAGAACATAACCAACAAGAAGCAAACTTGAAACAATAATATTTACAGTTAAAAGTTTAATATTTATTTTGCATATATATAATTTAACATATGCATCAAATACAAGTGAAATTAAAAGAATAGAAGAAATGAAAAACCTAGAACTTCATTTAATCGAATATCCGCTCAAATCACATTAACCTCAATTCTCATTTGGTACAAATCACTACAAAAATTTAATACAATCCGCGACATTTTATTCATAAAATGTCTCGGATTGTTAACACTGAAAAGCTTACATATTCTGCGACATTTTATGAAAATGTCAAGGATTTATAAGTCTTTTTGCGACGTTTTATCAATGAAACGTCACGAAATAAAAACCGCAACGTTTTGTTAAATAAAACATCGCAGAAAGTGTTCTGAAAACGTTCTCCTTTTATGTACAAAACGACATTGTTTTGTTAAAATTGATTTATTAATATCAATATTACATGTCACCCTTGTGCTTGTGCACGAGGGAGACAGTAACAAAATTCTCACCCTCGTGCAGAAGCATGAGGGTGACTCGACGAAAATGTCACCCTCGTGCATAAGCATAAGGGTGACCTGCACCAAATTGTCACCCTCGTGCACAATATCACGTCCCACATCGGATAGGCAATGGGAATGGTCCTGGCTTATAAGCGTGGGCACTGCACACCCCACTAGGTGCATCTTTTGGAGAGAGGGTAATGGACACGTGACAAGTGGTATCAGAGCCAACCTGTTCCCAACTCTGATGTCCCGCCAAGCGCCCCTCTGAGTGGGGTAGGCAGGGGCCCCCACCTATGACGAGGGTGTCACAGGATTGGGTGGGGGAGAGTGTCACGTCCCACATCGGATAGGCAATGGGAAAGGTCCTAGCTTATAAGCGTGGGCACTGCACACCCCACTAAGTGCATCTTTTGGGGAGAGGGTAATGGACACGTGACAACAAGCACAAGAGTGACCTGCACCAAATTGTCACCCTCGTGCAGCACGAGGGTGACAATGTGATGACAGGAGGGTGACAATGTGATGACCTTTTACAAAGCACAAGGGTGACTTTAATTTATTTATAATAAATAATATAATTTTAATAAAATCCCCTAACCTACGTGTTGTTTCCTTCTCCACAGCTCCATCGTTCTTCCTCCTCCAGATTGCTCCGTCGTCCGTCGTGTGCGTGTTCTCCGTCGAGCTGCTGCGTCTCCGGCCATTGTAGTCGTCTTCTCCGGCATATTTCGTGAAGGTATTTTCTTCTTCTCTTTATCTTTTTAATGTATTTTCGTCAGACTTAAATGTAGGATCTTTATAGTGTTTAACACTGAAATGAGAACTCTAGGTAGTTGAATAGCTGAGTAATATATGTCCCCTCCTATTGCTAGAGATGAGTTGGTTAGGAATTGTGAATTTCTAGAACATGTTAGCTCTGTTTTGAAACTGAATTTTCTATCCTTTCCCATATTGCTTTCTCTATCCAAATTGTGTTTTGTTTCCTCATTCTTTGAATCTTTTTACCATGTTCTTTTTCGAGTACATTCAGTTCATTTATGGAATTTTATTGTCTACTTTATCACTCCCCTAGTTTTCTTTTAAGAATCTTACCAATGTATGCTTATAGATTACTGGCAAATTGTGTTTTATCTGAATCTTTTTCATCATCTTCTTTTCTGGGCTCATTCTTTTGACTTATTTAATTCTCCTCTTCTTTGTTAAAAGTTGAGAATGAAGACAAATGGTCTTTAAGAAGCTTATCATATAGATATTTTCAACATGTAATTAACCTATAAATATATAATTGTTTAATGACCAATTGGATTTTGATATATATTTTTGTATACAAATTAAAAGTATCTTGTACACTCATTAATCCTACAAGACCTATTGCATCTAAGCAGTATGAAAAAGACTTGAGGAAGAAAAGATACACAATTCATCTAATAATAGGCTAATGGTTTTGAATTCTTGATTATACGCTGATCAAATTAAAGATTTGACCACTTTGACAATATTTACTAAGTTAACTAATGAGCATTAAAGGAGCTTGATTTTAGGAAACGTAACTGCATTGTATTGATGATTTCGTTTACAAAGACTATTGCATTAAACTTATCAAACACAATTTCTTGTTTTGTAACACAATATATAGGTGATACATATTTTAAACTGCATTCC
>JANZXP010000007.1:20270570-20285518 GCA_027576715.1 Erythroxylum flavicans | reverse complement strand
TAATTAAGCTTAAAGACTTGACTAACCTATAAAAACACTTAAACATAATTAATTGACAAACTAACATAACTCCAACCTAAACACATACTAAACAATTAAGTTAACACTTAAATATATAACAAACTAAGCCTTAAAACATGATGCAATTCACACTTATCAACATCCCCACACTTAAACATTTGCTTGTCCTTAAGTAAATTGACCGGCGTGTCGTAATGCTAGTCAAAATAAAATAACTAGACTACTATTGTAGTAATGGTAAGTCTAGGTTAATCCCACAGGGAGTGTTCGGTTACCTTATGAAATGAAATTAATTGATGTTTAGGAAAAATGGGGGGAGGGGGTTTGGATTTTGGAATAAGAAAATAAAACGAAACTAACTAATAAAAACAAATTAATGAAAACATACGAAAAATGGTAAAAATGAGGAATCCGGTAAGGATCTGGTTCTTTAGTTCAATCTCCTATCACATCCTAATTAAGCATAATTCATTGATTTGCTGTTCTTCTATCTCTCTTAGTAATTATCGGTCGTAGATTAACAAAAAGCTCTGTTAACCTTAATTTTTCCTTAGATCATAGTTAATCACGAAGTGCTTGTTAATTAACCCTAGCTATCGGGAAACTTAAAATAAGCTCTCTAAGTTTATCTGGACAATTACATTATGAATCAGAAAAATAGACCAATCTAGGCAATAATCACACAAGCTCGGATCATTTAACCTATGTTATGTTATCTCTAATGATTCAAAACCATTAGTCGCTACACATGAATCGGAAGTATAACAATTACATATTACATTCGATTCTAGCAATGGGTTTTCATGAAAAACAATTCAATAGAGCATTAAAATCATCATCATTCAATACCCAATCCAATAAACACAAGATAACATAATTAATTCCTAATGAGAGAAGAAATAACAAAATAATAAAAAATTGCTTAATTTGTCATCGGTGTCGATGTCCCCTCCGAACTGATATTGGGATGTTTAGCTTTCCATAGGTCTCCTAAAAAGATAGAGCTTAGCCCTTATTTCCATCCCTAACCGTAAACCCTACGATTCTCCTTCACTGCCTAGGCTTCTTATTCTTATCTACTGTTCATCGAAGTGAACATTAAGGTTTGGCCATCTACACTACTCACTCTTCTTTCCCAGCTCTCTCCTTCATTTTTCTATCACCATACCTCTCTTCTTTTCTTCTGTCACCCCTTCACTTCACGCAAGCTACCAAGCCGCCAACACCTTCTCTATCTACTGTTTATGATGGGGCAATTAAAGTTACATAGCCACCTCCTGTTCACACCTTTAACCCTCACTTTTACTGTGTGTTTTAAGCCAAAAAATGCACCCTACGTTTGTGTTTTGTCTTTTGGCTCTGCTGCTGCATGTTTTCTGCTAGCATGAAACGTCCGTGTTTCACGTGAAGTTTATCACATACCGTCAACCATCTTTGTAAAACATTGTCACTTTGGTCTCCTTGGTTGTATGTGTGAAATGCACATATGGCTGTGCGTTTCATGAATAAACCATGGACTGCAATTTGTAAATGTTGTTCACATGTATGGAGCTGTCCAAAACGCACCTTTGTTACTGTGCATGAAGCTGCCCGAAACGTACCTTTGTTACTGTCGTTTTGTCCTTCAACTTCCGGCTGCTATATGCTTCATCTTTAATCTTCTTGTATTTTCAACATATGTCCCATTTTTCTTGGCATTTATTACTTTCTCTAATATTTATCATTCCTTCTTCATGAGAACAGGTAAAAATTAATTTTCAGAAAATAAGCAAAATATAATGCTTTCAACTCACTTTAATTTCTTTGTTTCCAAATTGTACATAAAATCTTATATCAATTAAAGTGAGCATCTTAAGCAATTTCATGTCATTAATCGCTAAGTATAAATGATTAAATGTACAATTAGACATATATCACAAACAAAATAACAAACACACAACACACAATGTAGTAATGAGACAATGGCTTCAACTCTATGAAATCAACCTAAATTTAAACACAATCATTTAAGTCATTTCAATCATTAACATGCCAAATCCGCATCTTGGGCCTTTGAACTACATATACATATTAATCCAGGATCAAGTGTTAAATTGTTTACTCTTTTTAATTGCACACATCCATTAATAATTCTTTGATCATTCACACTCCGTAAGTACTCCTAAGTATGTTTTCATGAAAAGTCAACTATTACAAGTTCGGTAGGTTTTTATTCGAAAACACTTTTTTTGTGAACATGGACTTAGTCTTTTTACGCAGAGGCAAACATTGATAATGATTATCGATCTGGTTACTCAACTAAGTCATTTTTTTATTATAGCCTTTTTACTTAAAGGCACACATTTGTGACGTGTGTCGATCCAGTTACTCAGCTATATCATGTTCTCAACTGGCTACCAGCTCTATTCATAACCCAAAGGCCATCAGAATAGTTATTTATTTTTATTTTTAATTTAATTTTTTATTGCCTACCTTGTTTCTTTAGCTACTCATTTCCATGAAAAATACTAGTAAAGCTACTTAAGTTGAAAGGTCTTAAATTATGAATGACTGTGACAAGTTAGAGGGTGATAAACTCACATAAAATCCTAATTAAGCTACATATTTAGCTAAAGACCCCAATTCACTAATTTTGTGAGCTAATGATTCTTCACAACCTAATAGACTATGTTTAAAAGTAAATCAATTTCAATCCATCTAAGCCATTGACACATTGACATAATTCACAAAGTGTGACCTAACAACTATCATATAATATGCAAAATTCACATTCAAAGAAAAACACATAACCCTCCCCACACTTGAACAATACATTACCCTCAATGTGAAAAGGGGATAAACTAACACATACGGAAAGAAAAAACATAAATTAAAGTAAAAGAAAAATAAAAACAAAGAGTAATAAAAAAAGGGGGTTAGATAAAGCCTTATGGTGATGGTGGCAGGGATGGTGTTGGAGGTGGCAATTGAAAGAGTGAGAGAATTAGTTATCCTAGCTCAACATAAATTACTAAAATTTTATTAAAAGCTCAAAACAACTCTAACTAAACCTAACAATTTCAATCAAACTACTAAACTTGCTAACTTACGATCCTTAGCTTGACCTTGCACCCATAGAGGCATCTTAATTATCAAAGAGAAGGAAATTACTTCCTTGTCCTTGGGAATCGCTCCTCCGAGATATAGCTTGCAATGATGCTCGTTGATCTTAAAAGTCTGCTTGTTAGCATTTTCAAATTTGAGGGCTCTATGATCAAAAACTTGAATGATCGTAAATGATCTATTCCATCTAGATTTTAACTTCCCTGGAAATAGCCTCAACCTTGAATTATATAGCAAAACTGCGTCTCCTACTTTAAATTCTTTTTGTTTAAGATAAGCATCATGCCATTTCTTTACCTTTTCCTTATAGAGTTTGGCATTTTCTTACGCATTATAACAAATTCTTTAAGTTCGTCCAGTTGTAGAAGTCTCTTTTCGCCTGATTGTTTCCAATCAAAATTTAATGCTTTAATCGCCCAGTATGCTCAATGTTCTAATTCAACTGGCATGACAAGCTTTCTCGTACACAAGCTTATAAGGAGTTATTTTGATAGGTGTTTTGAAAACTGTCCTGTAGGCCTATAAGGCATCGTCTAGTTTTATTGCCCAATCTTTCCTCGAGTTGTTAACCATCTTTTCCAAAATTTGTTTTAGCTCCCAATTGACAACTTCCATTTGGCCACTAGTTTGCGGATGGTACGGTGCAGCAACTTGGTGGTGCAATCCATATCTTTTTAATAGGGCATCAAAAGATTTGTTGCAGATATGTGTGCCTCCACTTATTATTGTACATGGCACTCTAAACTGATTAAATAATCGTTTAATGAACTTTTGCATTGCCTTACCATCATTGGATGGAGATGCTACTGCTTCGACCTAACGCGAAACATAATCCACTCCTACTAGAATGTACATATTTCCAATTGAAGATATGAAAGGGCCCATAAAATCGATGCCCCATACATCAAAGACATCCACTTCTATAATGTTGAATAAAGGCATCTTATCTCTTTTGGAGATGTTATCTATTCTCTAGCATCGACCACATTGTGCTACGAAGGTCTGAGCATCGCTAAACAACTATGGCCTAAAATCCACTCTTAAGTATCTGAGCTGCCATTATATTGACTCCATAATGCCCAGCATATTGACCTTTATGATATTGTTTTAGTATGTCTGGCATTTCTTCCACTGGAACACATCGTCGCATTAACCTATTAGCGCATGCTTTATATAAAATTGGTTCATCCCATATATATCGGTTACAATCATGTAAGAATTTCTTCCTTTATTGGTAAGATAGATCTGGGGGAAGTTTACCACTGGCGACATAATTTGCAATATCGGCAAACCATGATGTATTCAAACTCTCTAGTAGTAACAGGGTTTCATTGGGGAAATTTTTGTTAATATTGTCACTTGCCTTACATTCCCTTTCTTCAAGTTTGGATAAGTAGCCTACAACCACATTTTTTGCTCCCTTCTTATCTCTCACCTCTATATCAAATTCTTATAAAAGTAACATCTATTGAATGAGCCTTGGTTTTGCATCTTTTTTGTTGAAAAGGTATTTTAATATCGTTTGATCGATGAATGCGATTACCTTTAAACCTAAAAGGTATTATTAAAACTTATCACATGTATACACTACTGCGAGTAGTTCCTTCTCTGTAATGTTGTAATTTAGCTGAGGTCTTACAAAAATTTTACTAGCATAGTAAATCGCATGTAACCTCCTGTCCTTCCTTTGACCCAATACGTAACCTATAGCTTGGTCACTTGCATCACACATGATTTCGAATGGAAGTGTCCAGTCCGGTGGTGATA
The DNA here is from genome assembly GCA_027576715.1 of Erythroxylum flavicans. Classification (NCBI taxonomy): domain Eukaryota; kingdom Viridiplantae; phylum Streptophyta; class Magnoliopsida; order Malpighiales; family Erythroxylaceae; genus Erythroxylum; species Erythroxylum flavicans. The sequence goes on along the minus strand of JANZXP010000007.1, from coordinate 20,280,628 downwards.
GAATTGGTGCTAATATTAATGCCTCCTTTAGTATGTTAAATGCAGACATTTACTTGTCATCAAACAAGAAGGGAACATCTTTGACTAAAAGGTTTATCAAAGGTCTTGCAATTTGTGAAAAGTCTTTGATGAATCGACGGTAAAATCCTACATGACCTAAAAATCCTCACACACCTTTTACATTACTTGGAAGTGGAAGTTTCCCTGTCACTTTTATTTTTTCTCTATTAACTTTGAATCTTGGTGGAGATTTTTTGCCTTAGCATTATCTCCTCTTGCACCATAAAATGGCATTTCTCCTAGTTCAGCACCAAGTGTAACTCTTCACGTCTTTGAAGAACTCTGTCACAATTACTTAAACACATTTCGAAAGAATTTCCAAAAACTAAAAAATCATCCATAAACACCTTCATTATATCTTCTATCATGTCAGTGAAGATATACGTCATACATCTTTGAAATGTAGCTGGGGCATTGCAAAGTTTGAAAGGCATCTGTCTATACGCGAAGGTACCATAAAGGTAAGTGAATGTAGTTTTTTCCTTATCATCAGGGTAGATGAAAATCTAATTATATCCCAAATATCCATCTAAGAATTAATAAAATGAATGACTAGCTACCTTTTCTATCATCTAGTCTATGAACGGAAGAGAAAAGATCTTTCTTAGTCACTGAGTTGAGTTTGCGATAATCTATGCATACTCTCAATCCTCTGACTGTTCTTGTTGAAATTACTTCTCCACTATCACTTTCTATTACCATCATTCCACCCTTCTTAGGTACACATTGTACTGGGCTAATCCATTCACTATTAGAGATGGGATAAATTATCCCTACATCTAAGAGTTTTATGGTCTCCTTCTTGACCACCTCCTTCATGTTAGGATTCAACCTCCATTGATGCTCCCTCACCGTTCTACACCCTTCCTCTAGGTTTATTTGGTGCGTGCAAACATTGGGCTTATGCCTCAAATGTTAGCACCATCCGATGGCTTTCATTAGCTTTTTAACAATTTCTACAACCTTACTTTCTTGTTTCTTATTCAATTGATTGGAGATTATTATCAGTAACGTTTGAACTTTACCTAGAAATGTATATCTAAGATGTGTAGGTTAAGGTTTAAGCTTTAATGATAGTGCTTTTTCGTAGATGGTGGAATTGGTGCTTCGGTTTAAACCAATTTATCTTGATGCATTTGAACATCTGACTCCTCCATCTCATCATTTCCTTTAGATTCAGGTTTCTGATATCCTTGTCTATATTTGCTTCCACTGACTGTACTGCTATAATGCAACTCTCAACTTGTTCTTGCAAATTTTGATCCATAATTTCAATCCTCATGTATGTGTTGCTTGTTATTGGATTCTTTAAGGCCTTATTCATATTGAATTCGATCTAATCCTCACCTATTCAAAGTGTTAATTTCCCTTTATGAACGTCAATTATAACTTTTCCTGTATTCATAAATGGTCGACCTAAGATCAATGGACAGTTCTTATCTTCTTCAAAATCCAGAATCATAAAATCTACAGGAATAATGAACTTGTCCACTTGCATTAGAACGTCTTCCACTATTCCAAACGATCTTTTAATGGATTGATCAGCTAACTGAATTAATATCGATGTTGGCTTGACCTCACCCAGTCCCAACTTCTTGAATATCGACAAAGGCATAAGATTAATGCTTGCTCCCAAATCACACAAACACTTTGTATATTCAAACTCACCAACCATATAGGGTATTGTAAAACTCCCTGGATCTTTCAGTTTAGATGGCATCTGATTGGTGACTATGGAACTACAGGTTCTAGTTAGAGCTACTGTCTGATTATCTTCTCAAGTACACTTCTTTGATAGTATTTCCTTTAAAAATTTTGTATATTTAGGCATGTCTTCCAACGCCTCTACAAAGGAAAGATTTATTTGTAGCGTCTTTAATTTCTCACTCAATTTTGAAAATTGTGCATCTAACTTCTTCTTTTGTGATCGTTGAGGAAAAGGGATTTTAGGTTGATGCGGTGGAGGTACGATATAAGGAGGGTATTCGCTCATATTTATTTTTTCTCCTTTTCTTGATCTTTCTCAACAGGATGGATGGGCTCCTCTATTATTTTTGTGGGTGGTTCGAGTTCCTTTCTGCTTCAAAGTGTAATAGCTTTTAGTTGCTCCCATGGTTTTGTTCCCAAAGTATTAGAAAAACTTCCCAAATTCTGCATAGAAAAAATGTTTGATAATTGGTGTACTTAGACCTATAAATTGTGTATTGAAGAGATATGGTTCTTTGTGCATCATCTAAAGTTCGAAGCTTATCTAAAATCCTAACCAACTTGGATTCCATTAAGGTTGGTTTATCTTGTTGGAAGCTTGATTGTCTTTGAGGTCTAAACTATCCTTTAGCATTGTTTTTCCATGAGAAGTTAGGGTGATTCTTCTACCTAGGATTATAAGTATTGGAGTAGGGATTATTGCCCCCTCTTTGTCCATATTAAGCTCCCATATAATTCACTTATTATCGATAGCTTTCCTTCATCAAATAACAGTCCACTGTATCAGTCCATTTATCTACAGAGTTCACACTAAGTTACATGGCTTTCACCAAAGCTGAGGATGAAGCCTTTATGTTGTTGAGCTGTCAAGTCAAGTTATCAATTTTTGCTTGCATTTTCATCATTTGATCGATAACAACAATTCCTTTTTGCTCTCGAAAGGTAGTAGTTTGTCTACTCTGCTCTTTCGGCCACAACCAACTATTACTTGCCATCTCCTCTATTAACTCTTCCATTTTGTCAACCGTCTTTCTCATCAATGATCCTCCAAAAGCTACGTCAATCGTACCTCTCGTAGGTGGGGTTACTCCATTATAGAATGTTTGCAACAAAAATTCCTTTGGTACGTTGTGGTGTGGGCACTTCCGTTGCAAATCCTTATATCTTTCCCACGGTTTGTAGGTTGATTACCTATCACTTTGCTAAAAGTTGGTAATTTCCTTGATGATCATAGTGGTTTTAGTTAGGGGAAATACTTATCTAAAAAGGCACGAACTAGCTGATCCCACATCGTGACATTGTCTGGGTTAAAGGAATGATACCAAGCCTTTACTTTAGCTCTAAGTATAAAAGGGAAAAGCCTAATTCTGACTGCATCTTCTGACATACAATGGTACTAAAAGGTATCACAGATTTCAGGGAAGTTCACTATATGTGCATTGGGATCTTCTTTTGTAAGTCCATAAAACTGCATGTTCTATTGAAGCATGTTTAGGAGGCTGGTTTAATTTCAAATGATGCTACTTGTACGGGTGGCCTAGCTACTCATTGGTTAGCTGCATTGAACCCTGGTCTCATAAAGTCCATAAGGGTCTGTTGTTGACATCCTGGGTTTGCTCTATGGTCCAAATTTTGCTGAAGTTCCTCAGCCATTGTTGATTTCACCATTTCTTCTTCTTCTTCACGCTAAGCTTTCCTAATGGTTAGTTCTAGTTGAGTGATGTCTAAATCTAAGGTTTTAGCTACGCGACTCAAACCTCTCGTGACTCTTGTGTTCATACAAGAGCACGATTTCAGAAATAGAAAAGAAAGAAAGAAAACAAAACAAATTAAAAAAACTAACTAAATACCTTAAACTATAGAACTACGCCAACCATCTCTCCAGTAACGACGTAAAAAACTTGTTCACGATTTTTTGATATGTATAAGTTTTAATATTTAACCTCGATAATTCGTAAGCGTATGGGTCATTTGTGTGGTACCTAAGGTTTCAATCCCACGAGGAGGGTTAATCTAATCCTAAAATCTAAGGCTAAACAATGTGTAATACTCAAAATAAAACTAAACTAAGGTAAGAATTTAATTCCATCATGCAATTCAAATCCAAGAATCAATTATGAAAATACTAACAAAATAGTAGCTGCAATGCACACATTCAAGAATCCACCTAAAGAAATTATTAATTGAGAGAAAGGGAAATTTTATCTATCTTTAATGCTAACCTAATCGATTATGAATTTACTAGATTATTATTTATAAATGGTCCTAGGGCTGATTACTCTCTCTCAAGTTATAACCATTAACCTTCATTTATAAACCCTAATCAGATTAGTGAAACCCTAATTAGATTTGAAGTTGTCCAAAAACTATCAGGAACCTATGCAAGATCTCTCTTCGCATAATTTACCAATTTGATTTAATTCTCGTTCTATTAAATTACCTAACTCTTGTTAGCCCAATTTAATTATTTTTCAATTGATTCACCCTCTCAGTTTATCACCGAATTATGCAATTATAGAAATTAAGTCACTATAAATCCAGTGAAAACATAAACAATCAAATTTCATTAATTCAAAGATAAAATAACCCGAAGGTGAGTTTAGACATCCTCAAGATTCACATAATCCTATCATCAATGACTATTCCAATTTTATACATTAATAAAATTGAAAATAAACCAAAAATAAGATATGAAAAGATGATGGAGGCAGCAACATCGGGAAACCTCCTGTTCCGTGAAGTACTTCGTGTCGGCTTCTTCTCCACGTATCTCTTTCTTCTTCTCTTTCTCAATCTCTCGATAAACTTTCTCTAGGGTTTCTCAATGGTGGATGATGCAAAAGCTCCTTCTTCTCTTTTGTCTTATTTTTTAAGGTCAAAAAGGTCCAAAAATCCCTTGAAACTTGACGTTTTTACTTGTTTGCGCATCTGCCTGACACAGGCCATGATCGTGGCCCTGTATGCCACAATCATGGGCCACATCTGAGCGTTCTATCATGATCATGACAATCAAGCCATGATCGTGGACTATGTCTTAGGCTTCTACCATGATCGTGGGCTGATTCTAATGCTTCTACAATGAACGTAACCTATTGTGCCATAATTGTAGGTTGTTGTTTCAGCCCGAATGTCTCCAAAACTTCTCCATTCTTCAATATTGACCCTGAAACACTAACAAACATATCAAGGTACCTCAAAGACATAATAATTAAGTTCAAAGATTTGACTAACTCATAAAAACACTTAAACACAATTAATTAACAAACTAACACAATTCTAATCTAAACGCATACTAGACGATTAAGTTAACACTTAATACATAACAAACTAAGCCCTAAAACATGTTGCAATTCACACTTATCACCCTCCATGCATGCAAAATCATTCTAAATTTAAGGTAGAATTTGGATGGTTTTCAGCTATGATAAATGAAAACAAGAATCTGGCTCTGTAGTTATCTTAGAAGCATGTATTTGGTATGGTAATTTAGCATAGCTTTAAGAAGAACACATGAATGGGAGATAGAACCAAGTTTCGATGGTGAGAGATAAGAAGAGAAGATGAATGAGCAAGGCTAAAACTATACCATACAGAAACGTTACATCTTGGATGCTAGATGTCACCATATTACATTAACATATGTCTTTAAGCATGTAAGCCGTTTATTCCCTCCTTAAGCTGCCAAATGTCACCTAGTTACTAGTCCATCATTATTGCTGCCATTTGTCAATTATTTACCTATACCAAATGTCACTCATTTATCTATTCCATTTGTCACTTATTTCATAGGCTTAGTTATCCTAATTTTCCATGTGTGAATTTGTCTTACCACTTGGCATTTTTCCTTATGTAAGTATACATTTTAATTCATCAATACATTTTAATTCACCACTTTTCTAATGGTAACAATTAATTCTAAATTCACTACGTGTAACCAATCAAACTAAAATTCAAGACATAAACAATACACAATTCACTTCATGATCATTTAAAATCTTTCATACCCCGAAATATGTTAATTGAGTGCATATACTATCTTTGCAATGTGTAAGAAATCATAATTCAAGTGAGTATGCTAATGATATGCATGTGAATGAAATGCATTTCAAGAATGCTAAAATGATTTGACTCATATACAATAATCTAAGGCTCTAATCCTTAGTATGAAAAACGGGCTATTACAATTCTTTCCCCTTAGGAAATTTCGTCTACGAAATTCTTACCTGATTGATCAAACAGATGGGGGTATTATTTCCTCATGTTTTCCTCAGTTTCCTATATGGCTTCTTCTCTCGAATGATTCCTCCAAAGGACTTTAACTAATGGAATCACTCAATTTCTCAATTGCTTAGTCTGATAACTAACTATCTTAACCAGTTCCTCAACATAACTCAAGTTAGTTGCAACTTCAACCTTCTAAGTTGGTAACACATTTGTCAGATCTGACTAATATCTTTTGAGCATACTAATATGAAACACATTATGAATCTAAGCCATCTCAGCTAGTAATGCTAACTTGTAAGCCAATGATCCTATTCTTTTAGTAATCTCATATAGACTAATGTATCTAGGACTTAACTTACCATTTTTACCAAACCTTAGCACTCCTCACCAAGGTGATACTCTCAGAAACACCTTATCTCCTACTTGGTACTCCATATCTCTCTAGTGCTGTTCTATATAACTTTTCTCCCTATCTTGAGCCGCCTTAATTCTATTACGGATTAGTTTAACCTTATCAACAGTATCTTGAATCAACTATGGGCCTTCAACAATCCTTAGACCCTCTTTATTCCAACATAAAGGTGATCGACACTTTCTGTCATATAATGCCTCATATGGTGCTATACCGATACTACTGTGATAATGATTGTTGTATGTAAATTCAATAAGAGCTACATACTGATCTCATGCTCCTTGGAACTCCAAAACACAAGCTCTGAGCATATCCTCTACAATCTTAAGTCCTCTCACTCTGTCCGTCTGTCTGAGGATGAACGGCTGTACTAAAGTTTAACCTTGTACCCAAAGTTGTTTGTAAACTACCCTAAAATATAAAAGTAAATATGGAGTCTTGGTCTAATACAATGGACAATCGAACTCCATGTAATCTCACTACCTCATTAACATACTTCCAGGCTAATTGATCTAGTGTATTATCTCACAAGTAAGAAATCGGTCGATTTTGTCAATTTGTCAACAATGACCTATATGGCATCATATTGGCTTGGAGTCCTCGGCAAACCCATAATGAAATCCATAGTGATCCTCTCCCATTTCCATTCCAGAATAGGCAATAATTGTAACTTTCCAACTGGAGCCTAATGATCTGCCTTAATTTTTTGACAAGTAAAACATTTAGCAACATACTCTGCCAATTGTTTCTTCATCCCTAGCCACCAGAAATGTTGTTTCATAGTATTGTACATCTTGGTAGTACCAGGATGCATAGCATAGGTTGCTATATATGCTTTCTCTAAAATCTCTTTTCTCAAATCATCCACATCAGGTACACATAATCTCTATTTCAACCACAATGCATCATCCCTCAATTCAAACTTAGAATTTGGATTCTACTTCAATTTCTTCATAAGCTTCACTACTTCTAGATCCTTGTTTTGAGCTTTTCTGATCCTTTCATACAATACCAATCTAAGCTTCAATGTAGCCAATAATGCTTCATTCTGCCCCAAATTCAGCTTAACATTTAATGCTCTCAGTTGTACTAGGTTTGGTAACCTCAATGTCTGAATTTGTGCCACACTGCTATTAGATTTCCTGTTTAATGCATCAGTCACAACATTAGCTTTACTAGGATTGTATTCAATTGCGCAATCATAATCCTTAAGCAATTCAATCCATCGCCTTTGTCTCATATTCAGTTCTTTCTGACTCAATAAATATTTCAAACTTCTATGATCTGTAAATATCTTAAATGTTTTACCATACAGGTAATATGTCCAAATCTTCGAAGCAAACACCACTGTAGCAAATTCTAAATCATGAACCGAATAATTGAACTCGTGAGACCTTAACTGTCTCGATGCATATGCAATCACTCTGCCATAAACACATTCTAACCCCTGGTGTGAAGCATCATTATATACTATATATCCTCCAGATCCAGATGGAATAACTAACACCTGTGTTGTAGTTAATAGGTGTTTTAATTCCTCAAAGCTCCTTTGGCATTCATTCATTTGAATGGTACATTCTTCCTTAAAAGCTTTGTCAAACGGGTTGAGATCAAAGAAAACCCCACGACAAACCTTCTATAATAACCTGCTAATCCAAGAAAACTCTAGATCTTAGACACATTTCTCGGGGCTTCCCCTTTCATCACTACGTCAACTTTCTTTAGGTCTACTTGTATGCCCTGTCTAGATACTATATGACCCAAGAATATCACTTGATCAAGTCAAAATTCACACTTACTGAACTTGACATATAATTATTTTTCCCTCATTTTCTCTAAGACTAACCTCAAATGCTCAGAATGTTCCTCTTTACTCTTCGAATACATCAAAATATCATCCATGGATACAATCATAAAATGATCTAAGTAAGGTTGGAATACTTTATTCATCAATGCCATAAAAGCTACGGGAGCATTTGTCAACCAAAAGGCATCACTAAAAACTCAAAGTGCCCATACTTGTCCTGAATGCACTCTTTGGTACATCCGCTTATGCTATCTCCAATTGATAGTACCATGATCTCAAATCCAATTTAGTAAACACCTGAGCTCCCTGTAACTGATCAAGTAAATCATCTATCCTTGATAAAGGATACTTGTTCTTCATTGTCACCCAATTCAACTGTTTATAATCAATACACAATCTCAAAGTCTCATCCTTCTTCTTCATAAACAAAACCAGAGCTCCCCAAGGTGACACATTAGGTCTGACAAAACTCGTTTTCCAATAATTGCTACAACTAGAATGAAGGAATAAATATAGGAGCAATACCTAGAACTGAGTCAATAGTGAACTCTGTCTCTCCATCTGAGGGTAAACCTATTGATTCAGTAAGGAACACATCTAAAAAATCCCTTTGTTCATTCTAGGTCTTAGTCATATAGGCTAAGTAAGCCTCACATCCACTTTAAATCAGTTTGAGAGCACTCATTGAGGAAATCAACCTAGCTGGCACTGATTGACTAACACCTTAAAATATCACTCTTAGTTGATTAGGAGATTTAAGGATGACTTCTTTAGTGAAACAATTCATAACAACTCTATATGTGGTAAGCCAGTCTATACCCAAAATGAGATCTATCTCCTTTCATTATAATACTATCAAATTGGCTTCCAACTCTGCCTGATCAACTCGAATAATGTACCCTTTATAGACTTCCTTAATCACTATAGTACTACCTATTGGAGTACTCACCTCTAGGCCAAATTTCAACATCTCTCTCTTACAATGTAGTTTAGATGCTAGATGTGGTGTAATAAATGAATGTGTAGATCCTAGATCTAACAATGCAAATGCCTCAAATTGAAAGACATGTGTAACACACCTACAATTATATCTATGGAGTTCTGTGCCTCCTATCTGGTGATAGCAAAGAGTCTGGCTTGAGACTGCAGCTGATTACTCCTTCCTTAGTCCTGACACTAGGACTTGCTAAACTTGTTCTACCTCTACCTCTACCTCTGCCTCTCTGTCCTACTCCACTAGCTCTACTTTGTTAGACAGTCATCTCAGTCACTAATCTCCCTCTCACTCCAGAATGTGGTCCTAAAGTTGTGAGACAATCTCTAATCTGATGCTCTAAAGAGCCACAACAAAAGTAAGCTCCTGATATCTTCTAACACTCCCCACCATGTTTCTTTCCATAGTGCTCACGACTAGGCATCTGTTGTGTTTGTCCTCTTGATACTTGACCTCTACCAATACCAACTTGTGCAAAACCACCTCTCGGTCTAATCCCCTATTGTCTAGATTTCATCTATGATTAGAATGATCTATTCTGGCATTTACTGAATCTCCTACCAGAATCAACTTGACACTCACCATGTCTCTTCATTCTAAACTCCTACCTATACTCTCCTTGTCCATCTTTCAATAGATGTTCAATTCAGATTGAGGCAGCTTTGTAACATCCCCTCACCAATAGGAAGGGTATAGTGGTAATTTGAAATGTTTAGGAGTGTTTATAGTGTATTGACATATTCATGCATTCATATATGCACATGAATAGCAAATAGAGAATTTTTGCACATGAAAATGTTTGTACATGCATTCATGACATATCCCGGTTTAATTGTGAATTACTGTGAATTTTG
>JANZXP010000007.1:20255630-20267715 GCA_027576715.1 Erythroxylum flavicans | reverse complement strand
AAAAAATTTAAGAATTATTAAATAAATAAAATTCATAAATAATATTGAATAGTTATTAAATAAATAAGATTTAAAAATAATATTAAAATTGGAAAATTATTAAATTAAATTTATTTTCAAAAAAATAAATACAAGAAGAAAATGGTATTCTGCGACGTTTTAAAACGTCGTGGATTCAACAACATTCTGCGACGTTTTTCTGAAATGTCGCAGAAACCTACATTTTGCGACATTTCAAAAATGTCGCCGAATGTGGCTTTCCGCGACGTTTTCTATAATGACGCGGAATATAAAAGATTCCGCACGTTTCCTCAAACATTGTGGAATGTGGCTTTTCCGCGACGTTTACAGAAATGTCGTGGAATATTAATGATTCCGTGATGTTTTCTTATAACGTTGCGGAAAGGACAATGTTTTATTAACGTTTTTATAAACGTCATCGAATGTTGACATATTCCACGACGTTTTATATAAAACGTCACAGAAACCTTTTGCCTACACCACAATCTGTGACGTTTTTTTGACGTTTTTTAAATGTCGCAAATTAGATTCTGCGACATTTTTGGACGTTCTGCGAACATACGTAGATTGCGTTGTATTCTTGTAGTGAATCCTTATCATTAACAGGAGCCTCATCATCATTACCATTCAAATTCATTCCACCAAATGACATGTCAATTGTTTCTCATCTAAGATGATCTTCCAAGTCATTCTCATCTATCAAACTTAGTTCTTAGAAACCCAATCTGCTAAAAGATTAATATAGTTAAGGCAAATTGAATCTACAAAACCACTTGTTCTATTAAAAGTTTTAGTAAACAAATAAAATTAAATTATTAAGAAATTACAAAAAAATATATTCAAATTAATAATGATAATAACATACTTTTTTCAACGCTTTAAATTACATTGAACAAAAACTAAATCGTTCAATCTTTCATGATCCAATCTATTTCTTTTCTTGTAATTGATGAATTTAAATGTGCTTTAATTTCTTTCACATCTTGTTACACTCACACATTGAATCAGAATTTGAATTACAAACCTTTGCAATTCTAGAACATCACTTACAAATAGGTTCTACTAAGCAATTTTAAGATAACAAAAGTAACCTTATAAATAAAATAAATAGATGATTAATTTCCAACAAGTAACAAACATGAAAAATATATACTTTAATTAAGTTATTCTTTTTGATGAATAGCAATGAGTATCCCAAAATTACTAGAAACATCCTTATAAAACTCCATTTGTGAGCTTATGAGATCTTTCATCATCTCATAGGCAACAATTATTGTAAAAATTAATAATATTCCCTATTAACTTCATCTTTCTTTATAAAACTTGGCCTAAATGGACAATAGGGTTAAAAAATACCTAACTGTAAACAACAGAGAGTAAAGTTGTCTTTTTTATATCTCAATGATGACTACAAGATAAGGTGTGTATAAAGATCTATTTTTCATATTAGCCTTGATTGCTTCCTTTATCCTCTCCTTAACATCATAAAAATAACGCATTATTACCTTCTCATCACTACCATTCAGACGAAGTACTCTCACTAAAGGCTTACCAAATTGAATTACAAGTTAACATTGAGATCAAAATTTATTATCTTCATTCTAGAAACCCCCACTCTAGCATTAGATCTGACATATTAAGATGTGACCTACTTATCACTTGCAAACAGTTGCTTCAGCTCCTTCTTTATTAGAACAAAACACTGAAGTGGGATATTAGTTACAAATCTTTTAATACTAGGATGATATAAATTCCTACCCAATCAAAAGGGAACGTTGCACATGATATGATGAAAAGAAGAATACATGTGTTTAACTTTTTTACACCATGAAAAACCCTAGAACTCATCTTTCAATCTATAGTGCCTTACAATCTAAAGAAGCAGCTTATAATATGGACATTGCAATGTCTAAATGGTGATATGATTCAGGTATAGTATTCATTGTTGCCTAATCTTCTTATTAATAGTCTATAATGGATGTTGTTATCTTTTACGATCCAGAATATAAAGCTCATTTAATTGATGAATGTAGAGATAAATTTCTGAGCAGCTCTGTTTATGAAATAAACAGTTATTTAGATGAAAGAAAAATGAATTGGGAGATTTATAGGTGTTTAATCAAATGTGATAGTTGGACAAATATAAGACAAGAGCTTATTATCAATTTTTTCGTTTATTCTGCTAAGGGGACAATGTTTTTGAAGTCTATTGATGCATCTGGCTTTGTTAGAAATATTACTTTACTGTTTTAGATATTTGATGACGTTGGGCCAAAAAACATTGTTCAGTTCATTACTGATAATGACTTTCCTTAGAAAGTAGCTGCGAAAAGATTGCAAAGCAGGTGTAATTCTTTTTATTGGACTCATTGTGCTGAACATCATAATGATCTGAAGTTCTAAGATATAAAAGATGCTAAATACTTTCCAATCATATGATCCCATTTTATCTCATTCAACTGTGGATCCTTCACCTCCTCCAAATGATTTTTCTCTATAACCTCACTCATTAAAACCTCTTATACCACAATCTACTCCTTATTGTACCAATCAAGTAAGCCAACCTTTTGTTCATCTTTAATATTTCTATATTTATTCTACTATATATCCCTATATAAACCTTACACCTATCGAGAGGTAAGCTTTAACCCTTAATGAAAAAAATTAATGGAAGAAGAATTATAGGCATTTACTATTACTTGGACTTGGAACATAGTCAACTTAACCTTTAAGTAAATTTGTTGGCTAAAATGGGTCTATAAAATTAAGAATTTCGTGGATGAATCAATTTAATGATACAAAGCCTAATTGGTTGCTAAATTATTTACCTAAAGAGTATGATGTTGACTATGAAGAAATATTTACTCCAACTCATTTAACCCTAGCCTGTAGTCTCAAAGCAATTGTTGCAAGCAAGCGTTAACCATTGTTTTAAATGGACATCAAGAATGATTTCCTTAATGGAAATCCTACAAAAGAAGTGTACATGTAACCTTTACCTGTTTATGTCCATCCACCTAATAATATTTGTCAACTTTGCAAAGCCTTATAGACCAAAACAAGCTCATCAAGCCTTGTTTAGCAAATCTAGCTCCATTATTGGTCTCCTTGGTTTTCAATCTAACTCTTGTGATCATGCATTATTCATTCATAAAATGGTTCAAGGGTTTACTCTTCTTCTCCTTTAAGTTGGCGACAGGATAATTGTTGGTGATGAGACTCGATGTATTTTAACTCTTAGATCATTTTTACATCAACAATTAAGCTTTGTTTAGGTATTGAAGTTTCATCTGATAAGTCTGAATATTACTTGTCACAAGCGAAGTATGCTACAAATCTTTTGTCTAGATTTAGCATCACTGACGCTAAGACTACTACCACTCCCTTTGCAACTCTCATCAATGATGATACTATTTATCTCCAATTAGTTCACACTATTTATATCGTTATTTAATTCATATTAGCATCTCGTACCTCTCACTTCTCTATTGTTCTTGGTATCCTTTAATATATCAGAAGTACTTTCTTTCATAGTCTTCACTTCTATTAATCATCTTTGTTGTAGTTATGAGCATACTCTAATGCTGACTGGGCTAAAGATCCAATTGGTCAATACTCTGTTACTGGGTATTTTTTTTTCTTTTTTGGCACATCCCTCATTTTATAGTTTAGTAAGAAGCAAATAATTGTCTCTTGTTCTAGCATGAAAGTGGAGTATTGAGCTCTTGCAGACACAATCTCTAAGCTTCTTTGGGTACGTTGGTTGCTATAAAATATGTGTGTTTTCTCTTTTTCTGCAACTTCTCTCTTTTATGATAATCACCACTGCTGTATAAATTACTCATAATGGTGTCATCTATGAGTGTAGAAACATATTGATATCGATTGTCACCTTGTGCGACACCATATTATTTAGGGCACTATTCACGATGTTCTTACTTTATTACATTCTTGAATTGTAAGTATTTTCACCAAATATTTCATTCTCAAATTGTAAGTATTTTCATCAAATATCATCCATCTCAGAGATTTCAAGAACTTATTTTCAAATTCAAGCTGTTCAACTCTTTATTACCATGAATTTGAGGGGAAATGTTAATATATAATATATGTAACATACACATTATATATTTTATAGGCGTTATATATGTATAGAATAATCGTAATAGTAGCATATTCTTGTATATATTCAATTATAAATACCTCCTACATAATAGTTTTAGACATACTGAAATGCAAAACATTTTTCTTTTTTCGAAACTCTTCTTTTTACAACAAGAATATTGTCAATCTCTCACTCTAAAAGTGATATCGAAATTAATAACTTCTCTTTTCTGATGAAAAGATGCGTGTATACATTTTACTTAGTAAATGTGGAAAGCAGATGAGAAAGCTTTGTTTTAATTTTTTATAATAGTATGATAAGTTGCCGATGAATGATGTTCATTGGTAGAAAACATGAAGTCCATTTTCTTTATCAGAGTTATCATGTTTAATTGAAGAAAAAGTACGTTACACTGTAGGGATGAAGTCACTTCTTTAAAAGAATTTATCCAAATGTAGTGGCCAAAATATACATTAACACTAATTGACAAATTAAAAATATCAATAAGGATAAATTTGTTTAACGTTATGAATGATTATCAACCTCTCCAAATTGAAACGCAAAACTTACATTTAGAAATGTATGTTTTTCTTATTTATCTCTTTAGCATATTGCAAAGGGAGGACATAATTTCTTGTCATAAAAAAGACTAGAATATCGTTCCAAGGTCTCGAATCGAATCGATATTGATGAACAGAGATTATACTCAACCCAAATTTATAATATTAGTGATTTTTTATTAACACACGAATGGCATATTTCTTAAATACATGCATGACGAGGCCTTATAGCAATATGAAAAATACGAGCTATGCTGTCAAATTCAACTGTTTATAAAAGGACAAGTCACTCTCTTGAAACAGACAAGATAGCTGGTTCAACCAAAACCAATAAAGTCTGCCAATGTAGATGCATATCTGTACGAAAATATTTATAAAGAGGGACTGGTATTACGAGAGTATATTACAGCTTTCACCTCTACTTTTATTTAAAACATCTATAATTGTACTTATGCAGGCTAATTAGTAAATAAATATACCCTTGAACAACCAAGGATTTTCCTCACGTCTAAAGAGATCGATCTCTGTCTGCTTGACTATACCAACTTTTGAGAGCATTATATAGATGCTAAAATCATGGGAATTAATATATATTTAAATCCTTCTTGGAGTTCGCATTTCCAGGTATTTTAACAACATTCGTTAATAATTGCAAGTGTGTGTAAGGTGGGAGAAGGTAGCTCCATGAAAGTGATAGCTATATCATTGAAGAAAAATGGTCCATTAGCCAATAGACTAGCAACCAATTCCGCAACAATGACTGTTTGTTAGATCATTAGTATGCCGTTTGTATAAAAGACAAAGCTCTGTATTCTTAATTGGTTAGCAGCAGTCTGTCCCGAATTATCATTTCAAGCTATCATTTTTTTTTCTTTTGTGACTGATGAGTACACTAGTGCTGTTTCTTTATTATATCAGAAAGTATCAATTTGCACCTCTTTTAAAGCAAATGTGGTTATAGTGACACTGTCTTATTAAGGTATAGGGGTAGATTACAAATTGCCATACTTTTATTTAATACTAATGCGTAATATATAATAAATTTGACAAGTTAGAAATATTAAAAACAGGAACAATAATATCTGAACTCAAATTGATATCATAAGTGGAGTGCTTTGGGTAGTTGCATAGAACAAAAGTCATGAATCTCTAACAATAAGAGTTTTATAAGAAAAGCAACATAAGTTTTCTGTTCGAAACTTTCTAATTGCCGGTCTTCAAACCTATGAAAGCTAATTTGAAAATTAAGCTCTTATTATCATTCCCCAAACCTGTTAAAGCTAATATTTGAAAATTAAGTTCAAAGGTGCTAATGTAGACTTAATTTAGGTAGGCATGTTAAACTGATTTTAGGTTTACAAGCTTGTAAAAATAACTATTCATAAGTTAAGAGTGTTTCTAGTAAAGACACTCTAACGCTCAAGTCGAGAGCTGAAGAGTGATAAGTATACAAGGAAATCTTTAATTGAGTTTAATAATAATAATTATGAGAACTAACTTTAGGGTATCTACCTTTAATATGTAATTGATGTGCATGAAATATGAACCTTTTTAAATATTTTCCTTGATTTTCATGTCAAATTACCTTGTTACAAAAATTTTGATATATTTTCAATTAATTTTGTATATTTGACCTTGAGATAAGATTAATAATTAGAGGCCATCTCAAAAAAAATAAGGAGAAAATCACAATTCTTAGAGGGCTATGGTTTGGCTCACATCTCCTTGCGCAATAGAATTAAGTGCAAAAAGAGGCACGACTTAGAACATGACTTGGGGAGAGGCTAAGTAACATTGAAAAAATTGGAACAGTAACATGATCCAATTCACGTTTACACCTCAAACTATGTGCATTTCACAAGAGAAACAGATATTCACAATCTAAGGCAAGAGTGTGCAATAGACCATGTCTTTCCACTGGAAAAAAAGTAAGAAGATCCATGACCTATTCTATAACGTGGGCTAGGCTGTGACTTAATAAAAGCACAAAACTTTAATTTTTGGGAGACTACACATCTTAAACATCTTTTTCCTCTTAGATTAGGGTTAGAGGTTCATTTTGAAGTTATTTTTCAATGGAGAATCAAGATTTGAATATATCTCAATGGATTGAGATGTTGAAAACATTAGAATTTTTATCTATAACTATTTATATTATAATTTCTTTAGTTTTTTTTATTATTTGCATTATTCTAAACGTGATTAATAGTTGAATATTTTTCTATTTCTAGACAGGAAAAGTCCTAGTATTTTCTCTTGTATGGAATGTTTTGTTTTGATTTATGAATTGAGATATATTTCTACATGCTATATTTGCTTGATCTTAATCCATACTTAATTATGCTAGCAATTAAATTTGACTTAAATACACTTGTGGATGCCTCAAGAGAGCATATTTATAAGTATACTATGATTTAGATAGAAAGGGTTAAATGAGGCACTAGAGATAGACCCATAGGATCTCTTTGGTATTAGGGTAATACCTTTCATAAAATTTCACGTATTTTAATACATTTAAAAGGTTGTTAGCCTTATAGAGATATGTTTTAACCAAACAGAGATAACTTGAGAGAGTGTAATTTTAGTGTCTAATAAATTCTTCTAGTCTAGATAATAGATCCATTCTAAACTAATTAAATAATAAAAATTAAGGTTTATACTAAGGAAAGTACTTATCTGAGCATTGATTTGCAATTGACTTCTCTACTTGATAAATTGTTTTGTCTTTTATTCTCTTGACTATTCTTTAATTAGTTCTTTTTTCTTGTTATTCGTATCCTCCACAATCATCTTTTGATAGGCCAATAGTAGTTCAAGGGTTTTCTAACTTCAAATTGCTTCCTTGCGAGATCGACTCCTACTTACCATTATATTACTTAACAAAAAGAGGTACACTTTCCTTAGTTGTGGTTAATAAATTTGTAATAGAAAAAAAGTTGAGTAGAGAACATACTTATTAACAATCCTTTTATAAGTGTAATTGAACTATAAATATCCTTAGGAAAGTAGGATCTAACATCTACTAGGTAGTTTAATTAGTCTTTAACTCCTCATATGGATAAACCATATTTTGATAGAACTGACCCGTTTCAAATAATTAGACATTCCGTATATGCCTTTAATCTACATGTCTGAAAAAAGGGGTATTCGATCGTATTGATACTCATAACGAGTGTATCATTTGATGCTATTTATTCTTAAATTTTGGATCAATAATGTTACTTAAGTTTATATGTTTGTCTTTATGAATCAAAGAATCGGAGAGACTTCTCTTAGACCTAAAGTCTACTAGCCTATATATTATTTATTGAGTGAAGAAGTTGAAGGGACTTTCACTTAGACCTTATGTTTATGGGCTTACAGGCTTGCAAGTTTCATTTTGGAGTTAGGGAGTTGGAGGGACTTCTTCTAGACTTTAGGCTTGTGGTCTACAGGCCAGTATATTTTTGATTCAGTTAAGAAGTAAAAGAGACTTTTTTCTATAACCTAAAGCCTACAGACCTTCAACTTGTTCATTTAGAGCCTACATGTTTTTCACTTAATGCCTACATGTCTTTATGTTTCTTTCTTATGGTACAAATCTAAATAGAATTATTTTAGATTTGAGGTCTACATGTTTGTAGTTTTTCTAATAAAAGGCCTATATCGCTATAGGTTTTTTCTTATAGCTTTAGGTAAAAAACCTACTACCATCTAAGTCCCAAGTTCAAAAGAAGTCTCTTCAAATCCTTGCAATTTTTTTTACCTCAAACTTATGTGCTTGTATATTTCATTTTAGAGCTGAGGAGCTGCAGAGGCTTCTCCTGAACCTAAGGTTTACATGCCTATATGTTTTTTACCTAGGGTCTGCAAGCTTGCAAGATTTTGTTTAGTCAAAGAGATTAAGAGACTTCTCCTGAGCTTGAAACCTATGGGCTTACAAGTTTCTTTCTTGAGCTATGAATTTAAAGATAATTCTCCTAGACCATAGCCTTACGGGTTTATAGGTTTTTTCTTAAGTTAGATAGATGAAAAGACTTCTCTTAGACCTATGATCTTTGAGTCTGCATATTTTTTTTGAGCTACGAACGTAAAGATTCTTCTTCTCGACTTGAAGTCTGTAGGCCTACAAGTTCTTTTACTTGATTCCCTTTTTATCAAAATATGCCATTTTTTAAAAAGTAAAGTACATGCATGTGCACATGCACTTATATCTAATGGTAATACTTTCTTAAATGAGTT
Source organism: Erythroxylum flavicans (assembly GCA_027576715.1). Classification (NCBI taxonomy): domain Eukaryota; kingdom Viridiplantae; phylum Streptophyta; class Magnoliopsida; order Malpighiales; family Erythroxylaceae; genus Erythroxylum; species Erythroxylum flavicans. Next base: position 20,258,808 of record JANZXP010000007.1, on the reverse strand, counting down.
ATTCATCACAAATTTTTCCTCATGTTATCTTCTCTATATAAGATCTTAATTCTTTATAATCTCCCTTGTATTCATGTAAATCACCCTCTGAGTGGGATGTGGTTCCTTATTTAGTTTTTTGGTTCTTAATCTTCGCGGAGGACTCCATCTTAGTTATTCTTTGATGTAATCATCTATACTATTTTTCTTTAGGGACAGTTACTACTCTTCTAAAATTTATGTAGTCCTCTGTTTCATGTCTAATATTATTATAAAAATTAATGGAAATTCTTTATGGTTTTTCGGTTAGATCATTATCAATGATATAGTCGACAATCCTATTGAAGGATGTATTAAATCTACCATTTTTTTCCTTTTGAGTATTTCTATCCTTAACTTCTTTTTCTCAATTTCATTGATTGAATGCACATCTCTATCCTTATTGTCATTATGCTTATTTGTGGCTTTAATATTACACATATTTCATATCCTTTTTTCTCTAAGTTGCACCTCCTCAAAGCTTCAAGGTCACCTTTTTTGCATCAAATTCTACAATGGTTAGTAAGACTGAGTCCATTTATAAAAGTTGCTACTGTCACCCCTATATCAAGATTATAAATTTTGGTTTCCTTAAAATTGAAGTGTAATCCCTTGAACTTTTTCCTACCCTATAGGTTAATACTATCAGCTAGGCAAGATCTTGAAGTCTGTGTCTATTACTAGCAAAGTACAATATTGTTGGAACAGAAATAAAAGATTACTGTAGAAAACTAATAGATAAAAGAATAAAATAGGGGTTGAAAGTGTTTAAAGATGTTAAAAAAGGCTAATAATATTATTTCATTGAAACTGAAATATTTATAGGCAAGCAATGAACAACGTAAACTGATTGTTCTGCCTAAAATCAAAGTTGTTATAGTGGAAAACAATAAACCAAAACTTTAACTAATTCCTTGATTTATTGTTAGTCTTCGTGGCAGAGATTTCAGCAACTGACTTCATAGAATAAGTTTTCATTCCTTAAAACCTGGAATGCCAATATCTGAACACTCCTCCTTGGCATTTAGGTGATTAACACCTATTTTTTTCTTTAAAACTTCAAATCTTTCTTTTGGCAGTGGTTTAGTAAAGATATATGCCAATTGATTTTCAGATGAACAATGAAAAAGTAACACTTCATTTGATTGTTGAACTTCTCTAATAAGATCTTGATATGCTTTGTTCTACCATGAAATATTGGATTCTTTTAAGATTGAAACTTTATAACTGTTGTCACATATAATCTTAGTTGCCTCAGCCTACTCTTGACCCAAGTCTTTCAACAATTTTTACAGCTAAATAGCATGGTTTGCTATAGAAGCAACAATAATATATTCTGTTTCAGCTGTGGATTGGGCTATGGTTTCTTGTTTTTTTGAGCTCCAAGTAAAAAAACCAGAGCCTAGAGCAAATAAATATCCAGATGTGCTTTTTGCATCAACAACACAGCCTCCCCAATCACTGTCGGAGTATCCTATCAACTTCAACCTTGCTTTTGCAGACTTAGAAAAATAGATTCTAAAAGAAACAATCCCTTTGATGTACCTCAATATTCTTTTAGCAGTTGAAAAATGTCTTTCACTTGGTGAATGCATGAACCTGGAAAGTATACTAACAACAAAGATTATATCAGGTTTGATGGCTGTTAGATAAAAAAGACTGTCAATTAAACTCCTATACAAGCCTTCATCTGTTTTTTCTGAGCCATCATCCTTGCTTAGATTCTCACATGTCGTCATTAGAGTAGATACAGGCTTGCAATCCTACATTTTGAATTTTTTAAGCACATCCATGGCATACTTTTTCTGACATATGAAGATACTTGAACATAACTGCATAATTTCCATTCCCAAAAAGTAACTCATGACTCTAAGATCAGTCATCTCAAAAACTTTCTTCATCTCCTCCTTCAACCTTCGAATTAGTTTAGGTTGATGTCCAGTTACAAGGATGTCATCTACATAAATAGAGATAACTGGCAGTTGATCTCCGTCTGTTTTAACATATAAAGTTGCTTCACTTTGGCTTTTAATAAAACCAAGTTCATTCAAGTGCATGTCAACTCTCTTATACCAGGCTCTAGGAGTTTGTTTGAGCCCGTACGAGGCCTTCTTCAAGAGATACACATAATTTTCTTTTCCTAGAGCTTAATACCCATCTGGTTGCTCCACATAATTTTTTCATTAAGAATCCATTCAAAAAACTAGATTTGACATCTAATTGATGAATTTATCAACAATTTTGCACAACAACAGCAATAAGGAGTCTAATAATATCATACCTCGCAACAGGAGCAAAGGTCTCCTGATAATTGATACCATATTGTTGAGCATAGCCTTTTGCCACCAATCTAGCTTTGTGTTTGAATATTAAACCATCAGAATTGAGTTTTGTTTTGAATACCCATTTGACTCCTATCACGTTTTGATTTTTTGGACATTCGACTAATTGCCATGTTTCATTTTTATTGATCATCTGCAACTTTTCTTGCATAGCACTCCTCCATACTCATAATCTTTTTCTTCAAAGTAATTTGTAGGCTTAGAGATTGCCAAGTTACAACTGAGATAGATGTCATTTAAGGATCTTGTACCTTTAATTGGTATATCATCAAAGTTCTCTTCATGAATCTCATTATCAACAGAGATACTTAGATGCATATTTTTTTGATTTTGCCAATCCCAAGTTTCTGCTTCATCAAACTTCACATTCATCTCAAAATAATATTTTTGTTATGAAGGAAAAAAATTTGATAACCTTTTGTTGATGATCTATAACCAATAAAAATACCTTTTTTAGCTCTAGAATCAAGTTTTCTTCTTTTTTGTTCTGGAACTTGATAATAGCATATACTTCCAAACATCTTGAGATGATCCACCGAAGGTGTGATACTGTACTATGCTTCATATGGCGTTGAATTCTTTAATGCTTTAGTAGGCAATCTATTCAACATATATACAAAAGCATTAAAAGCTTCTGCCCAAAAGTTGCTTGGCATCTTCAGAGACAACTAGCTATCTCCATGACATTCTTATTTTTTTTCTCTTAGAGACGCCATTTTATTGCCACATGTATGGCACTGTATGTAACACCCCACTCCCGCTGGACCCGAACCCGATATCGATAGTGATATCCGAATCCGTGCCCCGCGAGGGTGGCG
>JANZXP010000007.1:20240436-20255530 GCA_027576715.1 Erythroxylum flavicans | reverse complement strand
CACACTTGGAGAGCGCAGTACAACGGAGAGTTGTATGCTGCGTTCGGGAAGGATGAATCGCTCCCGAAAAGGAATCTTTTGATTTTGCACACTTTGATTCTCCACCATGGCTTTAAACTGCTTGAAAATAGAAAAAAATTCACTTTTATGCTTAACAAAATACACCCAACACATTCTCGTACAATCGTCAATAAAGAGAATGAAATATTTATTGCCATTTAGTGATTCAGTTTTCATAGGACCGCAGACATCAGTATAGATAAGTTGAAGCATCTCCGTGGCTCTCCAAGATTGATTTTTTGGAAATGGCAACTTCGTTTGTTTGCCTTGTTGACAAGTCTCACATATTTCAACCACTTTGTCAGAAAAATTTGGCATATTTTTGGTCAAAGCATGCTTCTTCAAATGTGTTAAACTCCATTGATTAAAATGACCAAACCATTTATGCCATAGATCTGAAGCACTTTGGGTGATTCCAATATAGGCATGTTCAACAACCTACTCCCAATCAAGAGTAAAACTCTTGTTGTTCATCTCTACACAACTCAACTCTACTCTAAAGGGATCAAAGATGGTGTAGTAGTTATTTTTGAATTGTAAAGAATATTTTTTTTCAAGCATCTGACTCACACTCAAGAGATTCTGGTTGATATTAGGTACAAATAAAACATCAGGAATAAGTTTGATACCTGAATTAGTTTTTACAGCTACTTTTCCTTTTCCTTTGACCTTCACATATTCTCCATTGCCAACCTTCACTTTTAAGCTATAAGATTTATCAAGATCTTTGAACATGGAAGCATTACGACATATATGATTGGTGCATCCACTATCAATAAGCCACGTATTGTAAGAATCATGACTTGATATATGGAATGTTGTAAAAAATCACTCCTTCTATGGTACAGAGTCTGCCACTTGTGCTTGCTGCGATTGAATGGGTTTGTTCTTTTGCTTACAAACCTTAGTAATATGCCCAAGTTGTTTACAGTTGCCACATATATCATTAGGTTTCCACCAACAATACTTCTCTAAGTGAGTTATCTTTTTGCAATGAACGCAAACCGGATAATTTTTTGCCTAACTCCTTCCTTAGCACTGCTCTCATCATTCTTGTTTTTCTTCTTGCTGAACTGTTTTTTGCCTTTGTAAGACTGTTGATTTTGCACATGAAAAACACCTGCATTGATTTTTTGTGTGTCTTAGGGCCCTTCTTTGGTCCTGTGCTTGAAGAGCACTTATTAATTCTGCCAATGAAATTCTGGTGAGATCTTTGGACTCTTCCAAAGATCAAAATTTGGCTTCAAATCTCTCAGGGAGGGTCACAAGAACCTTTTCAACAATTCTGCTGTCTGGAAACTCCTCTTCAAGTAACCGAATATTATTAACAATCAAGGAAATTCTGTCTCAGTATCTTGTAATGCTTTCATCTTCTAGCATTCTCAAAGTTTCAAAATCTCTTTTTAGATTCAACACTCGCATTTATTTAGTTCTGTCGCTACCTTGATACTCAAATTGTAACTTGTCCCATGCCTCTTTAGCATTTTTACATGTCATGATCCGATGAAACACTATATCTCCTACTGAATTTTGGATGAGAGTATTTTCTTTAAACCTTTTAGTCTTCTCTTCTTTGTGAGCTTTGATTTACGCCATCTCTAGGTAATGGATTCAAAGGCTTATCTTTTGCTACAACTTCCTAAAGATTGTGTGCTTCAAGATAAGTTTGCATCTTCATTGACCACGTTTGAAAATTCTCACCAATAAAGACTTATGGAGAAATTAGCAAAACACTGTTGCTGGCTGACATTTTTGGAGTGGTTTGAAATGGGTTTTTTAAAAGTGTGGTTTTTTTATAAAACTATAGATCCTTTAAAACGAACTATAGCTCTGATACCACTAGTTGGAACAGAAATAAAAGATTACTATAGAAAACTAATAGATAAAAGAATAAAATAGAGGCTGAAAGTGTTTAAAGATGTTAAGAAAGGCTGATAATATTATTTCATTGAAACTGAAATATTTATAGGCAAGCAATGAACAACATAAACTGATTTTTCTGCCTAAAATCAGAGTTGTTATAGTGGAAAACAATAAAATAAAGTTTTAACTAATTTCTTGATTTATTACTAATCTTCGTGGCAGAGATTTCAGCAATTAACTTCATAGAATAAGTATTCATTCCTTAAAGCCTGGAATGCTAATATCTAAACAGATATAAATATGGTGGTTAACTTTTAAAAAGTAGCTATTGGGGTTGAGAGAAAGATTCGTAACCATGATCTTATTACAATAATCAAGGTAAAAGAGAAGACTTTGCATTTTATGATATCAAATTCACTATACAGGTCTATGCATCATCTATATCAATTTACGTGATTGTTAAGGATATATATGCCATTATAAGTGTCCATAAATGCCATCTTAAACATAATCAGTAATGTTTTATCTAGATATAAAGTACTAATGGATTATCACCTATCAGACTTGATCCCTATGTACCCTTATAATAGCAACACTAGTTATAAGGGTGTGGATGAAGCTCCTTTCAATAATAGTTACAGGGTGTGAGTATGTGGCCTTTTGTGAGCATGTTGCCTCCTATATAATAGTTTCTTGAATTGTCGCCATAACATCATAAGTTTAATGGTTTGGCCTCGAGCTGTTCATTGGTGGTTAAGTTATTTCTATAAGTGTCTATTATTCTTTCTTAGGATAGTAATAACTCAAATCTTTTATTTTTTATCAAGTAAGAATATCTGAAGATTTCATGAAATTCCTATAGATGATGTAAAACGATTAGATTGAATTTGGGGTGGACTTGTTGACCTGATTTGAGTCTGCAGGCTGGCAAAAATCATTACTTAGAGGTTGAGAGTGTTTCCAAAAAAGATATTATAATGCTTAAGTTAGTGAAAGATTAAGGGTGTTAAGTATACAAACAAATTCTAATTAAGCATAATGTGTTATGAGAACTGACCTTAGTTTAAAGTGTCCCTTTTTTATAAGTAATCTTTCAAAAAGTGTAGGTGGACTCCAACTATCTTTAATAGAGTTGATTCCAATATCTACTAGGTGGCTTAATTAGCCTTTAATTAGGACTCTAACTCCTCTGTGGATGAATCTTATTTTGCTTAAATTTACCCTTTTCAAATAATCAGACCTTTTATCCACACATCTAAAGAGGATGTTGGACTGCACTTTATACATTTTTAAGGGTGTATCAAGTACAAATAACCTTTTGAAATTTCATAAAAGATCTAATTTAGAACTCACTATTATCTAGAGTATCAACTTATATCTCAACGTCACTAAAACCATTACTGGAATACTAATTTAGATCTAAATGTTTGATAAAACAATACTAATTTCACTTTGATATTTAACGAAAATATCTATTAAACTTCACTAATTTGGATGTTATTCTAGCTTAAATAAATTGAAAAATAAACTCTTTAAATCCATCTTAAAACTCATGTGACTTTCTTTCTAATAAAATAATATTTAGAAAATATTTCTTGAACCATTCTTTAATATTAATAAAAATTAATTATAATGACGTGACATTTTTATAAAATAATAATTTCAAATTATTATCATAAATATTTTTAATCATTTTTACTTATGTTATATATATATAGTAAAATATAACAAACCAATAAATAACACAAGTTAAGTAACCGATTGAGAAATTAGTGATTTCACGTTCTTTATCTTCCTAAAGAATATTCACTTGCATCACTGGAATTTCTCTTTACAATAGTATCATCAAATAAAATCTTGTTATAATCTTACTCAGTCCACATTTTATCTTTACAAGTATATCCATATCATTGTGAGGCATCATATCAAAGTTTGTTTAGGAATTAATAAGGTTAAGTTGTATAATTGGAAAAGTTTGTGGTATGTAAGTAATCTAGAATGATCAATTAGGTGTGGATTACGGATGCAAGGCATAAAAATACGTAATTCTATAGGGTAAATTGGGTATTTTAAGTGAGTGTGCTATTGAGATTTTAGGGAATAGAGAATTTCAAAGGTGTTTTGTGAGTGAGGCAAAAGAAATTGGTTCTTCACTTGTTTGATGTAATGTGGCCTGAATCTAAAAAGCAAAACACAAATAGAAATGCAAGAATGAGAAAGAAGGAAGAGAGAAGAAGACAAAGATTAACATTTTTGGGAGAAAAGATAAGTGTTATATTCAATTGATACTAATCATATTTATAAGTATGGTTTTCATTTATAAGAAGCTAATCCTAATTTTACTCTCCTTACCACTTGACAAGGGGACAGTTGACAAGGTCCCACTTTATTATTTTGAATGAGTTCCCTCTCATCCATTATACATCAATTCCCTCCCTTTATTTTTCCTCTCTTTATTTCACTGGATATGTTTACCGGAGATGTGTATGCTAGTTACTAATATGAATATGAATATGCATATGTAATATGTGAATGTATGACTATAATGCTGTAATGTTGCAATGAGATGTATGACATCCCCTCCCTTTAAGCAATCCTTGAACTTAATTAATTAAGAAATGTGGAAAACTAGATAGATGCTAAACTCTTTTGACAACCCTAGTCGATAATCTACTTAACATGTTCGACAACCCTAATTAATAAACTATCTAACCTAGCTTCTGTAATATTGGATATGGCCCAAAAAATTTGGTCATTAACTTCTGGTTAGGCGTGGCCACTATAGACATTTACCAATAAGGCTATAACTTTAAATAAACTTGATCTCTGACTTAAAACTCTCTCTTTGTATGTCGCTTATCTACATAGAATTTAATATTCTTTAAGGCCTTTTTCAAATTTTCCTTTAGCAACTTTAAGTAAAACCTTTTTTCCCTTATTAACTATGTAGCAATCTCATTAGACATCTGAGTTGGTTGCTCGAACCTACATTGAGGCAGCAAAACACTGTATAGAGCCTGAAAGGGGTAGTGTTTATAGTAGTGTGGTAATTAATGTTATATCACCTTTTTGTTAAGGTAACTAGTTGACCCTGGTCATAAAATATAGGTAGCACTCGAAGCACTAATTAGCTCTATCTATTTATCTATCTATTTGGGGTGGTAGGTTGTACTTATTTTTAGACTATACACAACTTTCTTGGATAAATTTTGCTAGAAGCTGTTAGTGAACACCCTGTCTCAGTCGCTTACTATAGAATTAGGCAACTCATATAACTTGTAAAAATTATTAATGAATGTCTATGCAACTTGTGGGGTAGCCAAGGGGTGCAAAGGAGAAGTAAAGAATGCATACTTGGGAAACTTATCAACTATCACTATGATAGTATCCTTGCCTTTTAACTTAGGTAGTCCTTCTATAAAATCCATGTAAATGTCCTTCCATGCTGCTTCTGGGACAGGTAAGGGCTGCCATAGACAATGAGTATGAACATTCTCCTTTTTGTTTATTAAGTGGTAGCTATTGCCTTAACATCCTTATATAGTATATTCCAATAAAATAGTGACTTAGCTCTTTTGTAGGTATCTTATAGACCTAAATGACCTTTCTCCATAGATAATATTTAGGAGTCTTTACCTTAATTGAGCATTTTAACCTATATAGATCTTACCCTTGTATTTTAGGATACCATTTTTAAACATCTATTTGGATGAGGGTCTTTTTCCACTCTTGACATCAGAAATCAACTGTTAGGTTCCGACATCCTATTGATAGCTCACCAATACCTCCTTTATCCCACTCACAATTATTATTATTATAGCTATTACATCTCTTTCATAATATTATCATCTCCTTAATAGTGCATCAGTAGCTTCATTTTCTCTTCCTTTTTAGTCCTAGATCTTATATTCAAATCCTAACAACTTAGTAAGTCCCCTTTTCTATATTGAAGTATTCATCCTCTGGTTTAGTAAATATTTAAGGTTTTTACGGTCAGTTTTTATGATGATCAAACTACCCAATTTCTAAGTAATGTCTGCATTTAGAAACTGCTATAGCCAGAGGTAAATATTTTTTCTATTAGACTGATAATCCTTAATTATTGACTCTTAATGCCTTATTCATAAAAGCTACATGCCTGGAATTTGATATTAAAACAACACTAATGTTTGTACCACTTGCATCTATCTCCAACACAAAAGGCCATGAAAATTATGGGATAATCAAAATTGGGGCTTGATTTATGGCAACCTTAAGGGATTTAAAGGCCTCAGTTGCTCCATAGTTCCATTTAAAGGCATCCATCTGAAAAAGATTAGTAAACTGCTTGCTTATATTGATATAATATTTAATAAACCTTCTATAATAGCCTATGAGACTAAGGAATTATCTAAGTGATTTAACAGATTTAAGGATAGGCAAACTTACCATCCTTCCACCTTTTTAGACCCCTTGAGAAATTATGTGGCCTAAATACTCCACTTTAGGTTAGCCAAAGGAACACTTCTTCTTTTTTATAGATAGTTAGTGCTCCTCTAGTTTATGAAAAAATAAGTTACAAGTGCTTAATATGCTTTCTAGGCTCCTCCTATAGAAGACAATGTCATCGAAAAACTTTAATACAAACTCCTTAAAAAACTCAATCAAAACTTAATTCATAAGGCTCTTAAAGTTTACTAAGGCATTAGTGAGGTCGAAAGGAATCACTGGGAACTAATAATGGCCATTATGTGTCCTAAAAGCCATCTTATAAACATCCTTTGGGTATATTATGGTCTAGTGGTAACCAGATAATAAATCTAGCTCAGTAAAAATAATAGCTTCATTAAGCTTATCTAGCAGGTCTTCAATCACGAGAATGGGAAATATGTGCTTCACTATAATGCCATTAAGCTTTTTGTAATTAACATACATATACATTGTTTCATCTTTCTTTCCTACTAGTAATGCTAGTGATGCAAATGGGCTTTGGTTGGGCCTAATGATGCCTTAGGATAACAATTCTTTGACTTGAGTTTTAATTTCAGTTTTATAGTGATAGGGATATTTGTAAGGCCTAATGTTCACAAGTTGAAATTTAGGTTTGAGATGGATTTTATGGTCATAGGATCTATATGGGAGTAACTAGGTTAGTTTAGAACAAAGTTCTGAGTGTTGGGCTATAAGCTCTTTAATAGGTTTAAATTTTCAATGATAGCTATTTGGGCATGGATACTAGTGAGTTGGTCTAACCATTCATCCTAATGTAAGTTAATTAAGCTATCTAATAGTTCAGCGTTAATGATGCTTTGTCTATGATTCCTTTAAGATACACTACGCCAACTTTTATAGTTAAACTATAAGGTCAATTCATTAAAGTCAAAAGTAATAGGGCTAATCACCATAAGACAATCCACTTTAGGACTATGTGGCAAACTCCTAGTTTGAGAACTCTTACATCAACCATAAAACTGTACCTGTATTTCCCATTCAAACTGTTGGCACTTTAACCTCCTTATTATTCTGCCTCCATTTGATATTATAGCAATCAGTGGGTAGTATTTTGCTAGTACTATCAAAGTATTAATAAGTGTAGTTAAATTCACAAAATTTTGGGTGCTACTCATATCACTCCTTCTCATAAAATGTGGCCCTTATTCTAAGAGTACTTAAGGGTGCATAACAAATAATTGTATTAGTGGTTACCTCCCCGTTAATACAAATGTCTTTTAGGTTACGCTTTGGTACTATATCTTAATATATCTCATCATCACCACATTCCTCTCCTACAATACAACGTAATGTTTTGTTTTTATATTGATAGCCTGGGCTTAACTTATCACTAAACTTGTAACACTATCCCTTCTTGAGTTTTGTCATGGGTTTCGAAGGTGGCATAGTTGAGTAGTTAGTTATTGGCCCTTTACTGAAGCTATTGATTCCTTTAGTATACTAGTCACAAAATTTTCTTATGGCTTCAATCTTCTACTCCTTATGTTTTGCCAGCTCACACACTTCTACCAGTGTTTGTAGTTTAAACATGATGACATTATGTCACATAAAATTGTAACACTTCGCTACTATAGAGTATAGACCCAAACATCCAAAGGACATTCAAGTATATATCCTATGACAATGGCATGTTAGAGCATTCCTGTTTCTTATGTGGCATCATACAGAATAACATAATACTTAAAAAAACTTAACTCCTCATTTCATTTGCAAATATGATTTATACTGTGGTCATTAAAACAAATATTTACATTACAAAAGTATTTGAGAGTTTACAACTCTAGCTCTACATGACAACAGAAAACTACATAAAAGTTTACTACTCCTCAGATGTCAGTTAACAGACCTTTAAGTTATATCTTAATTCCAAAACTTTCTTCTAGAATATCTTAAAGGCTAAGTCTCCTTTCTCGTACTTGAAAATCAACGTTACAATTTTTGATGAATTTTTCGAACTCAGTGAGTGAACCATCATTGATGAGCTCACTTATATCAAATACACATGTATCTCACATATAATCAAATTCATAACATTTCTCATATTAATAAGACATAATGAATGTCACACATTTCATATACTCTTTCGGATTATGCATATTACAATTAATAACTTTATCACACAAATATGGCATATCACATTATCATCAAAATTTCATAAATGGATTCATGATCATATAATTCATAATCATAAATGTAAAAATACAGATGCATATGAGACTCCACATTCGTTATTATTTATTGTGATCGAGTGCCTTTCAGATACAGATACTGTCCCGTATGTATTATGAGTACCGGACTCATTAATTACATCGCTAGGCTCTACATGCAGATTACAGATTTCTGAGCTTAAAACTCTTTCAGACTAGTCACTCTAGTCACAACGCCTTTATCTGATAATGCATTCAATGTAATGCATCAAATCATATAATATGCTGTCAATAACATTTATTTATGATGCACAGTCAAAATCTTATATTCATCGGACCTAAGTCTGGCATTCAACTTTCATTGAGTAAACAGATATCATTCAGATTCATATGCAAACATAACACTCCTAATACATTCCCAAATATCAATCTCCTCGGATGTTGAAGTCCAGAATTATCATAATCAAGTCATTAACAGTTAAATAATTGGGAGTTAAATAGAAATAAATCAATCCTAGTGAGAATATCTAGGTTACTCACAGTACACTCTGAATTACGCTATTGCCTGGATGGTCCGGCAATGTTAGGATGATGGCGTTCGTCTCAAACGTCTAAAATCATACGATTCACACATAATTCTTATTACAAAGTCGATCATTCAAATACATTTTCAATTATGCACATATGTATGTGTAATATTCAATGTTTGCTCAATGACTTTCCCGGGTATGTTTCCTTAATCACAATTCATGATTATTCAAACATCATAGCTTGTTTGCAATTAGGTTAATACCTTAAGTACACTTGATCATGCTCAATTCATTAACTATACATTTACTAACTCTTTTCTAGCATTACAAGTATTCACATAATTCCTAATTCTCATTCGTTCATTCCTAATGCATTATTTATATTCTTTTGGATACATTTGCATTCATATAAACATCTTCATTCCTTTAATGCTCCTACAATCCAAACTTAGACACATTGATATCAAACAATCTTTTCCTTAAGTTATAACATCAATTAGCATCTTCAACTTATCAAACACTTTAATGAACTTATCAAGCATCAATCTAGGTTTATTTCAAGCCTTAATCAAGTCCAAATACACCGCATTAGAGTGACTTGTCCTTATATGATTCAACCATTGCACAAATCAGAATTTACCATGAAAAAACCCTACCCACAATCGTGGACAAATGCTATCACGATCATGGGATGGATGACATGATCATGGCTACCCTTTTCTTGCATTTTTTTCCAGATTTTCACACTTTGATACCAATTCAAAACACCTTTATAATAGGCCATTAGTTATACCTCAATTGTAAACTAATTATACGTGAAATCCTCATCAATAACATCTTCGATTCTAGCTCAAACTTATTCAGTTAACAGCCCATAAATCAATGTCTTTCATGCATCAAAAATTAAACCAGAAACTAACTTACCTTATCATGCATATAGTCCTAATTCTTTCTCAATTTAAGAATACTATGTTATCATCTTCCTTTAGCATAAATTCACTCTCATTATACAACAAATCGAGACCTAATTCATCCATAATTCAACCTATAATGCCACAATTTTCATACTCCAGAAATAAGCATAAAAACTTCCAAATTCATTCAACACATTTCCAGCACATATCATCACTAATATCACATGCATTTCATTCCAATTCTAGCATCATTCTTATACCATTTATCATGCTATAAAGATCAAATTGCCACTTATTTGTTAGGCTTTCAATTTAGCTTAGCACTTCAAGATAATCTATCCTTCCAATCAAGCAAGATAAATCATAAATTCCAAGTGAAATAGCTTAATTTTTGCTAGCAAAGTGAAGGTATCATTCAGCTGGTTGCTTGGCTATTTTGTGAAGGTGTACGTATGAATTTGGTGTAGAAACTTAGCTAAGGTTCAACCAAATTACGGAGAAAAGTTAGGAGCAATTTCGATGGTGAAGGAGAATGAAGAAACTAGCAAAACCTTCGCTTCATCACATGCTAGGTGTCTTTATTAAACTAAGATATATGTTGCATGGCATGCCTCCCATTTGTCTACTTAATAAGTTGCAACTAATCTCTTTAAGGTGTTACCATTAGTTACCAATTAATTAGTCTACATGTCTCCAAATAATTAGTCCACATGTCACATAATAATTAGTCCACATGTCACATAATAATTGGTCCATTTGTCAATTAATTACTAGTCCGCTTATCACTTATTTAACTATGCCAAATGACACTTAATTATAGGCTTTAATCACCCTAATTTTTTATGTATAAATTTATCCTACCGCTTAACATTTTTCTTAATCCAAATGTACATATTAATTCATCACTTTCCCAATTAATCACAATTAATTCCAAATCACTAATTGAAATCCAATCATATCAAAATTCAAGATGTAACAATTCACGATACACATCATAGTCATTTTAATTCTTTCATACCCCAAGACATGTCAATTGAGTGCATATGCTAACTTTGTAATGTGTACAAATTATAATTCATGTGTGTATGCTAATGTTATGCATGTCAATGTAATGCATTTTCATAAATTTCCAATGCTCTTACTTATGTGAAATGATCTAGGGTTGAACCCTACATATGTTTCGGAAACCAGATATTACAATTCTCCTCCCTTAAGAAATTTCGTCCTTAAAATTCTTACCTGATTGATCAAATAGGTAGGGGTACTGATTCCTCATATGCTCCTCTGTTTCTCGTGTGACTTCTTCACTCTAATGATTCCTCCAAAGGACTTTCACCAACGGGATCACTTGGTTTCTCAACTGTTTAGTATGATAACCCACTATCTTTACCAGTGCCTCATCATAACTGAGATTACGTGCAATTTCAACTTCCTAAACTGATAACACATGCGTCAGATTAGATTGATATCTCCTAAGCATGCTTACATGAAACACATTATGTATCTGAGCCATTTCAGCAGGTAGTGCTATTAATCCACTAATAGAATTGTGAACAAAGTGTGTTTTATTCAAATAAGATTTGAACTTAGTCATGTTGGCCCTGAAATTATCAAAAGCATTAATATATTCTAAAACCATCCCCATTTTCTTCTATTTGTTAAAAGTCTTAACAATATACCCTAAGTCTTACTTATCATAATTAGCAGGATGACCTTTAACAGTTTATCCCAATAGATATAAGCCTTGTTAATTACAAAATTATTAAACTAATGTTCATTCTTCTCATCAAAATATAAGGCAATAACTTTTGTTCTTTCTTCTAATATACTGGAATGTTGGAAATATTTTTGGAACTTCCTAATTTAGGTCTTTTTAAGCGATCTTAATAGATCCGAAAGGTATCATAACTTTATTTATTGCTGGAAAATTACAAAGGGAGAATTTAAAAGGGCTTTGAGAGAGATGAAGAGTAGAACGATAGTAGGGCCTGATGAGAAACCTATATAGGTATGGAAGAGCCTAGGCAAAAAGGGTCTTACTTGGATAGCCAAACTTTTTGATGTGATCCTTAAGTTTGTCAAAATGTCAGATAAGTGGAGACATAGTATGCTAATTCCTCTATACAAGAACAAAGGAACATTCCAAAGCTACAAAAACTATAGAGGCATTAAACTACTTAGTCACAACATGAAATTATAGGAGAAGGTGATTGAGAAAAGAGTGAGAAAAGATGTTCCTATCTTGAAGAGATAGTTTGGCTTCATGTTAGGAAGGTTTATGACAAAAGCTTTTTACATCTCCTTAGAAGATTAATAAAATATTATAGGGAAAGATAACGTAACCTACACATGGCTTTTATTGAGTTGGAGAAGGCATATGACATGGTACCTAAGGAAATCATATGGAGGTGTTTAGAAGTTAAGGGAGTTTCTATGACATACATACAGGTTATTAAGGATACGTATGAAGGTGTAAAGTAAGGATGATAGGAGAAGATATAATGCATTTTCTATCAATATCGGAATACACCAAGGCTTCTCACTAAGCCCCTTTTTGTTTACAACAATGATGGATAAGATCACTAAGAATATCCAAAGGGATGTGCCTTGGTGTATGTTGTTTGTTGATGACATTGTTTTAATGGATGGGAAAAAAGAAGGTGTCAATGTCAAGCTAGAACTTTGGATGGATGCGTTAAAGTCAAAGGGCTTTAAACTGAGCAGGACTAAGATTGAGTACATAGAGTGTAACTTTTCGAGCCATAGGTGGCTTCCGATGTGGAGGTAAAGAATGGTTCAGAAGTTATACCACAAAAAAAGAGTTTTAAGTATCTAGGATCTATCATCTGAAGTAATGAAGAGATCAATAAAAACATATTTCATAGTATCAAATCATGGTGACTTAAATGGAGAAGTGCATCATGAGTTTTATATGACAAGAATATACCACTCAAGCTCAAAGGTAATTCAATCATTTAGTGATTATGTTAATCATTCTCTATGAGGCAGAGTATTGGCCCATCAAACAGGTTCATAATCATAAGATAATGGTGGCAGAGATGAGGATGTTCTGTTGGATGTGCAACCTTACTAGAAGAGATAAAGTCAGGAATGTAATGGTAAGAGACAAATTAAAGGTGACTAATATTAACGAAAAATTAACAGAGACAAGGTTTATGTGTTTCGAACATATTAAAATGAGACACTCTTTAGTGAGAAGATGCGAGAAGATTGTACTTAAAGACTATAAGAGGAAAAAAAGAAGGCCTAAGAAGCACTAAGGGGAGGTGATTAAGAATAATATGACTATGCTAAAACTTACCGAAGACATGACCCTCAATAGAAAATTTTGGCGTAATAGGATACGAATTAAGGATCTCATATACAGAGGTCTTACTCGTTCTCATAAGTCTTTAAAACATTTTTTGAGTCTTATGTCTTTTATTTAACCTAAATATTTAATATGTATTATTTCTCTCTTAGTTTGTTAGTCTAAATATTTCCCTACTTAGCCTAAATATTTTCTTGTAATGGCTTGTTAGATTTATTTACTAACATATCTTCTTTCCTGTTTGTGTATTTATTTGATTGTTTTATCTTTTATTTTGACTCTTTAAATTATTATATATTTATTGTATTTTTTTATCTTATTATTTATTTTACATTTTATTTATAAAATTTATTATTATTATTATTATTATTATTATTATTATTATTATTATTATTATTATTATTATTATTATTATTATTATTATTATATACATTTGTGTGCGTGTATATATATTTTTTGTCAGGTAGGTTTATCAAAAATAGTCTCTTTACTAGTCAGGGTAAGGCTGCATATTACAGGACTTACTTAGATCTTGCACATCAATAGGACTTTCACTAGGTTGTTGTATTTAAGTGGTTCACATAGGTGGATATGCTAGTGCTAGCTGTATTTAGGTGGGTTGGTGGTTATATTGGTTTATCAAATGATGATTGAATGGGGCTGAGGGGTTGGTAATATCTTGACTATAAGTTTGAGGATGAACCTTCCCCAACGACAACATTTGAGATAGATGGTCTGCTAACTTATTTGCTAGAATGCCTATAAAGCTGATCTATCTTATTGGCAATAAGAGCAAAAGTCAAGCTTCATCTTTAGATATGCAAGAAATTTGTATTAGAACAAGTTAAATTGTTGTATAGCAATGAAAAATATATCATAAATCCCTTTTTTATTAGATTACAAGAGTTTTTTGACACCAAGAGTGTTTGATTGGTTATTAGCCTAACCTAAGTAGATCTCTTGTACCTTAGCTTCCATGGTGACTTGCCAAACTAAGATGCTTTCTTTTGTTTTTTAAGTTCCTCTAACTTTGATTTTAGCTTGTGTATTTGCTTTTACGGATTCATGAAATCCTAGTTATGGCTTATAGCCAAAGTTTTTTTTCCAAGAACCTGTATATAAAACACCAAGATCACTATTTGATTGCAAAGAGCATAAAGTTTATAAAAGACATAAAAGAGAAAAAATTAGTCATCCATAAGCCTTAATTTGGTGGGAAGAAGGATAAGAATTGAGTTGATAACAAAGACAATAGTTTATGCTAGGATTTCTAATTGGATAGGAAGTAGCAATAAGATAACTATGTTATTCTAGTATTAAATATGTTATCCCAGTGTTTAAGACTTAAACTTAGAGAAATTATATTAGAATAGGAGTTAAAGTTGATAGAAACTTTTTCCTACTAGAATAAGGGTTCTAAGAATTTTCTATAAATATGTGTACTTAGCCTTTTAATAAGAACATATTTTGTAGTTTTTCTACAAAGTTAATTTTTTAACTAGAAAGTCTGATGATTTCTTCTAGGAGTGATTCTTAGACCCTAGGAGTGATTCCTAGTTTCCTATCATCCCTTATTTGTGTTCTTCACTAATCTCTAACAATTTTAACCTTAAAATTTTAGTAACCAAAACCCTTAATTCTAACTATGTCAACCTTACATTCCATTCAGGTTTGAATTTTAGCTTGGAATGTTGAAATTCATATTAAGTATAGCTGGGTTTTCAACAATCAAATCCTAAAAAACCCAGCTATACTTAA
>JANZXP010000007.1:20228789-20240336 GCA_027576715.1 Erythroxylum flavicans | reverse complement strand
ATAGCTGGGTTTTCAACAATCAAATCCTAAAAAACCCAGCTATACTTAATATGAATTTCAACATTCCAAGCTAAAATTCAAACCTGAAAGTTGATATTCCAACAGTACAATGTCAATCATATTTTTTAAATTTTATGAGTTTAGCTATTAGTTAATATTTCATCTATTTTTCCTACTTTAATTTGGCATCAAAACCTTGGTTCACAATGGCAACGCTTCGCAGAAGGGTGTATAGAATAATATTCAGCAACTAAGAGCAAGATAAAATAATTTTAAGAGTTATAGAAATATTGGACCTTGGTGACCCTCAATCACGAGATGTTGTAAAAACTAGTCCAAGAAACAACAACGAATAAAAAACTTCACTAGATGTTGAGAGTGGAAAAAGTAAAATATAAAATAAAAAGGCTGAAACTAATCAACAACAAGTGGGGTTAGGAAATCAATGCCTATTATGATATCCAACATAAAGAAGCCAACTAGCAACATATGGAGAGTGCATACGAGAATTTAGAGCCATGATAAAGTTGAAACACTTAACATACTCAATGATATCACTAAGAAAGTTCGTATTGAAGCCCTTAATTTTATAGTAAAGATAGATCCATATATATTCTAAGATTGAAAAGTGGCAATGAAAGATTTCTTTATCTGGTACGATATGTAAAAGATAAAAAGTTTGATTGACAAAGATGAAGCTAGTTGGATATACTAAAATCTGATAAAGATCGATGGATGATAGACTTCAAAAAAATAGATCAACTATCAATTATTGATTAGGAAGAGATGAAGCTAAAGTCATAAAATAAGCCACTTACTATTTCACTATCAAAAAGATTTCTAAGATCAACTCATAACTTTTAGACAAGGGATTATGTTGTAATTGAGTACGTGGAAATATTTGATGACTTTGTACCTAATCTGAAAGACTGGAGTTGGAATGATAAATTATATCTCACTACAAAAATGGTTTAAAAGTAGAAATTTTTAAGGACTTGATAATGCCAAATATGTACACTCTTGAAGATGCATATCACTTGATTTGAAGAGCGAAACAATATTTAGGATATTAAGTAACTAAAAAGTTTCAAAGTCAATTTAGGGAGTTTGGCATGAAAAGAATTACGATGGTGCAAAATTTGAGACCACACCTAATTTATCAAAATTTGCATCACAAAAAAATAACTTCTTAATAAAGTGAACTTAAAGAAGAAGTCATTACTGAAACTTGGAAAAAAGGATGAAATAGTGACAAGAAGTGTTTTTGATGCAATAGGAGAGGCCACTTTGCTTACGAATGTACCAATAGAGGTTTACATATGATGGGAGAAGAAGATGGCAAAGAATCTGATGAATATGTGTTTAAATAAGAAGCTGGAGAGGGGTTGAAAGGAGACTCTAGTAATGAACTAGCTAGTCCTACAAATCTTAATGTGGTGAGATGTATACTTACTATCCCTAAGGTGAAAGAACAAAAATAATGACTTCGTATTACTATTTTCTTTACTTAAGTTAGATGCAGAGATAAAGAATGTAAGCTTATCATTGATGGTTGAAGTAGTATGAATGTGGTATTAGGGTGAAGCGATTGAATTTATAACGAAGAAACATTCACATCCTACAAATTGCTTGGGTGGATGATAGTGTTATACTAGTTTGCTCAAAGGTGCTTAGTATCTTTCAAATTAGGAATATATGAAGACTCTATTTGGTTTGATATTATTCTTATGAAAATAGCTCATCTTTTAATTGGTTGACTATGAATTTATGATTAAGATGTGCATCACTTCAAAAAAGCTAACACCTATTAGTTTATATTTTATAAAAAGAATATAATTTTGAAGGCTATAAAGGTAAACAAGGTAGAAAAACAAATAGGAAGTAACAAGATAGCCCTAAATGCTAAGAAAAAGTATCTTAATTTCCTTAAGGAGAGAGAATATGAAGTTGTCAATAAAGAGAAGGGAATTATGTTTGCAATGGTAATAAAAGAAGTAAGAGAAACAACACGTAAAATATTCGTTACCTTACCAAAAGAAGTGGGTGAACTACTAATTGATTTTTAAGACCTTAAACCAAATGATTTACTAGGTGAACTACATCTTTTATAAGATATTTGACTTGGGATTGACTTGGTACCTAATCTTTTTACCAAATCTTCTAGTTTATTGCCTAGATCCTACTGATAATGAAGATTCAAAAAGAAAAGTAGAGGCATCACTAAAAAGGATTTATTCAAGGAAGTCTTAGTCCGTGTGGAGTTTCAACATTATTGACTCCTAAAAAAGATATAAGTTGGGGAATATACATTGATTGTTAGGTGATAAACAAGATTACAATAAGGTATAGGCTTCCAATATATTACCGTGATAATATGTTAGATATGTTGACTGGAACTACTATCTTTACCAAGATAGACTTATGAAGTGGGTATCATCAAATTAGAATAAGACTTGGAGATGAATGGAAAACATATTTTAAAATTAAAGAGGGACTTTATAAAGGTTTATTGATTCCATTTAAACTCTTAAATGCACATAGTACTTTTACTAGAGTGATGAATCAAATGATTTGACCATTTATGGGCAAACGTTTTGTCGTATATTTTGTTGATATATTAATATACAATAAGACTAAGGAAGACCAACTATTACATTTACAACTAGTTTTGAGGTTTTTGAGGCAAGAGAAGCTTTATATCAACTTAAAGAGTATTCTTTCATACAACCAAGTGCTGTATTTTTCAGTTTTATTATATTATATAGCGATGGAAGTTGAGAAATAAGGTCATCTATGATTAACTTAATCCAAAGGATTTGCATGAGACACAAAGTTTCCATGGCCTAGCAACATTCTATAGGTAATTTATTCTTAACTTTAGCATTATGATGGCACCATTACTAATTGAATGAAAAAAGGACAATTTTTTGGGTCAAAGGCAATCAATAAAGCTTTTCAAGAAATTAAGAAAAAGATGACTAAATCTCCTATTTTGCAACTTCTGGGTATTTTAAAGGTATTTGAAGTTTCTTGTGATGCTCCCATATGGGAATTTGAGGCATACTTAGCCAAGAGAGATATAATTGCTTACTTTAGTGAGAAGTTAAGTGAAGAGAAGTAACAATGTTCGACTTAAGAGAAGGAATCTTATGCAATGGTACATTCTCTACACAATTAACATAACTATCTCTTATATAAGGAGTTCATTTTATATTTGGATCATGAATCTCTTAAACACTTTAAGTCCCAAAAGAACTTGAACAAAAGGCCACCTTATGGAGTGAATTTCTGGAGCAATTTAACTTTATTATTAAACATTAAATATAAGTTGATAGTAAGGCAAAAAATGCATTAAGTAGATAGAGCTATTTGCTTAACAATTTGGTGGTAAATGTTATGCAATCTAATAAAATAAAAAAGAATTTATTTCAAATCAATATTTTGGGATAATCTATTTAAAAATTGCAACTAGATAAAAAGACCATCATTTTCCTTTTGTGATCCACGATGATTGCTTTTTAAAGGAAATCAAATTTGCTTACCCAATTCTTCTATAAACGAGTATATGATTTTGAAATTACATGGAAAAGGGGTAGTAAGACAATTTGGAAGATATAAAACCATAGCAGTGGTTGAAGATAGCTTTTATTGACCCTCTTTAAAATGGGACATGTCTAAGGTCATACAGCAATGTTGAACATGTCTATTAGCTAAAAGAAAGAAAAAAATTGTAAATATACACACCACTACCTGTTTTAAGTTATTTCCATCCCTAAATTGATGGAAAAGTAAAGGTGGTGAATGGAAGCTTAGGCGATTTGTTAAGATGATTGGTTGGAGACAATATGAAGAATTAGGACCTAATTCTTTCTATAATAGATTTTACATACAACAATACTATATATGTCTATATATTTACATACAACAATACAAACAACACAAGTCAATATTGAAGATGAAGGTTTTTCATAACATTTGATGGACATCTTTGATGAGGTACAACAAAAGATAACAACCAACTACTGATCTTATAAAGAATATACTGATTCATAGATTGGTGGAATTCAATGAAGGGGATATGGTGATGTTAGGATTTATCCAGAGTGTTTTCTAAAAATAAAATATAAGAAATTTCATTCATGGAGTGGTGGACCTTATAAGATCCTTACAAAGATAAGTGTTAATGTTTATGTTTTAGAATCACCACGTGACATAGGAATTAGTCCTATCTTTAATGTTGCAAGCTTAACTATTTATGATGGATAAGATGATATGCCATCCCCTACTGCAATTGTAAGAAATCCAACCACGTCTTAAAGAGGAGATAAAAGATGTTCTCAATGGACAAAGTTTAACCAAAAGAGATGGAGGATATAAACAATTTCTTGTCAGGTGAAAAGGGAGACCAATGTCTAATATTACTTGAATTTTATAATATAAATTTCAAAAGTTGATCCAAATTTATATTATTAGTATTTGTTACATTCTATGTCAAGGATGACTTCAGGCAAGCTAGGAAGAATTGATGCAAAAGAGCTTAAATTTTCTAGAAGAAATAAGAGAGGAAAATTTTAATCAACCATAAGCCTTATTGGTATGGAGGATGGGACTTGAGTTGACAACAAAGACAATAAGGGTTGAAATTTATATTATATTATAATTCCTTATTAGATAAGAAGACGTAGTAAATAACTATATTATTATAGTTTTAGATATGTTATCCTATGTTGTTTAGGAATTAAACTTATATAAATTTTATTAGAATATGATTTAAATTTGTTAAGAACCTTTTCCTACTAGAATAAGGGTTCTAAGAATTTTCTATGAATATATGTATTAAGCCCTTCAATAAGAACATATCATGAAATTTTTTCTACAAATCTGAGTTTTGCAATTAGAAGGTGTGATGCTTTCTTCTAATCATGATTTTTAAAGTCTAGGTGTGATTCCTAGTTTCTTACCCTCTCTTATTTATGTTCTTCATTAAATTCCATCAATTCTAATATTAAAATCCCAGCAACTAAACCCGAAATTATAACTATATCAACCTTACATTCGAGCTATATTAAACTCTGAAATCTTATCCTAAATCTATAGAAATCAATTCCTAAAAACTACTACTATACCTAAACTAAAATTTCAAAATTCCAAGGTAAAATCTAGAACTGAAACTTAATATTCTAACAGTCTAAAATCAACCATATTTCCTAAATATTATGAGTTTAGCAATCAGTTAATATTTCTTCTGTTTGTCCTATCTTAAATTCTTATATTTAATTAAGAACATAAATTTACCCTAAACAACACAACGAATGGAGCTGTCAGGAAATTTTGAGCTACTTTACTCAAAAGTGTTGGAGCCAGTTGTTCTATAAAAATAATATGAATTAAGGAATATAAATTGAGAAAACAAAATACCACTGCATTTTGTGCATATCAATTGAACTAATTAAAACTTAACTTAAATATCCAGTGCTTTAAAATTTGTCCTCTCTAATAAGATAACTATACGACCAACATAACCTGGTTTAAGTTGATGTTACAAGTAAGTAGAGTCAGAGTTCAAAATCACTACTTAAGTTTCCTATTCTACAACCAAAATTAAGTCAAAAAGGGTTCAAATTTTTCTTTATAAATGGAAAAATGATAACAACAATTATAGAGAGATTTTCATGATAGATATCTGTTTCCATTCAAATATTCATAACATGTATTCTTCTTTAATTGCAATTTTCTACGAAAATGACTAGAATATATTATTCGAAAATCAAGATAGGATATGATCCTACACGTAGCAAAATAATT
This sequence comes from Erythroxylum flavicans, assembly GCA_027576715.1. NCBI lineage: Eukaryota > Viridiplantae > Streptophyta > Magnoliopsida > Malpighiales > Erythroxylaceae > Erythroxylum > Erythroxylum flavicans. The sequence goes on along the minus strand of JANZXP010000007.1, from coordinate 20,234,531 downwards.
ATGAAAATTTTTTGTATGATTTTCTAAAAGTCAAGATCATTTTAAATCTTTAACAAGATTTACACATAAAATATAATAAAACATGAATCATAACTTGTACCTTATTTTGAAACTTGATTGTACTCATATCGTATCTTTAAATCATTTCTGAAATCAATTCATCTCAACCATTTTAGCTACATAAGTGCTTAGCCTTTAATAGTATCTGCAGAACATGTTGAGATAACTTTACAACTATTATAGAAAGAGTTAGGCACGGAGTGTTAGCTCCCTTAGAAGCTAAGCCTATTTATAATATAATTTGGACATTCTAGTAATTTAATTAAAATTAAAAATCTAATTTTATTTAAACTTTAATTAGAATTACAATTAATTCTAATTAAATACCAATTATGCCAAATAAGATTTAATATCTAATATTGATCATTATTTATTAACTATCTCATGATTAATTATAAAATTTCTCAAACTTTATGATCAAATTCAACTTGATTAAAACACCTTATCTCTCTTTGACTTGTTCTTTATGTGCGACTCAATATTTTCTCAAATATGTTGGTAATGGATATACATTACAATCCCAAATCATATATAGGATTAGATAAATTAAATTCCTTTAAATTATCTTTAAGTCTCTAATAAACAACTTATATCCATAGATCAAGATTGTCATTTAGCAACACATCATGACCGTTTAATTATTTAGGAATGTCAAAGTTGTTTTGATTAACCTTTATTTGTATAACCATTTCATATAATTTGATTCTTTCATTGTACGATGTTTTGGATAGAAATAAAGCATGAAATTAGTATATACTCTATTTAAGTTCAATTATGTTAGTATTCTAACATCAGCAATTGATTCAATTAATAAAATTTGAAAAATATTTTTAAAGTGTCGTTCCACTTTGGTAAAGGATTTCTTAAATTAATCCTAATTGATTGAGAACAATGAAACATTGTCTTTAATTACTTTAGGGTGATGAATCTTATATTGATTACTCAACTACTTCCATATAGTTTATGTTACATCCAATGACTATCAACTAAGTTATCATTGACTAGAATAGGCCATAAGTAGTATCAACACATAAAAATCCATATACAAGATACTTTGAAGATCTCAAATCAGAAGATCACATATATAATTATTACAATGAAAATTTCTATAAATATATGAGTAATGTTCCAAATAGATTTCTGATATGGGGTCAAATCAGTGAAATTGTTCTCATAAGCACCCACACGTTTATTTAAGTATCTCTATAATTGAGTATGTGAGATCCATTACTTCTTTATAAGAAAAAACATAATGTATGCTAGTCTTTTTATGTTCTATTGATGTTTAGTCTCAATATAACAATTTAGGGATAATATATAAATGCAATATAAGTCTCATCAATGTGATCTTATCCTAATTTCATTTGCAATGTATATTTATCTCGTGGACTTTATCATATACATTTAAATATGTATAAGATAAATAATGTCTTTAAATTATTTTGTCATTAAACTACAATCGATCGATTGACTATAAGGTATAATCAAGCAATCTCTTATTTGTAATAAGCTAATTGTTTTAAGTATCTTGTACTATATTTTTATATGATGATCATGTTACTGCCAGGACAATGGTTTAATAGGAGAATTCCATAAGGTTTTATATAGTGAGCACTTGTTTAAATCTTACAATTTCTATCTCAACTATCATTATAATTAAAATAAACTTCCTAAATACATACTTGGATCTTTGATGAGACATTAGCTCCTTTTGTATGCTCAATGACTTTGATATTCTATAGTACATTACTGTCTGAGCATTGCAAGAAACTATACAAATTTTATTAAAGCATTTCTTGATCTAAATATTCATTTCCATAAGATGAAAAATATATTATAGCTTGATTAGAAATTAATACTACATTAGAACCTTCCTAATCTTAAAATATTATTGTTCTAAGTAAAATATACCTTAATTAAGATTTACTTCTAAACATATTATCCTTATAGCCTTGAACTCAATTATCAATTCATGTATAGAATAATGGATATCTTTTGTACTACACAAGTTTGAGATATCTCAAATACTAAACACCTTTAGTACGTTATTGATAGGTGTGCATTAGGATATGTTTTTATAGGTAATTGACATGTGTTTTCTAGCATAATTGTTCTTTATTATTCTAGTTTAGGATTTATTTGGTATGTTTTCATTAATTTTGATTTCCATTGTGTTCTTGTGTGTTGGATGCTAATTGAGGGTAAGAATTGCTTATTTTGTGTAGGAACGGAGAGGAAGCAAGTTGGAGGATGAACAAGAGAGCATAGAAGAGAAGACAAGAGGATCACATCTGGGAAGAACATTTGTTTGGAGCATCAAGGAAGGATTGAAAACAAGGATCATCATCAAAATTAGGCAAAATAGCACATCAACACCAAAATTCCAGATTTTGGCAAAGAAGAGAAGGAGTTTTCTTATTCACTTTCTATCATTTTAATATGTTCTTTTCTTTGGAAAGATGGATTATTTGAATGTTGATAATGTTATGGAGACTATGTTAAGCTAATTTCTTATTAGGAATTGCTTTTTCATTATTTTGTCAAAACTCATGTTTTATTAAATTGAATAAAGTATCTTTGATAATTGTTGCTCTTAACTATCATCTTGCAACAAATCGAGAGAGTGAGTGAGATGAAAATCATATAGGATTGTACAACGAGAGTTGGTGACCTATAGACTAGCAATTATTATGTCAATTGAATAATTAGAAGAGAGATCTTAATTTATCAATTGATCCTCCATAGGATAGTGTAATAACTAGTTGAATCAGTATATTCATTGGGTAGGTTGAGAGATCATTCAATCGATTCCCGTAAATTCAATTAGGGACAAATAGTTATACCTTGAGAGAAGATAATTAGTACATTCGAAAATCTAGGATGAGACACAATTCAATGAATGAAACATGAGGGAGGCAAAATAAGGAAAAAGTAATCTCTAGCATTTAGATCCTTGAATTCAGATTTTCTGCAATTGTAAGTTTGTCCATTACTGCATTAAACAATTTTATTTCTTAAACAAATTCTTTTCTAAATTAAGTGGTGTCTTAGCATCAATCCCTATGGCATCGATATCCGCGCTTTTTAACTATAAGTCACAACCTGTTGACTTGTGGTTTTTGAGCGTAAAACAAGTAGATAGGTTTTACAATCCATCAACACTAACCAATCATTTAAGTATCAGAACATATTGTACAGATGTCAAAACTGATTATCAAAATAGGGTATAAGCCCTTCAGATAAGAATATGATTTGTATCAATGCAGACTTTGTTTTGTAACAATTCAGAGTTTATCTAATATCAAATCAATATCAAATTAGAATTTTATTTATATCATAAATGAACATGTATCAAAATACAAAACAAGTTAGACTGTTAATCCTTTATACAGAAGTGGGTAACGGGACTAATACAGGAGATACCATAATCGGTATCACAAAATAAGAGAGACTTATGTCTCAACATCAAGAGACACCGAAGTGTCAATATCAAGTGAGACTTATATCTCAGACATCAAAGTGTCATTTTCAAGAGACACCGAAGTGTCGACACCTTAAATGTGTCCAGGAGCAATTGGTTGCCTGTTTACCCATGACTAGGACTTGACAGTTTGAAAACAATCCATTTCATATGTTACAATCATAAGCAAAAGATACTATATCTTTATTCCACTTTCCTTAAATTGAACATATATTTATGCACATCCAACTAATCACACCTGATATGCATAATCATTTGCATTAATGTACCATTAAAGGCAATATGTATTTACACATTCCATATCATAACACAAAGTTCCAATTTTTAAACAATCATATTCGATTCACGTAACATATCTCTTTTCGAAACTTATTGGTATATATAATAAAACATTATTAATTAACCTCCCATTCTTTAAGTACTTACCTCCATTCCTAAATCATAACTCAATTATCTTTTTCTCCATTAATCTAACATCATCTAGGCTCATTTTTAATCTTAATTAATTTTAATTAAACCATTATTAAAACTCCTAACCTTATATATGTCAATAATTACACAATCAAGTTTAGCATTGTTTTCCAGATTTTCTTAGAACAGTTTCGGGTCAAATGTGTATGGTCATTTTGACATAGAAACTTACGTTTCTAGACATTAAATTCTCCTAAAAAATGTTCCTCTATGTCTTAAGTTTCAAATGAAACAAAAATCATTCAATTTGGTTCATTATTCCATAAGTTATACTAACAATATTGCTGACTGTGCACAACAGTGTGAAGGGCTAGTGCATGATCATGCTTATGCACGATCATGCACTCCCATGATTGAAGGATTAGTGTATGATCGTGCTTGTGTATGATCATACATTCCTATGCTTGAAAGGTTAGTGCATGATCGTGCGCTCCCATGATTGAAGGGTTTATGCATGATCATGATTGTGCACGATCATGAACTCTTGATGTGCACTCAAACTTATAAAACTCATATCTCTCAATTCTAGTATTCAAAAATTACAAATTTTATACCATTAGAAAGATAATAGGATAAGATACAACTTTTATGCAGATAACTTTGTCTAATTTGGCCTACATCATTACAGCTGAATCATTGAAAAACATGACACAAATTTTCGTCAGGGATAGTGCTGCAGCCAAAGCTAGAACTCAAATTCATGCCAAATTTCAAAACCCTTACTGACAGAATTCAAATTCAAATTTTCCATGAAAGTTATAGATAAATGTATGTAGTTTAATCTGAATTTACAATTATCCCATTTTGATGTCTAAGAATCAAGATATGGCCGAAAAAATGATGGTTGTTTAGTGGAACCACACCTTCTAATGAGTACCCAGCACCTATCAAGTTTCTACCCATAATTCTTCATTAATTTAGTGCAGATTATAGCCACTTCAAATATCAAACAATACATGTTCTATCATGATACCAAGTTTACTACTCCCTTACCTCACTAAACTTCAAATTCAACTACAAGAATCCAGCTAAACCATGCTTCCAAACAACCAGCACATATACAAGATTAAGGTGCAAATTTTCGCACCAAAAAGACAACATAAAAGGAAACAAGATCTAGCTTCCTTGATGCAGCATCTTGCAAAGATCTCAAATGATGATGCTTCAAATTGTAGAAAAGGTCCAGAAGTTTATGAGAGAGTAGGAGAGTTTAAGTTGAAAGGAGCAAAGATAGAGAAAATGTTGTGGAAACTTCAAAGGTGAGGATGATTCATCACTTGCCTAGCTCTTTGAATGCAAAGTGTTTTGGTTTGCAATGGCCACATGTCACACATGAAAGTGTGATACTTGTCCTTCACTAAAGCAACCTATATTCCTTCATGTGTGGCTACCAAATGTCACAATTTTATTAGGCCATTTGTCACTCCATAATTGGTCCATTTGCCAATTAATTACTAGTCTAATTATCACCCAGTTTTAGGCTTAGTCATCCAAATTTCCATGTACCAACTTGTCTTGTGTAACACCCCACTCCCGTTAGACCCGAACCTGATATCGATAGTGATATCCGAATCCGTGCCCCGCGAGGGTGGCGTGTCACATCACTTAACACTTGAACCTCGATATATATATTTTTTATTTTAAAACCATAACATAAAGAACAGAAAATCAGTAACCAAAACGTTCGCTTTGTTTTATAATCATTTGATACAAACACAAAGACAATCAAC
>JANZXP010000007.1:20213313-20228689 GCA_027576715.1 Erythroxylum flavicans | reverse complement strand
TTTAGGGATTGCTTTTGAATTATTTTGTCAAAACTCCTATTTTATTGAATTGAATGAAGTGTTTTTGATGATTGTTGTCTTGCAACAAATCGAGAGAGTGAGTGAGATAAGATTCGTGTAGGATTATACAACGAGAGGTAGCGACCTATATACTAGCAATCATCATGTCAATTGAATAGTTAGAAGAGAGGTCTCAATTAGTCAATTGATCACCGATACGATAGTTTAATAACTAGTTGAATCATTAGAGTCATTTGGCAGGTTGTGAGATCATTAAATCGATTCCCGTTAATTCAATTAGGAAAAAATAGTTATACCTTGAGAGAGGGTAATTAGTACATTTGAAATCTAAGGTGAGGCACAATTCAATCAATAAAATAGGAGGGAGATAAAATAAGGAAAAAGTAATCTCTAGCATTTAGATTCTTGAATTCATATTTTCTGCAATTGCGATATTATCCATTGTTTACATTAGTCTTTTAATTTTAATTTAATTATCTAGATTATTTGCATTTCATAATTTAGTTTCTTAAGCAAAGTTGTATCTAAATTAAGCAGTGTCTATGCATCAATCCCTGTAGGATCGATATCTGCTCTTTTTACTACAAGTTATGACCCGTTCATTTGCGGTTTTTAGCGTAAAACAAGTAGATAGGTTTTACCATTAACAATTTTTTGGCGCTGTTGCTAGGGATTGATTGTTAAGCATTGTGTTTGATTTAGATTACTTTGATTTAAGAGTTTTTTATACTTTTCCTTATGTATTTACAGGTGCATGAACACAAGGAGTATACGAAGGACGAAAGAAGCTATAGAGGATGAATTTCTCGACATTAAGAAGCACGAAAGAGAAATAAGAAGGGCAAAGCATCTAAATTTCTCAAATCAAGATATGGTTGAAAAAGAAGAGTAAGGAGGACCAGAAAGGACATTAATGGATTTTATGAGGCTCGGGTTTAGACCTCAGGGAGTGGCGAGGCCAATAGTTCAAGTGAATAATTTTGAGATAAAGCCAGCGCTACTAAACATTCTCCAAAATAGTGTGCAGTTATATGGGCTATCTAATGAGTATCTAAATGCCCATATCGCAAATTTCTTGGAGATTTATGACACATTCAGATTCAATGAAATGTCTGAAGATGTGGTGAGGCTGCGACTATTTTCATTCACATTGAAGGATCAAGCTAAAGCATGGTATAATTCTTTGAATCCAGCTAGATCACGACTTAGGAGCAGCTCATCCAAGCATTCCTTACCAAATATTTTTCATTAATGAAGACGACGAGAATTATCAAGGAGATAACAAATTTTCAGCAAAACGACGAAGAATCTCTCTACGAAGCTTGGGAGAGATTTAAAGAACTTCAAAGAAGTTGTCCCCATCATAACCTCCCGAAGAAATTTCTACTTCATACATTATGTAATGGAGTGAATCCTAGCACAAGGGGCACAATTGATGCAGCAGTTAGAGGTTCACCGATGAGAAAAATGGTGGAAGCAGCTTATGATTTATTGGTGAAGTTGGCAAGAAATAGCTGCATATGGTCGAGCAAAAGGAGTAAACAAGGACAGAAAGAACAAAAAGGTATGATACCTATTGACTTAGTTACTACTTTGCAGGCTCAGATCACAGCTTTGACGAAGTAGCTAAACAGCATGCAAGGAGCATCTACCTCAGCAATTAAGGTAATACAAGCACAATAAGAGTTGTGTGGGGAGAACAACTATAGATCAGCAGAATGTTTCCTATTAGGAGCTAATGGGACCAAACAGGTAAGTTATTTAGGCCAGCCACAGTGAGATAATAACCTATATTCAAACACATATAATTCGGGTTGGAAAAACCACTTGAACTTTTCTTGGAGTAACAATAATGGAGGTGGACAATAAAGATCAAAAGGACTGCTAGGATTCCAACAAAAGTGAATCGGAGCATTGGAAAATAAGTTGGACAAGTTTATAAAGATGTTTAATTCCAAACTGGTAGTTCAAGCAGAGAGTTAGAAAAAGATGTATGAAAGCCAGGAGGAAAATCAACAAAGGATGAAGGCAAAATTTGATCAGATTGTGAAGAACCATGCCTCGTCAATTCGTAATTTGGAAGTCCAGGTATGTCAACTTACTGATGCTTTATTTTCTCGAAATGTAAGTTGTTTACTGAGCAATAATGAGGTTATTCCAAGGGAGCAACTCAAAGCAATTACACTTTGGAGTGGTAAGCAAATGGAAAAACCAAGTGCAAAAAAGGACGATCAAGAAAAAGAGAATAGTATGGAGATAGAAGAAGAAAGGAGAGAGAGTAGGTCATATGTACCACCACCACCGTACAAGCCCAAACTCCCATATCTATAAAGAGTGAAGCAACATCAGGTGGATACCCAGTTTTCCAAATTTTTAGAGAAACTGAAGAAGCTATAGAATAATTTGTCATTGGTGGAAGCTTTGGAGTGTATGCCCAAGAATGCGAAGCTTTTGAAGGATATACTCATGCACAAACGTACTTGGGAAGACAATCAAACAATTACATTGATGGAGAACTGTAGCTCTATTATCTGAAGTCAAATTCCTTCAAAATTGCAAGATCCAGGGTGTTTTACTATTCCATGTATTGTTGGCGATTTTGAAGTTTACAAATGTTTATGTGATTTAGGTGCAAGTATTAATTTGATGCCTTTGTCTATTTTCAGGAAATTTGGATTAGGAGAGGTCAAGCTGACTTCCATATTGATTCAGCTTGTGGATCAATTAACAAAAAGGCCATCTGGAGTTATGGAAGATGTATTGGTAAAAGTAGATAAATTTATAATTCCGGTTAATTTTGTTATGTTAGATTTTGAAGCTAATAAAAATTGTTCGTTAATTTTGGGTAGACCCTTTATGAATACTGGTAGGGCATTAGTTGATGTTCATGAAGGAAAAATTATGTTGAGAATTGGTGGTAAGCAGGTTGAGTTCAATATGACAAAATCTTTGAAGAAACCGATGGATGGAAATGTGTGTATCAAAATTGATGTAGTAGATGAGTGTGTGAAGGAAAATAAAGAAGGAGTTGATGAGGTGAATGGAGTACACAAAGATGAAAGCGCGAAGGAAGAGGATGTTTGTGAGGAAGTGGAGCTAGAACAATTAGAGAGAGCTGGAGCACCTATACCACCTTCTACCGTTAAACCTCTCACTTTAGAGCTTAAACCTTTACCTTCCCATTTGAGGTATACCTTTTTAGGAAAGAACCACACTTTACCTATCATTATCTCCAATGAATTAAATTGTAAGCAAGAAGAGAAAGTGGTGGAGACTATTAGGAAAAGGATGAGAGCTGTAAGGTGGCAAATTTCTGATATTCGAGGGATTAGCCCCAATGTGGTGGTGTACAGAATTAACCTAGGAGAAGGTTGTAGAACTGTGAGAGAACGACAGAGAAGGTTAAATCTGAATATGCAAGCGGTTGTAAATAAGGAAGTGGCGAAACTTCTAGATGTAGGAATAATTTACCCTATTTCAGATAGTGAGTGGGTGAGCCCAGTACAGTGTGTGCCAAAGAAGGGTGGTATGACAGTGATAGAAAATGAAGAAGGGGAAAAGATTTCCACTAGGACTGTCACAGGGTGGCGAGTGTGCATTGACTATAGAAAGTTAAATTTGGCCACTAAGAAGGATCATTTCCTTTTACCTTTTGTAGACCAAATGATTGAAAGAGTGGCTGGTCATTCTTTTTATTGCTTTCTGGATGGATATTCAGGGTACAATCAAATATTTATATATCCGAAAGATCAGGAGAAGACCACTTTTACATGTCCATACGGAACATTTACATATCGAAGGATGCCTTTCGATTTATGTAATGCACCTGCTACATTTCAGAGGTGCATGATGGCCATATTTGCAGATATGAATGAAAACTTTATGAAAGTATTTATGGATGACTTCTTTAGTTTTGGAAAGACTTTTGATAACTGTCTGCTGAACTTGGATAAAGTGATACAAAGATGTGAGGAGACACATTTAGTGCTAAATTGGGAAAAATGTCATTTCATGGTCCAAGAGGGAATTGTGTTAGGCCACAAGATTTCATACAAAGGGATTGAAGTGGATCGACCTAAGACAGAAGTAATTGAAAAGTTACCACCTCCTTCCAACATCAAGAGTGTCCGAGCTTTTCTTAGTCATGCAAGGTTTTACAGACGATTCATTAAAGATTTTTCCTTATTGCAAAACCTTCAACTCATCTTTTGGTAAAAGATGTGCCCTTTATTTTTTATGACGACTTTTTGACTTCGTTTAACAGGTTAAAGAAGCCACTGATAACAGCACCAATTCTGACATCGCCGAATTGATCACTCCCATTTGAGATTATGTGTGATGCAAGTGACCATGCTGTTAGGTCTGTGTTAGGTCAGCGGAAGGAAAAAAAGCTATATGCTATCTACTACACAAGCAAGACGTTGACAAAAGCCCAATTGAATTACATAACTACTGAAAACGAATTTCTTGTAGTGGTATTTGCTTGTGAAAATTTTCGTTCTTATTTGTTAGGTTAACAAGTTATTGTGTTTACAGACCATGCAACATTGCATTACCTTTTCACCAAAAAGGATGCCAAGGCTAGGCTTATTCAATGGGTACTCCTGCTGTAAGAATTCAACATTAAAATCAAAGACAAAAAGAGAGCAGAAAATGTCGTAGCATATCATTTATCCAGACTTGAAGCCGGACATTGTGACGAGGAAGAGGATATCAAAGAAAGCTTCCCTGATGAGATATTGATGATGGTAGATAACCCTTTCCTCCCTTGGTTTATAAATATAGCAAACTACCTCTCAGGTGGTACTCTTCCATCCGATTTATCGTATCAACAAAGGAAGCGATTTTTATTTCAGTGCAATCATTATATTTGGGATGAACCTATACTTTATAAGATCTGTGCTGATAGCTTAATTCACAGGTGTGTTCCAGAACATGAAATGTCTGAGATCTTAACTCAATGTCATAGCTCACCATATGCAAGACATTATGGAGCTGACAAGACCGCTGCAAGAATTTTGGAGTGTGGATTTTATTAGTTAACTCTGTTCAAGGATGCTCAAGATTTTATGCTCAAATGCGATAGATGTCAAAGAAGTGGCAACATATCAAAACGCGATGAAATGCCACTTTCAAACATAATAGAGGTAGAGATATTTGATGTATGGGGTCTGGACTTTATGGGACCATTCCCACCCTCTGAAGGCAATACCTATATCTTGGTTAGAGTTGATTATGTTTCTAAATGGGTTGAGGCGACCGCTACTCCAACCAACGATAGCAAGGTGGTTCAGAAGTTCATTAAGAAGATTTTTACTAGATTTGGCATACCTAGAGCATTCATAAGTGATAGGGGAAGTCGATTTATCAAAAAATCATTTGAGAACCTTCTGAGAAGATACAATATTCATCATAAAGTGGCTACCCCGTACCATCCGCAAACTAGTGGTCAAATGGAAGTAGTGAACAGAGAGCTGAAAAGGATTTTGGAAAAGATAGTGAACATTTCAAGAAAAGACTAGTCAACAAAATTAGACGATGCCCTGTGGGCATATCGAATAGCTTAAGACTCCGGTAGGTACAACACCATATTGACTTGTATATGGTAAGGCATGCCACTTACCATTAGAATTGGAACATCAAGCTTATTGGGCGATCAGAAAATTGAATATGGATTGGAAGTTGGTAGGAGAAAAGCAATTGCTACACCTAGACGAGTTGGATGAATTAAGATATGACGCCTTTGAAAATGCCAAATTATACAAAGAACGGATAAAAAAATGACATGATGACCACATCAAAAAGAAGGAATTCAAAAAAGGAGACTTAGTGCTTTTGTTTAATTCAAGGCTTCGGCTATTTCCAGGCAAACTCAAGTCAAGATGGAGTGGACCTTTCAAAGTTCTTCAAACATTTCCTCATGGAGCTTTGGAGCTGGAAAACAACAAGGGAGAATCATTCAAAGTCAATGGGTATTGTTGTAAGTCATACTATAGAGGGACATGTCCACAAGAAAGGGAGGTTATCTCTTTCTTATCTTACGTTTGCTCATGAATTTATGAGGAAAGGTCTATCTCATGACTTCAACTTAGCATGCTTAGTTCCTTTTAGTGGTTTTATTTAGTTAGTGCTTAAATTTATTTTATTATGTTACTATTTATTTGTATCTGATAGACGTTTAATTTGGTATGATTGAATTTTGATTTGTTTTCTTTTGATATCATCTTGATGTTTTTTGTAGGTGTTGGAGTCATAGAGAATGAAATAACATTTGAAAGAATATTTCTCTTCTACAATGGCACCGTGGAAAATGATGGCTTGGAAACTAGTCGATGTAGTGCACCAACAAGTCTCGGGTGAAGGTAAAACAAACTTAGCGGCTACTTATCGGGCTCCTTTTCCAATTACTCGGAAGAAGAAGGTATGCTCTTTCGTGATTTTAAAAATAGGGGAATAATCCCTCCTAGGTATTTTGATTTTGATTTGTTAGAAAACATAGGAGTAATGACAAGGATTGAGAGGCTAGTCAACAATATAGGGTGGAATAGTTTCATACGGTGCGACATGAATATTCATCCTATGATGACAATTGAATTTTTCACTACTGTCTACTATACCCCGAAAATGGATGTCATTTGGTTTCGATTATTCGGTGTTCCATATAAACTGGATTTCAGTGTTATGCGTCATCTTTTTTATTTTCAAAATACAAAAGTTCTAGATGACCATCCTGATTTTGATGCTGACTCATATTGGAATATTTTAACAGGAGAGGACCATTTCAATTCACAAAATGCACCGAACTCTTTAATACGTAGTGCCGAACATTTACTGTTGCATAAATACATATGCTTAACTGTGTTTAATAAAATCGAGAGTAGTAAATGTTCGGCTAAAGAACTCTTTTTCTTATGGTGCATAGATCACAAAGTAAAAATCAATACATCTTTTAGAATCTTTAGGTCAATTATCAGTGTCATTAATAAACAAAGTTCATATTTTGGAATGGGGCACATTGTCACTGCTATAGCTCGTTTCTATAATCACAATTTGGAAGAGGTACGTACAACACCCCATGATATTTTTGATATATCATATTTAAAATGCCTCGAGATTGTGAAGGTTCATTCCATGGAACCCCATAATCCTCAAATGCATACCGTGTTTAAGCACAGGAGACAAATCAATACAGCTGCGTCCCAACTATCTACATCCTGAGTAGCTCAGGAACCAAAGGATGCGACAGTAGAGGAGGAACCAAGTGCACCAGTTGGGGTCGATCGACTTAACCAACTTTTAGACCAGGTCGCCTCCGGTCAACAACAAATGATGTCCCAAATAAATGAACTTGGCACTCAAATGTAGCAGGTTCATAAGGAGCAATGTAGTTTGAAGAAACGGTTCCTCAATTTCTGTCGAATGAACAACTTTGAAGCTCCTTCGCCAACACCTTCACCACCACCATCGGAATAAGCTTTTCTTTTCCCTTAACCTTTTAGATTTTTGTTTGTTATTTTGTGTGTGTGACTGCATCTTTCTTTTTGTGTATGTGATTTCATATTAATTGTTAGCATGCTATATCTTTTGTTAGTTTCAATTTCCTTTATTATGTTTTGACTTCAATATCTTCTGTTTGTTCTCATACCAGTCGTTATTTAATTTCTTTTGTTTAGTTTAATTTCAATTTCTTTTGTATGGTTTGATGTCATTTCCCTTTATTTTGGTCTTGTTTTGTTACATTGAGGATAATGTGAAATTTTAAGTGTGGGGAGGTGACATCAACTTGCTCAATTGCATTGCTTGCATTTTTTTAAATAGGACGTATATCTAGGCATATTGTATTTGTTTTGTGTTAGTAATGGAATCACATTTAAATCACTCTGATAAATATTGTCATGAAAGTTCTTCCATCTAGTTGGAATTAGATTGAATGCATGCTTGAACTCAAATTAGGCCCCTTAAGTAGAAAGTGAACCATATAGAGTGATGAAACATAGTTGGTTGCAAACGCTTAGTCATAAATTGTCATATGAACAATGAGGTAGTGTAGAGATGCATAATGAGTTTTCAATTGAGCCAAAGTGAGGATTGAGCCATATGACTCTATTTATAGTCATTTCATTTCTTTGTTGAGTGTTACTTCCTTAGGTTACTACCTTCAGAACTTGCTTTGAATCAGTTTGAGTCTATTGAATGCATGCTTAATAGAGATGATCTAGGCCCTTTCTGTGTTAACCCTTGGCTTAAACACCTTTAGTACGTTATCCATGTATTTAGACTAAAATATGGAAACAACTTCCATATCTCTCTCTATAGATCTAGTTTCTAAAATCTTATTATCTTTTTCACTTCTACTCAGAGTTGTTGTTGAACTGTCATATATTTAATAATTAAAAATATGAATTTTTGTTCTATATAAGTAGTATGTCTTTACATACTCCCATTGAAGAAGACAATCTATACTCCTATTAATCTTCTTGTAAATATAATAAATTCACAATCATCTCCAAAATAAACACTTTGAATTTATCATGAAAGTGTATCTTTCAACGTCCCATAGCCTTTTCACTATATATCAAATGTATCAACAAAGGCATTCGTTGTGATTGGATGTATTGTTTTGAGATTTAAACCTTTTAAATTTTATCCTACTCCTAATACTTATTTTGAGAATCATTTTCCCATAAATTTGTATTGAAAGAAACAATTTGTTTAGTAGGTGTAAAATTATATCCATACTTTTGGATTTATTATTCAATTTAGTTATAACTTATTAGATAATACATGCTTTAACTAAGTATCACATCCCAAAATCATTAACTTTGACTCTTTCAAAGTCTTGTCATTTCATATCTAATATTAAATCTTGCTAATTGATTTAATTGGAACTATCGAATGTAAGTTGTAATACTAGGCATAACTATAGAAGAAATAAATATTACGCATACAATATTTCATATTGCATTTTTCTTCTTATATAAATCCATACTATTATGAAATTTGGTTATAGAGATATTCACCAACGAATCTCATTCCTATAGATAATTGAAAAATATAATTCTCACTACATTGATCTCTTTGAAATGCTTCAACATTCTCATTGCTGAATTTATACTTACATTAAACATTTCAAAAATTAAATCAATATTTCATTTAATACATATGACTATGTCACATAAAGTCATTAGTAATCTAATGAAATAAAAGTGTCATCCTTTTATGAACTATTATTACATCCATAGATCACATGTATAAGATTTAGTAATTTAATACCATCATCATCCTTTCACCAAAGTTTGATTTAGTTATTCTTTAACACAATAAGTTTCACAACTTTTATACAATTCATAATCAAAATAATACACATATCCTTATATGTAACTTTATAATTCTCATCATGTTAATTTAACCAACATGGCATGAAAAGATAGTCTCAGTTATCCAACTTTGAATTTTTGCCACTTATATCAAACATAAGTCTCCTATCCAACATATACAATCTATTTGTATAAACTTAGATCAAATATTTTTACTTAATAAACTATTTATTATCATGCCTTGAACATTGTAATAATATTGAATCTAAATTCAATATCAAGTTCTCAGAAGCATGAATTACAAATATATATGATCTCTATCATATTTCATATAGGCAAAAATATTTGCTTCTAATGACAACTATTATCTTACTACAACAGATGCCTTCATTTGTAGTCCATGTTTATGCTTTTTATAGCTAAATTAAGTGGAATAATTCCATCAAGGTATTATACCTTTTAGCTCTACTCTATACAATCTCTTGTATCCTACTATCACCGTGTTGGCATACATCTTATATGATGCGATTGGAGCTTATGAGACATCATTCAACTCAAAATGTTATCACATTTTATCATCTATATGAGATTAACATATCTTTAAAACTATCACCAAATCCTCAACATGGACTATACAATAGACATACAACTTTTTTATTTAACTTTGAAAACTCTTCATAAACATAACCTATGTCCAAAAAAATTGATTCATTAACGACTTAGTATCAACTATACTAAACAATGATAATTTCTACTCATAATAACATATAAATGTAAGAAAAAAAAGCATTGGTTATATGTCTTGATTATCAAATAAGATCAATACTAATCATGTATTTAGGTACTTCCACTATTTTATTCGAAATAACATCCCTCACTACTATTCGGAATTATTACTCTAATCTCTCTAATGGCTTAGGATCTCATTCAAATTTAGTTAATCTTGAGTCACTCAACAAACTAACTAAATTTAAATTAGGTAAATAACATCCTTATCAATTACATCTTATGTGACTCCTATATCAATTAGGTAACAATTTTTTGCCAAAATATATCATATATATTATTCCTAACCTTGCCTCTAACTTTGTATGATCACGAGTCATTCATCTAAATCATACAAATTTAGTAAAATATAATCTATTAGTTTAAGTTAAAAATATATATTAAAGTTAAAGAGGTCTTGAGTACTCAAAAAACTTTACAATAAAAAAATCTAGTTGTATTCTTAAATAATAGAAGATAACAATCACATCCTCAACACGTGCTTAATATTTTAATAAGATATTTAATTTTATTTGTTGCAACAAACACAAAATTGCATGTATAATATCATAAATATAAAACATATAATTTAACACGCATAATACGTCAAACATATATTAAACAAGCAATTTATGCATATATAATCAAATTATACGCATTAAATATCAAGTTTACTTTCATTCTAGTTATTGATTTTCGTAATCTAAAATAATATTTTCAACCCTTTCAAAAATTAAATTAGATTAAACTCATTTTTCTAAATGAATTAAATTCATATTCCAAATAAAAATTTAATTTGATTTAAAAACAATTTTCAAATTCAATTGAAAATTATTTATAATTATCTTTACTCCTTTAATAAATTAATTGAAAATAATTTTGAATAAAGTATGTTTCTTACTTATCATAATTTACAAAAACTCCTTTTTCAAAATTTAATTAAAAGTAAGGCATTCTAATCTAATTATAAAAATTATATCTAATCATTAGAAATTTTGTTCCTTAATTAGAAAACCATTTTCTAATATTAAAAAGAAACTGCTTTAAAGATTAAATAAAATATTTTAAAATTTAATTAAAAAGTCAGATATATTATTTGTTTAGAGATTGATTTCTTAATTAATTAGAAATTTTTTTCTTTAATAATTAAGAAAATATTTGTAAAATTATTAAAGAATGCTCAATTTTCTCAATTAATAAATGAAAATAATTTTCAAATTTAATCAAGAAAGTATCTTCTCTAATAAATCAAAAAATTTAATATTCATAAATAAAGAAATAATTTCTAAATAAATAGAATAATAATTCTCTAAATAAAAATAATATATTTAAATTAAATTGAAATAAATAAACTTTAATTAAGAAACATATTTCTTAATTATTTAAGAAAACATTTTTCCTAATTTTAAGGAGTCTATTAATTAATTATACTCTATTTGAATTATAATTAATGTTAAGTCTATAAACAACTTTTCTTAAATTTTAATTAGGAATCAATACAATTATTAATCTTAATCATATTGAAAAATAATTAATATAATTATAAATTTGATTTTAAGATTTTAAAATAATTTTGAATTTTGTTTGAAAATATGTCTTGGAAAAGCAAATCCTCGTGAAACCGGCAGCAATCCAACAGGCAAAGCAAAGCTGCCAAAACCCAGCTTGCTTATCCAACAGCAAAAACGGCATAAATTAGTGTGAAAAGAAGCCAAAGTTCAACACCAGCCCGTGATCAACAATCCCAAATTGAGATATGTCAAAAACAGTAAGGTGTAAAGTAGACGAGCATAAGGGAAGTGAAGAAGATTGGCCAAACAAACAAAACTTTAACTGGGACGCTATAATATGCCCCATACAAGGCAGTGAAAAACTCCCCCTTTCCTAGCCATTACTGATTTTTTTTAATGAAAAATGAGAAAGTTTCCAAACGTGCTATGAGATTGAAGGAAAAGGTCTACTGGTGCATCTGCAATGCAAGATGATCTTAGAAATAGATTTGGTTAAATGCTTAAGATGATGGTTTGGTTAAAAGCTATGAGAAAGGATCCTTGGTATGAACCAAATTGGTCTGATCTGCACTGAGACAAGAGTTGGTTCACGTTTGCCGCCACTAACTTAGCATTTTCGGGGTCTTATCGTTCAGCCAGTATCCGATTCGTCCTTCATGAACCATGAAACATAGATTTGTTTCAGGTTGATCTGGAATCGTGTTAAACCATTTTTCTAACCCGAAAGGGCTGGCCTAACTTTCTCCAAAGAAGAAAGTACTGACTCTATTAGAAGCTTTAGTGCCTGTTGGTCAAATTTTTAGAGGGTGAATAAGCTTTTTTTTTTATCTTAAAAACTTATTTTAAAAAAATAAGTATTTGACTGTAAAATAAAAAAATATTTTTTTAATAGATATAATTTTTTTGGCAATTAACATACAGCTTTTTAAGAAGCTCAAATTTGAAGCTTCTTAAAAAAGTACTTTTTTATGTAGATTTTTTAAATCAATTAATTAGTCTATTTTTAACCCCTTTTACTCTTATGTTTTATACATAATTCTCACAATACCCACAAATACATCTTCACGTTTATTTTGATATTTATATAATATTATTTAACTTTTTGTATGTTTTAATATTTATTTTTGATATTAATTTTACTTATGTTATAATCCATACAAAATATTTGGTTAGATATATTTCTATTTATGTTTCATATGGTTTAAAATTATATAATAATTAATATATTGTACTTTGCATATTATTTAATATATTTTAAATAATATTTATATACATAAATAATTTTTATTACAAAATAAAATATAGTTAAAATTAAAAGTACTTTTTATTTTTACGTTGTCAATATAAAATTCTTTCGAAGCTCTTTTTTAAATGAAAATCAAACAATTAATTAACTTCAGAAAAGATCTTTAAAAAAAAAATTCTAGGGACAAAAATTTTACTCATAAAAAATGATAAAATAAGCACGATCAGATCTTCAGTCAAAACCCTAATCTTGTGCCAGCATCATTGTACGTTTAGCAGTGTCTTCATTACCGAAACTTGAGCTTGTTGGGGACGGTTGGGCAAATAAATTTCTCGTCCAAGAACAGATGAGCCTCATTAACTAATGGAAACGTGACAGTTGGGTAATTATATACCTACTTTTACTCTGTTATAAGATAGAGTGTAGGGCTCTATGGGATTCCAGCTTATAAATACACGTAGTACTTCACCAACGCCATGCCCTGCTATCTATTTACTTCCATATTGCTTTGTGCTAGTTAGCAATGGGAGTTATTGCCCATCCTGTTGTGTGTGCTCTCTTGTGCTTCGTTCTTGTGAATTACTTAGTTCAGGCTGACCATGTTACTACCGGTGACAATGATGATAAACACTTGTTCTTTCGTCGTCCCCATTTGTTCAAGGGAGGCGGTCTAGGTCGTGGAATTTACAAGAAGGGCTTCAAACATGGTAGGTTTGGAGGTGGCGCCGGTGGTGGATTTGGAGGTGGAGGTGGACTAGGCGGTGGTGGCGGTCTAGGTGGTGGTGCTGGTGGTGGGTTTGGAGGAGGAGGTGGGCTTGGCGGTGGTGCTGGTGGTGGCGGTGGGCTAGGTGGTGGTGGTGGGCTTGGTGGTGGTGGTGGTGGGGGCGGTGGGCTTGGTGGTGGTGCTGGTGGGGGCGGTGGGCTAGGTGGTGGCATTGGACACGGAGGAGGTCTTGGTGGTGGCATAGGACACGGAGGAGGTCTTGGTGGTGGCATAGGACATGGTGGAGGTTTAGGTGGTGGCATTGGGCATGGTGGAGGTCTAGGAGGAGGAGGTGGATTAGGAGGAGGTGCCGGCGGTGGTTTAGGTGGCGGACATGGAGGGGGGCTTGGTGGTGGTATTGGTGGTGGACACGGAGGAGGTCTGGGTGGGGGAGGCGGGCTTGGAGGTGGGGGTGGTGCAGGTGGAGGGCTTGGAGGTGGAGGTGGAGCTGGCGGTGGAGGAGGCCTAGGTGGTGGTGCAGGTGGAGGAGTAGGAGGTGGTTTTGGAGGCGGAGCAGGTGGTGGTGGTGGATTTGGTGGAGGGGGTGGTGCTGGTGGTGGAGTAGGCGGAGGCTTTGGTGGTGGTGCTGGTGGAGGTTTTGGTGGTGGTGCTGGTGGAGGCTTTGGAGGAGGTGGCGGATTCGGAGCCGGTGGTGGTGGCAGCCACTAAAGTACGTTGACGATTCAACCCTCTTTAGCAGCAATATGTGGAGCTGCTTTTGCTTAATTACTGTCACTAATATTCCCAATTTTACGGCGAGTATGTATGTATTACAAGAAGGTCCGATTGAATTGTGCGATTCCCAAATAGTTGGACTTGAGATCTGTGTCTTCAGTCTTCAGGCGTGTGCATGGAGAAGGGAATAGTGCATTCTTAATGTATTCTTAATCAGTTTAGTTGAGATTTTATCATGCTTATTGTACTTGAGCACCTCTAATCTTTTCCAAAATTGGCAACTAACAAAGCCTCTTTATCCATCTTTTATGTTTCTAGTAATGAATATGCTATTGCGCCAAAATACGTGGAGTTAGTGTAAATGTAAATAATTTGAGTGGTCTTCGGGACAACAAATCGTTTAACGATTTCCTTTTTTTGCATGTCCACGGTCCATCAATCATCATTTTTGCTCGAAAGTAATAATATTAATAAAATAAGGCAACTCAGTGAACAGCTACTAATTGTATGTAACACTAGTAACGTCAAATTATTGAATGTAATAAAAGCTTGCGATGCTCTAGGTCTAGGCGGGGCCCGGACCATATCTCATTGAAAGGGCCCTAGAAAGATTTATTGAAAATAATTTAATGCAAAATATCATCGTTATTCATTTGGCGTTGGCTCCACAGAAGTTGTGTACACGACCCACCTACTAATTATCCTTTTCGTGCTCATTACTATGCACAGTGTTCAGTTATTAATGTATAATGATAAAAGCCTCAGGCAACTCCAACCCTCCTCCAAAACGGAGGAGAATCGGCAGATTGGAGTGAATTTTCACTCCAATCACAAACCATTCTCTCCTCCATTTTGGAGGAGAGCTACAGTGTTCCTCCAAATTTGAAGGAACACTGTAGTTCCTCCATTACTGTTTCTTTTTTTCTTTTTCCTTCCTTTTTATTAATTCAATTTTTTAATTTTTCATTCTTTATTTTTTTATTTAAATAATATTTCAAAAATTTCATTATATATTTATTTAAATAATTATAACTTTATAATTATTTTAAGAATTAATTTCATATTTATAAAATTTTTC
>JANZXP010000007.1:20175599-20187556 GCA_027576715.1 Erythroxylum flavicans | reverse complement strand
AAGAGTGAGCAACTTTGAATTTTCAACTTTTCAACTTTTCGAGAGATATTTGATTCTACAACTTCTGAGCATTCAAGTGTATACTTAAAAATTCTGTAGTGCATTACTGTAGAGCTAAACTACTGTAACAATAGCTCACGATATTTTTCTAGTGAGAGAAAGAAAACGCTAAGAGCCTGGAGAGGCTAAGATAGCTAAAAGAATACTTGGTGTAAGAGACCCGAAGAGGCTCTTGAAGGAGAAAGAATACTTGTACATTTGTTGAAATATAGTGAATACTCAGACGAATTCTGAGGACTGCACGTAGCCCACAGTTTGGGATGAACCAGTATAAAATCGCAGCGTCTATTCTCTATCTCTCAACTTAGTATATTTTGTTCTTAAACAAGTATATAGAAGTTATTTACGATTTAACTGATAATAATTTTTGTTAGTGATTTTCTTTTAACAAGTCAGAGAAGTTCGTATTAAGAAAAGTTAAAGAATTTGTATTCGCGAAAAGAATACACAATTCAACCCCCTTCCTGTGTATATCATCTATTATAAGTAATTTCTATACTAACGTGTGATTTACTTCAACTGAGAGTAGAGATCATTTGTTTTTTGAATGTCAATATACTAAAGTGTTGTGGAGCAGAATTTTGAATTTGCTAAGACTTCCGAGGTTCTCCTTTCAATAGAATGAAGTGCTAAATGATATCATGCGGTATTCCAAGCTAGGGCAAAGGGACAGTCTTATTATCAAGACGTAGTTTCATATGGTCATTTATTATATATGGAGGGAGAGGAATAGGAGGATTTATAAACATGAAGAGCAACAAAAATATGGGCTTGCCGAGTTCATAGTCAATTTGATTAGAGAAACAATGGTTGCTAAAGGGAAGCAGGATAGCATCAGCCAGGAACTCAGAACGATATGGATGATTTAATTGGTGTCGTCTGATTACTAGATGTACAGTTCCTAAAAGTGTAATAGTTGTTTTAATTTCATTTTGACATCCTTATAAAGGATTGTATGTAAGTTGTTACAACTTTGGCTTTATAATATCATTTTTAAATTTTCAAAAAACTTTGTTATTCTCTATCTTTTTTCATTTTTGGAATTCATCTTTGTTATATCAAATTCTCTTTTGTAGTTTGTGATTCCCTTTTACAACAATTAATTACGTTCTTCATTTTATATTTCATTTCAACATATCTTAGCTTTTTGATAGCTTAGAAATTCTATTTTCTAAGTTTTTTGAAACTCATTTATATCATTGATAAGAAATTAGATACAAATTCTATGAGAATTCCTTATTAGTATGCCCAAATTCTAGATTAACATCAGACAATTTGGCATGTTAGATGGGTCCATGATGCCAAGAACACATAATGGAAAAGAAATAATTTTGCCTCCAACCATAAAGGAAGAAGTCCACATAACTACATGGGATGAAGGCTTTGTATTGTAGATATTAGAAAATCTTAAGAAGGCATCCTCGTCTTCAGCAAACTTCTTTATAGGCAAAAACCTAAAATCACTACAACAAAACGACATTGTTTCTATAAATAAAGTTCCACAGTCGACATAATCAAAATATTAACAAAGAAGGTTGACAAAATTGTCTGTAGCTTAGATACAATTTAATTAGCAGAATTTGAGCAATTTTATTTTTCCCTGGACTAAAATGGAAAATTTGTTTCATTCCTAGTTTTCTAGGACTCGACCCAAAGTTATCATAGTTAGATTATCAAGGATCACTAAAACGAGTAGTGAAAAGGCTTATATGTTCCTCACTTATTTCAAGAAAATAAGAAGTCAATGTCAGATTGTGCTTTTAGAAATTGAATGTGTGAAATTATCTTAAAGAGGGCTAGACATTAAATTGCGAACAAATTTCCAAGGTATGGAATTTCATGATTTCTATAAATTGGCAACATAAGTCTCCAAATATGAAAAGCCTTTTAAAGTGGAAGGTCTACGTAAGAAGAATTCTCTAGACACTTATGGTACTGAGACAAATTCTTACAATTTAGTAGTAGCTGAAGTCAACATTCCTAGAACTTGTGTTTGCCCCTCTTTGGAGCGCAAATCCCTAAAAGTTAAAAAGAAAATGCAGGCATTATTGACTTAAGTTCAATGCACTTTTAACACCTTCAAAATGAAGGAGATTTTCTTAAGAAAATTTTATCACCTTACCTCCCTAATATAGGAGTCCTATGAAAGAGGAAATCAAAGGTAAAGACTATTGCAAATATTATAATGCATAAAGCTACTTGACAAATTGGTAGAGATTTAAGAATGTTATTCATGACTTGAATAATAAAGGAATGAAGATGTTTATTGAGGCTAATCAAACTATGCTGATAGATAAAGACTCGTTACCACTAGTAGCATTTGTTAATGTCACTGAATTTAATTTAAGCCTATTGTTATATGTCAAAAGAATTTGAAAATTGTAGAAGATCGTTTAGCATCAACATTGGATTCAAGAACATGTTTTTTTATTCCTAATTATAGCACTAACTTTGGGAATTAAGGTTGATAAATTCCTAGAATTCAAAAGAAGGTAGAAATTTCAAGAAAAAATTCACCAATTAAAATTCACTCAAGTTTACAGGCAAAGATATAAACTTCGAATTTCGAGTTATTAGTAATGATAGCCTAGATTTATGATACCACCGCGAGTGCTACCATCCTAAAATTGACAGCAAGTAATACATCTAAAGAATCTGATACCATTAAGAAAGTAAGCCAGCATTGATAAAGTAACCAACTTCTAGAAAGCCACCTCGTGTGAAATCCATTTTTGCTAAAGAAAGTACTACAGATCCTAACAACACAAATGGAAGGTTATAAGTCATTAGTGAAAAGCGAGATAAAACAAAAGTAGTTCCTAGATTTTACAAGAAGTTAGCTCACTCTAAGAGCCAAAAATAGGATTCCAGTGAGTTCATTACAATCGGAAAAGTTCCTATTCAAATTCCACACATCATTCCTTTCATAAAGCTCCTAGCGTCATTTAGCAAATCTAGTGTAAAGAGGGTAGAAACCCTCCTGAGAAAGTAGAATGCAGGGTGTTAGTACTGGCAATAGGACCAGGAATTCCCAAGAAATTGATATTAAAAAAGTCAGATGAGGTTATGGCATAACAAATAAGACCTATATATATTAAGGCTCATATCAACAGAAGGCTAACTTTAAGAGTTTTAGTGGATAATCGGTTAGTAGCAAACATTATATCGACTAAAATGATGATAGCTTTAGGAAATGATGATGCTAACTTGATCCAAACCAAAGTATATATTGCTACATTCAATGGTGAAACTATTAGGAAATGGGAAATTCTCCCTATAAATATTATAATGTGAAGGAAGATTCTGTTAAATGCATTATTTATTATTGACACCCTAGGCAGCGACCAAGTCTTATTAGTGCAAGATTAGATTCAATCTACTTATTACATTCTGTTAACCCTCCATCAACTTTTACTTTTATGGAAAGAAGATGAAGTAAAAATCATTAGATTGATTCGCTGCCATTCTGTACTAAAGTTGATCTAATAGAGGCAAAATTCTATATGGATCATATAAAGCTAGTGCAAATTCAGAAGTCTTGTCAGTTTAAGAAAGGAAAAGAAAAATTGAAGATGGAGGCCAAAAAAATCATAAATGTGTTGGTTCTTAGGTCGATGAAAGTTCCTATTGTAGAGGAATCTGATGAGCGAATTCTCTTGAAAAGAAAGGACAGTAGTTGTAGCTGTAGAAATCAAATATCGAATACATCAAATCTTAGATAATTCAGAAGAAATAAATGGATGTGATAACGTAAAATTGATTTTTAAAGAAGAGGAGGAACCACAAATGGTTGATGATAAGGTCCAAGAGTTAAAATCCACTATTGAGAAGTTTGATGATTGTGAGGGTCAGGATCAATAATTGTTAGAATAAGTGAATTTATGCAATTCAGAAGAATTCAGCAGAGTCTTTATTAACAAGAATTAGACTCAAAGATAAATTCGAAACTAGTAAAACTCTTGAAAGAATTCAAAGATTATTTTTCTTGGGACTATATTAAGATGCCGGGATTGAGTAAAACATTGGTAAAACACATACTTCTAATAAAACTATAATTATGCCCTCATTATCAAAGCCCTAGCCGATGGTAAAAAAAGGTTGAGTTAAAGGTCAAAGAAGAAATTGAAAAATTATATAAGGTTGGCTTTATTAGACCAACTAAATATACTGAGTAGTTGGGTAATGTCATGCTTGTAGTCAAGAAGAATGGGAAAATAAGAATTTGTGTAGAATTTAGAGATTTAAATGCAACCATTCCTAAGGATGCATATATGATGCTAATTGCAGATTCTTTAATAAATGCAACGCTTGGACATTCTTTATTCTCTTTTATGGACTGTTTTTAGGTTATAACTAAATTTTTACAACTAAAAATGATATTTCTAAAATAGCTTGTAGATGTCCAAGAACAATTGGGATATTCAAGTGGGTTGTAATGCCTTTCAATAATGTCGGAGACACATATCGGAGGGCCATGAATGCCATTTTTTGTGATTTGATAGGGTGAACTTTGAAAGTTTACATAGATAATATTATCATAAAGTTAAAGAAAAGTCTATATCATATTAAGGATTTATGAGAAGCCTTTCGTAGGATGAGAATGCACAATTTGAGTTTGAATCCCCTAAAGTGTGATGTTGGAGTGAAAGTAGGGAACTTCCTAGGGTTTTCAGTTCAAGAATTGACTTAGATAAGAATAAAGCATAAAATCCATTCTCAAAACAAAACCACCTCAAAATAAGGAGTTATAGGCTAAGTAAATTATATGAGAAGATTCATTACTAATTTGGTAGGAAAAACAAAAGAATTCTCAGGCTTATTAAGGTTGAAGAATTTTGAAGAATTCCACTAAGAGGAAAGGCATTAAGCGGATTTTGGTGGTATCAAAGAATACCTAACCAAACCTCCAGTATTGATGCCTAGAAAAGGAGTTCCATTATAATTGCATATTTCTACCACAGAAGAATTTATTGGATGTCTACTTCTCGTCACAACACAAAACACCTCAAAAACCATCATCGAAACTTCTTTGCTTGCAAATGTAGTCTCTTCTTGTCTATATACGACCAACCTATCCAACTAAAGCACTAACGATGATAGATTGGTCTGACTTGATTTCAAATCCACCACCATTGAAGTTCTCACCTGGGTGGGAGGTGTTGTGTAGGTGAGCATAATAGTAGTGTAGCTCCCAATAGCTGATTTTATGTTGATTGCTTGTGATTTGTATCCAACTTTTGCTCCATATCGAAAGCATTATATTCAGGTGCTCCCTCCAATCCTATGCCTTTTGTTGCTTCTGATTCTAACTTGCACAATTTCATCTTCATTCTAGTTGTGCATCTTAAAATTTTTTATCCCTTTTGGCTTTACCATCTATCTTAACATGTCCCTCCTCTTGGCTGAACTATTCCCACCCCTCACACCCTCCACTCCAACCATGTTTACAACACCTCAGAACCCTTCTCAAACAATAGCAACTTCTTTTAATAAACCAGAATCCTTAAATGTTCCTCATGTTCATAATAAGTGATCCTGGGTGCAAGTAGCTGGAAAGCTCAACCCTAAGGTTAAATTGTCCTACTACCTACCTGATCCTTTAGTTGACAATCTTATTGTCTCTCCTCTTGCATCCATTCTTCAAGTTGGTATTCAAAAGTGGCAGTCCACATTGGTTGGAATTCTTCTTGATAGGAGGGTATCATTTACAACCATGAAAACCTGGGCTTCGAGTAATTGGAAACAATATGGCCTAATTGATGTTATTCTAAATAATAAAGACATCTTTTTCTTCAAATTCAATGCCATTAATTTGGTGAATGAGTTGATTAAAGATGGACCTCGGCACATCTATAACAAACCTTTCCTCATTCAACTATGGAGACCTAAAGTTAGCTCCAATGATATTAAATCAACTAATATTCCATTGTGGATTTTCATTCATGAATACCTTTAGAGTATTGGAAAACTGAAGGTTTGAGCCATCTTGTAAGCTTCATAGGGAGACCTTTCTGCTTGGCTCAAGCCTAAACAAAGAGAATCAATTTTGCAAGAGTGTGTGTAGCTGTGGACACTCTCACTAACCTGCCCTAAGTTATTCCCGTAATGAAATACAGGGAAAATTTGTAGCTAGTAGAAGATGAAGTTAAAGTCACCTATGCCTGGAAACCACCTAACATGAAACAAAAAGAAGTATGGAAGCCTACAGGGGAAGGTGTTTAGAAATGGAATAGTTTTTGAATTAATGGAAGAATGTGGATATGAATTCATCTCTCTGAGCTTCTAAGGCTTTAAACTTTGCAACCTCAATAAACTCTCATTGTTCCTTTTGATTCACTGAGTAAAAATCCACTTGAGGAGAACTTACCTGGAATGGAAACATGTGGTTAAGGGATGTTTCCTAACTAGTTTATGCAAATCCAATTCCAAAATCCCCAGTTCCTATAATTAAATCCTCTCGTGCTAAAACATTACCTATAATTGATTCCTCTCATAATGCTATCTATACAATGTTAGACAAATCTAAAAAGCATGTTTATCTTTGCAGTGAATCCGTTCTAGCTTCCCCAAATGAAGATGAATTCCAATCAGCCTAGAAGGAAATCAAGTAAAAAAAAGAACCTAGGTTCTTCTATTATGAAAAAAAATGATATTCTCTTCTTGGAATACCATGGTTGAATCCCCTACAAAGCAATAAGCCATTAGGAATTCTTTTGATGTTAATAACTTATCTCTACTTTGTATTTTGGAGACTAGAATGAATCAAAATCACCGTGCTTTTCTAAATTTGTTTTTCAGTAATTGAAGGGCTATTTCTAATTTAAGTTCTCATCTAAATCTTAAAATTTTGCTAATATATAACTCTGATGTGCTTTAACTCTGTAATCCTTTATCTATGATTAGCTCATACATTTGGAATCATAATTCTCAATAGTAATTTGCTTCTAGATATTTCAATGATTTATGCTTTTAATAATGCTTATTAGAGAACTCACCTCTGGAATAAGCAAAAAAATATCCATCAAATATATGATTATCCTATGAACTTTATCATATAAATCTAAATATGTAAAAGATAAAAAATTTCTTTAAATTAGTTTGTCACTAAATTATAACCAATCGATTGCATGTGGGACATAAACCAACGTCAAAAGCATATGGAGAAGACGAAGGCGATGGTACTGGACATCCCTCTTCATTTTTCCCAATTTTCAAGTCTACCAATACTTTCACTATTTCGCATTTTCCGGCTTTGACTCCAAATATTGACCTGCTCAAGAAAGATGGTTAATCGTTAAAATAGATTCCATATGAGATGAGATAGCGAGAAAAGTATGATGCAGAATTGTGATAAATAACTGGTCTAGGAAACTTGTTGAGCAATAATAATCTGTCTTTCTTTGCAGCCATCTCCAGACATTGCTGAAGCTATTGACATGTTGATGGGTAGAGGCATTGCAAAAGTTCTTGTTGCTTCTCATATTGAAATCTTTTGTAATAGTTGTGTACTAAGTACAACTTTTAATAGTATTTCACCCTGTTTGTAGTTTGTTGATATTCAGATAGAGTATCAAGTTACCATTACCTGTAAATATATTTTTGGAGTTAGAAATAACATAGCTACCAAGCTTGACAAGTTATCAACAAATGTAAACCTTAAGTATATCTCAATTTTACCTTTCTTTTGATGGTCTGTGAAGCTTGCTGTATTTTAATTGGCTAATGTAAACACAATTGAAAATTTAAAATGACTAGGAAATTATTATTCTCATAATAACTTATTAAGTGAATTAATTAATGTAAAGAAAATTATATATTTAAGAGTAAAGTATAAAAATAAAATATTACGAGTTTTTATAGGTCTTTAATTAATCTTTATGAATATTTGTGTGTTGATAAGTATGTCATTCAAATATCTTATATTACAGCTAACTATTCCTCCTTATTTATCACTAACTAAAGATTTTGTTTTGAGGGGAATTTTATCTGTCTATGTATTGCTAAGGACCAGTACTATATTTACACTACTTTTTTCTCGAGACTACCTAAAAACTTAACAAATGCAGACTCCTAATCTACCAAAGTTACCACTCCAGAAAAAAGGAAAAGATAATAACCAGTTACCACTCCCAAAAAAATGAAAGTATGCAAACAAAATCTCCAACACAATGCAAACTCATCTAAAACAAATAAAAATGTTACCATATGCGATATTGAAGATGGAGAGAAGAGAATTTAATCTATTACAAAGAAGACGGAGAGAAGGGAAATGACCAAACTTACTAGAAAGACGAAATAGCAAGGGGGAGAGTTGTGATACAAAAATTTGGACACCTTAACTTATGATTTGAGGGGACTTAAGGGGGCTTATGTTAGACAGATATATTGAATGATTGGATGTCATATGGAATAGCGAGAATAGGGATTTTCGGAACATGTGATCTCTTCCTTCTTGGATTGGATTGGAAAAGCAAATGACCCGAAATTCAGGAGTCCCACTGGGTGTAGGTGGTATTCAAACCTCCCTGTAAGGAACGTTATTAGTGTTAAAAGGATATTGCATATTATTTTAGCTGCCCTGTCATGTATGTGGATTTAACAAATTCACTTCCATTATACCATAAATATTTACCTACTCAATCCAAATAACAATATCACGAAAACCGTTTATTTTTATTGAGACACAACTTACAACACGTTACTGTCTTAACGACTGGCTGCCTTAACCAAAACCGGTTTAGTTTTGCCACTGTGATACTCTAACCAAACTAGCCATGAAGGGTGGTAATGGCAAAACATCCGCCACTTCCACTTTCTTGTCTGCCTTTACAAAACATAGCGGGACAGAAACCTTACCAATTCACCAAATTTAAATGACAAATCACAAAGGGTCTCTTAAAATAAACCCCTTGGCTTGTCCCACTTAATATTTTTTTTCTCACTTTGAGCACCAGACACTAATTAAACTGTCTTAATTTTTATGTAAATATTGGGCTTGGTTGTCTAGTTTTAGGTGAACTGGAGACCACTAAATGTCTGGCCGAAAGACCAGCCGGCGGGGACGATGTCGTAAGAGACCAAGGTGCGACCATCGCTTGTGGTGACCTTAAATGAGAGGCTCTGTCCATCGAGTTTGGAGTTACTTTGCCAGTTTTGACCCCAATTTCTAGACATGGGTTGCCAACCTGTTCTTGAACCTTTGATTGAAACTGCATGAATATCACCAGCGCCTCCAACATTGGTGATTAGCACCAGGTTGAAGTACGAGTGGCCATTGATAGTGAATCTTATTCCTCCTTTCTTTAGACATGGTACCCTGTAATAAGAAAAACCTGTCAAAAGCAAATCCCAGTACAGTAGGGAGAAAAACCCTGATGCAATTTTATTTTCAAAGGTTTTTTTCCCCGCTTAATCAGCTAAGAAGTGAATACCTTCTATAAGAAACAGGGACAATTCCTGCTCTGTATTGGGCAATTTGTTCGAAAACAGGCTGAGAAAGATCAAAATGTTGTTGGGGAGGATTGCACCAGCCCCCAGCATTGTTGGGTAGGGCGTTGTTGGGTGGACAGAAATTGGTGGCAGTGACCATAATCGAGCCAGGAAGACACCATTTTCGGTCATTAACACATCTAATTTGGAAACAGGCACCACAGCTCAGACCATCGTTGAATAAAGCTGTGCTCAGAGCTGCAGTGTTTGTCCCATATCCTTGACTGTACAGGTTACCGTATCCGCAAGCCCCTCCTACGTACATTACAAATATATACATAATAAGATAAACAAATGGTATCAATGTGTCCGAACGACTGCAAAGACAGAACTGCCAACTGGACATTGTGTTGCATACCCATTGTACCAGAGGCATCCCCACTACCGTAGAAGGTTGCATGAGCATCATTCCAACCACCATCATACCCTGAAATGCAAGTTGAGACTAGACAAAGAATACCCACCAAGAGAAGCCCAAGAGATGCCATTTTCCTGCAAAAGGTACAGCAGTTGTATAACTCTAGCCAACCACCTCAATATTTAAGGCACAAGAATAGAAAATTGGTAAAAACATATTTAAGATGGAACCTTTAGAGTCTCGAATGATATTGATGGAAGGCAGAAACAAGGACGACTGTGAATAAACGATTGCATTAGTGAATATATTATATAAGGAAATTTCTTTGTGCAATGCACACGTAATACCTACGGACTGACACCAATTTAGGTGGGGGGACCCTAAACCGCCAGGTGCAACCGGTTTTTAGCCTATGCCAACTTTTCTTAAAACCACGTTGTCTGGTTCTTTTGCTCTCAGTGCTGGGTACAACGCAAAAGTTGATGATACCCTCATCTTTTTACACTAAAAGCTTCCGCTCTTAAGGACTATATGGCTCTAACTAGAGTTGTTATTGCTTCTCTCTAGGCTAGAAACAGTCCACGAGTCGATAATGTCCGCTTGCCGCAGCTACCAAATTCAGCTTGCATGTAGGCTTTACCGGCTGTGTTTTTGTCTTTTGAGTCTCTGACACGCGGAAATGTGAGAAGGCTTACGAAAACAATGTCAATATTATACTTTTCCAACTACTTTCGCACAATTTAATTCCAATGTTTAATAGAGTTAAAATTTGAAAATACTTAATATCAATTTTTAAATTTTAAATATAAAAATAATTTTTATTCAATTTGATGTTTTATTTTCTGATTTAAAATTTTTAGTTAATATTTTTATGTTCTTTAATAAACTAAAAATTTGCCATACATTTTAATACAAATATCTTGTAATATCATTTTCCATACAGGTAACAGCGCGTAATTAGTGACACTTCAATATTTAGATTGTAGATAATTAGAAATAGTCTTTTTATTAGTTAAAGATAAAATTATGTACTATTAAAGTTTCTAAACTTTACGTTTCAATCGGATTTTGTACTGAATGTTGCAGGTGGTGTTGTTGTATATACTACAGGTAAATACTCAGCCCAAGATGAGAAGTCTTGTTTAGATGAAGAACCAGAAAAGTTAAAGAGTTTAATCCAGCATTTAGCTAAATTTAGTGTTCATAACGGCTGACGTTATACAAAACAAGGTAGCAGTCATTTGTTGTTATTGTTTATTGGAATTCTAAATATTTATCTTTTTTCAATGAATGTTATCTTCTTCTAGATAGAGAGAGCACATGGGTGATGTCGTTGCTGATGTGTGTGTTATCGAGATAGATCACATTCATAGCTACTCGTTTGTTTAGTTTTATTTAAACTAAAAACAAGAAAAGCTGCAGAAAGCAAAAGTCGCAGAGGTGCATGTGCATGGTGGGATTTGAAGAATGATGATTACCGATATTAAATATAATCTCTTGTAAGCTACAAGTTCTGCAGTATTCAATCTCTTAGCATTTAATGTATGTTAAACGATTCATGGCTACAGTTACCATGCATTCGTTTCAATCTATAATTGCACCACGATGTCTTGCGTTAACCGAAAGAAACCCATTGGACGCTGAATTTCGTACCGTATTGATCGAGTATCTGGTCAGAACAAAAATCTTAAATAATATAAATAGTAAATCGCAAAATTTTCAAAATTTTTTAAAATTTTAAACTCTCTTCCGCTGAATTAAACCTCCACCCTCTTCTTTTTTTCAAAATTTTTTAAATTTGTTATTTAATTAAACTTTATTGTTGTGATTTTTTAATTTTTATTTTTAAAATAAAATAAATATTTATTACTAATAATAATTATACGTTAAATAAATATTAAAAATAAATTATTTTATTTAAATTTAGTTTAATCTTTTATATAATATTTATTAATAAAGTATTAATAAAAAAGTTTATTTTTAAAAATAAATAATTTAAAAATTATTATTTATAAACTAATATTTATTTTATATATTTTTAATTATTAAA
>JANZXP010000007.1:20152584-20173850 GCA_027576715.1 Erythroxylum flavicans | reverse complement strand
AAATTAAGATATTTATAATTTTAGTAATAATTAATTTTAATTAATTAATTATATAGTATATTTAATTGATAATAAATTAAATAATATATGTTTTTATTTCATGTTTCAATTTTACTTAATTGTTTCCTTACCACAAACTCTTGTTAATATGATAATGGACTATTTTACAAATTTTAAAAAATTTTAAGTATTATTTCATAAATTTAAAAAATTAACTAAAATAATACCCAGTATTAACTAATACTAACATAATATTGTACCAAAAATTATTTCAATATTAAATTCGATATAATATTCGTAACATCGGACG
The DNA here is from genome assembly GCA_027576715.1 of Erythroxylum flavicans. NCBI lineage: Eukaryota > Viridiplantae > Streptophyta > Magnoliopsida > Malpighiales > Erythroxylaceae > Erythroxylum > Erythroxylum flavicans. Next base: position 20,173,540 of record JANZXP010000007.1, on the reverse strand, counting down.
TATTTGAAAAATATACACTCGAGATTTAGAAACCAGATAGCAGTTCATAACAGCCGTATGACTTAATCACACTGCCCATCCTTGGAAGTTGAGGCTTATATCCTGAGTCCCTTGATAATGAATTCCTTCGTTATAAATTTGAATCAAACGTTCCCGAAGCAAATGCAAAAGCACTGGTGTTCCTGTCAATAAAATCATTTATCTCGATAGTCGATACTTGAAAATCAAACGAAATCCTATGTTCTCTTTTCTTTGTATCAACTTTGTGTATTTTTATTTTAACCATTTATTTATGTAGGTCTCATATAAATAGATGGTTGAGATGAAATGACACATAATTGATATAAAAAAAAAAGAACAGAGGATCAAGCTCCCTTGAAAACTCCTTTGTTTACTTCTTTGCTTAGTTCTTTATCTGTACTTGTACCTTTCACTGAAACATATCACCTGATATTATTATTCGATAACTACAACGACGATGATCAGCATTTATCTATTCAATAAATATGATTCATAAAAATTCAATAAATAGATGCTAAATAAAAATATCAAATTTTCTATTTTAATATTTTAATTTTATTTCATTAAATCTTATCTATATATTTATATAAAATTTATATAATTGTGTGAATAAAATTTAATAAAATATAATAAAAATATTATTTTTGAAATAAAAGATCTGTATAAATATGAAAACATACATGGTTCTCCTTTGTTGTCGGTTTACGTGTCATGGTTTAGCTGTCACAAACTTGCACTGCCAACCAACACCTCCTACTCACGGTACGTTTGAAATTAATGTTGATGATGTACGTCTGCCTATTCGTACTAGGTTTACGCTCTCATCTTCTGTCATTATATTGTTTGTGTGTTGAAACTTGAAGGGAAACAGTCCAGAATACCATTTTGAAGTCAAAATACAGAATAATCAGTTAGCAGCCATGGAGTGATCGTAGAGAGGACAAAAGGAAGAAGCCAAAACGAAAATTATTTAATGGAGTTGCGGGACATGGATCCCCGTACCTCTCACATGCTGGCGCTCTACCATCTGAGTTATCTTTCTTAACCTAAACTCTTGAAACTCTTTGATGTAACAACATCAAATGTGGGCAGTCCCATGAAGGGCAGGGGTACTGGAATTGAGAATACGACTTATAAGACATTGTCACTGATATTGACGAATTAAATGAAAAGTTGAAAAGGTACTAGTTTTAATAGAGAAAAAAAGAAAAGAAAAGAGCAAGCATACTTTCGAGGTTCTCTGACAAAGGTGGAACTGGAGGGTGGAGACCTTGCGGTGGCTTTTGTTGTTTTCCATTACATAAGAGAGCTGAGCACCTTAGGAGAAGAAACCCATCACGTTACCGTTTGTCTTGTTGTAAACTTTGTATTGGACTCGTCATGCATGACCTTGAACTCAAATTCCTTCGGCTTCTTTGTCCTTTTCGCCCTTCATTCTCGGCCCAATTGTTCAACGTATAGAAATTGGGCTTATATATAACATATATGCAGCCCATCTAACATTTTAACGTAATCTAAATTAAGAGAAAGGTTTAGTAATCGAATTCAGTAGACTGAAAACCCATTCATCTTATCCAAATTGCAACACAAATACTGAATATGGCCCATTCTACGGCCTATATTAACATAAAATGAATGTATTTGGTGGGACCCATGTAAACCCTAAATGACAGACCCGCATTCTGTATATAAACACTGAGAGCCGCTTCTGGACTCTATGTAGGGTTTATCTTCTCGGTTGTGTTTTCTCTTCCGTTGTACTATTTGTCTTCCCCGTTTATGTTGCTTCTCTTTTAATTTATGTTTAGGGCATGCGTTTGTGAAGAATTAAGTTGAGGAAGTGCCTGTGATGGTGTTAAATATACTATGAGATTCACTTTTCTATGAAAAAATATTTGTTCTGAGGCACGTAAGTTTTGATTCTACCTGTTTGATGCTGTGTTTACTCTTCGGATTATTTGAGACATTCGTTAGATCTTGGCTCTGTTTGGTATGTTGTATATTTCCTGGAAACCAATCAGAGCTGTAAAAGTACTATTTCCGAGTAGAAAAAAGTTTTTCGCTGCAATGTAATGCAAGTGATGATAAAATAGACAGGGACATCAGCTACTCCTTTTTGGAGGATGATGACTTAGTCTAAAATGGGAATCTCTCTGATGCATTATATTCCATTTCTCTGAAATTTTCACTTTTTCATTTTTCTTAGTTCTCTTGCATTTTTGGGTTTGAATGTACTTTGTTGATGAGTTGGAATGTTTTTCTTTTGTATATGAGCAACTGCTATGAAAAGAAATTATACTTTTGTGATATTTCTGTTCTGTTTTTCCTTTGTGATCAATGATTTGCCAATGATGCAATCAAGATGCACGTATTATCAGATACACAAGTGATGATATCCTTCGTATTGTCACTACCTCTGAGGGCAATCATTGATCTTTCGTCTCTTATGATTTTAACAACTTGAGAAATTTGTCTGATATCTGTTTTGGAGGGTCGGTTTGGTGATAAAGTCTTGCTTTTGGACCTTCATTTACTGATTGGCATTAGGAAGTAACTTTGTATTTTTATTTTTCAGTTGCATCTCCTGCTTTTTTTCATTAGGAAGTAAACTTGTAGCCTTTTTTAGAAATATATGGATTCTATGGTGAGCTCGTGGTTATCTATTGTTGTAGAAACTGGAACTCCTTGCAGGCTGTCGTGAAAGTAATTAGGATTGTGTTTATGTCTCATTTCTAACTTGTTATAGTTTTTTCAACCAATAGCCTGATGATTTATTGAACAAGAACGGAGATTTGAATGATGTCTTGTTGTAGCCTAATGCTATATTGGGCTCCAATGGCATTTCATGTAAAAAGAAATCTTTGCTTCATCTCATATGAAGGCTACATGGATTAGTTACTATTTTCTTTGCAATTGATTGAAATTTGACTCCTGAATCAGGATAGAATGATCGTCAAGAAAAGAAGTGATGGTTAGTGAGGATAATTGACTCCTATGATATGTATATGATTCTAGAACCATTCAAGAATTGCAATCGGTTCATTGGGTGTATTATATTTTTATTATAAGTTGTCATTACTAAGTTGTTAAAGGAGTTTAAATTTTAAAAAATGGAATTAATTTAAGTTTTATGTATTGATTTAGAATTTTTCTTAGATTCTTACCTCATTATTAAATATAAGGATTCATAAGCCTTTGTTGAGGTTACTCATTTGTGGAAGGATTAACCTCATTCATTTTAGTATTCGAAGGATTTTAGAGACTCTTAATTATTTTGGGTTCAGATCACCTATTCCAGAAAAGCAGGAGCAAGCTTGTGTTACTCTGTTCTCACAGAGATCTATTCACAAATTTTCTGTCTCATTTATTGTATAGATGGATCTTAATCGAAATAGAGTGGCACAGGCTTTTCGGAACAAGTGATCTATCTGATTGTAATTGTTTTACCTCTCATGTTTGTCACTAGTTAGTTCCGGTCATTTCTTCATTTTACTTGGAATGTTTTAAAAAATACATTCTAGTGTAATTTTTCATTAATTAAAGGTAGGGGTCTTTTTTTATAAGAACTTTATCTTATAAGTCTAATAATGTTGATTATTTTACCATAATCTTTGATCTACATTGATCCGAGGTCAAACAACCATTTCACTTGTGATTTTGCAAATTAGATTTAAGATGTCACAAAATGATCATTGTGATTTAATACATAGTTTCATCTCTCAGCGATAGGAACTTCAAGTTCACCTTGCTGCTTATCTTAATATTTACTAGTTAAACGAGCGTTAGGGGTAGTAATTTTACCATTCGCAGGTAGTTTAACGATGTGATCCAATAAAAGCTCATCACGCCTAACATACAGCGGGGAGCCTTGTGTGCTGTTGAGGTCCTCGTAGCTTATGAACAAATTTGTCCTTAATGAAGAGATGATAGAGTCAAGGAACAAAATTGAGGCCATTAGCTTTTTTAAATTTTTTAATAAGAGATGATTTTGACTTTAGCAGTTAGAGTAAGGTAAAATTTTGTATTGGGTAAAATTACACTAGACAAGATTTTTGAAAATAAGGATGCTTAAGTTCTTGATTGTAAGATCATAAGTGATGAATGTTGACATCGTAGATTTTGGAAAAAGTATTAGGGTTTGTTGGTTGGGCTTTAGGTGTTTTGGGCGTGTGCTTTGTTTCAGGCTTGATTCGGCCTCAGGATAGTGAACCAGAAGTAGGCCTGAATCTCGATTGGGCTTGGGCTTGGTGTATTCTTAATTTTAAAAGTACTTTTAATTTTATTTTAAAATGTATATATTGGTTAATAAATTTAGACTTAATTTATTATAAAAAAGTGAACCAAAAAAGTTGTATATCAGAAATGGAACACTAATTTAAAATGAGTTTTTTTTCATGCAATGTATTTAATTAATAAAATTGTTAATGAAAGTGAGTTTTTTTAATGTATATAAAATTTTAAGATGAATAAGTCCATACTAAATGTTATTTTTAAAAGAAAGTGAACCAAAAGATGAAATATGTAAAAATAAAACATTCATTTAGTTAACATAATTTTTAACGAAATGAGTTTTTCCATATATATATATATATAATGTTGAATTGAACAAGTTTATACTAAATATTATTTTTGAAGAAAATCAATCAAAAGATTTCTAGACCAGAAATACAACAATCGTTCAATTAATACAATTGGTTAATAAAAATGAGCTTTTTAAAATTGTGTATATTGCATGTAAAAAAAAGTTTTGAAATAAACAAGTTCAAACTAAATATTATTTTTAAAGAAAGTGAACCGGAAGATTATATATGAGAAATGCAATAGTCATTTAATTAACATAATTGCCTAATAAAAATGAAAAATTTTAAAATGTATATATTAAATGCACATTAAAGCTGGAAATGAATAAGTTCAAACCAATTTATTATAAAAGAAAGTGAACCAAAAAGATTATACATTAAAAATGTAATATTCATTTAATTAACACAATTGCTTAATGAAAATGAGTTTTTTTAAATGTATATATTAAATATACATAAAATTTTGAAATGAATGTTCAAATTAAATATTTTTCCTAAAAAAATGAATCAAAAGATAATATATGAAAAATGCAACATTCATTTAATTAACACAATTGCTTAATGAAAACTGGTTTTTGTTAAAATGCATATGTTAATTATATGTGAAATTTTGAAATGAATAAGTTAAACCTAAATATTATTTTAAAGACAGTAAATTAAAAGATTATATATGAGAAATGCAACATTTATTTAATTAACACAATTTTTAATGAAAATAAGTTTTTAAATGTATATATTAAATGTACATAAAATTTTGAAATGAATAAGTTCAAACTAATATTATTTTTAAAGTAAGTGAATCAAAAGATTATATATGAGAATGCAACATTTATTTAATTCACAAATAAAACAACAATACTACAAAAATCATTTTATTATTAAAACAAATGAGTATTATCATGATAATATTATCCAAATTTTTTAATGAGAATTTAAAATTGTCAAAATAAAATTATCAATTAATATTGGCGAGTAGAGATTGAAGAGTAGATATTAAAATTGAGTATAGCACACAGGTAGAGACAACGATATAGAACCCACAAAAAATACATAAGTAAATAATTATATCTTCAATTATAAAAATACCAAAGCAATCACATAAAAAATAAGTAATTCTATAAATAAAGATTAAATATAACAAACCTGCAATAGAAGAAAGCGGATAAGTAATCATTATAACAAGGATCGTCTATAGTTCGCACTACTTCGTCTGTGTGTAGAAACATTATTATGTAAACTATACCTAATAATGTAATCATTGCATTAAATTAATATTAAATACCTAATAATACTTTCATCAAAAAAATTTAAAATATTTTTCAGTGAATGATTGATCTCATCCATATTAAAACCTGTATTGATATAAAAACTAAAAAGACAATAAGATAAGATAATATCATAAGAAATAAACAAAATTGATATATCATAAAGAATAGCGTTTACTTTCAATATTTTCATAATCTAACCAAATTTGGACACACATATGGACTTCCATAGTATTAGGATAAAGTCGAGTACGATAAGGACTAATAACTTGACTGACAATATTAAAAGTAGACTCCGTAACAAAGTAGAAGCTAGAATTGCTAAAAGGTCTCATACAATTACTTGCATAATTGAAAAATCATTTTCATGGTTCTTCTATCATAGCAATACATCGAACTCCACACCTTTAATTTCAATTGCACAATTTGTTGTCAAATATTTGTCTTACTCCATCATATTGTAAGAATTCTTTTGCCCTTTTTTTTATGAATTTTGTAAATAAGGGTTTCAAATTGTTCATAAAAAATGCTAAACTTGAACTTGAATAGCTTAAAGTATTGCGATTTTGATTTTTTTCCAATCTTAGTCGATAATTATTAAACAAATCATACAAAATTATTTAATGACATCAACATGCTCTTGAGCCTAATAAAAATCAACCCCTCCATCTTGTATCTTTGGTCTAACAAAAAAATGAATGAAATAATATGTCCGACCATATACCAGTAAGAATTCTACTTCTTCGTCATCTGCTTTGTCATAAACTAGATCATCGGAATCAAATATCCAATCAAAAAATTTCTTCCTGATCTTCCACATATTGCTAAAGTAACTATGCGAAGTTGGATATTTTGTTCCCAAAAATAATTCAGTTGTATAAAATATTTCCAAGTTCGCACAAAATACTTTAGCCAACTCTTATTGTTCTTCTATAGGCAAGTAAGCATATTGAGAATTTCTTTGTCTCAGTCTAGTAAACACATCGATATATAAGGTTGCCGATTTCAACATCTTGAAGGTTGGGTTCCATCTAGTAGGACAATATAATGCCAATTTATTTGTCCATGGAATGTGTAATAGTTGTGCAGTTTCTTTATGTTGCACTCCAATATACCACACTATCTCAGATCGACTATATATCCTTTATATAGAACAACCTTTCACCAACCAAGAAGCTCCCAACCGTAACTTGCTCTTCATCTTTTCAATCATTGTATCATTCGTGCTACAATTGTCAAATGTTATATTACACAACTTGTGTCAATGTTCCAATCTATTAAACACTCGACTAACACGGTTATCAACCTTTCGTTTTTATATGGTGTAGGCACATAAGTGAACATACCATTTATAAATATGAACAAATATCAACATAACATAATTAAAGAAAAACAAAAATGATAACAATATATATAATTTACCTCTGTAGTCTACTGAATAGAGTTTAGTTGTTGTCAATATAGTGTGTTGTCACCATTATATAATCCTTCTTTTAGTTATCAACTTCCCACATGTTCGTTATAATGGTAATTCTTCCTTCAATACTTGATAATATTTTAGTATTTCTTTCTTTTGATCTTCATAGCGGTGTAAAAGAGCCTATGCGAAGAGGGTCTTACTTGAAAAGCCAAGCTTTTTATTGTGATCTTAAGTTCGTCAGAATGTCAAATGAGTGGAGACTTAGTATGTTGATTCCCCTATACAAGAACAAAGGGGACATTTATAGCTGTAATAACTACAGAGGCATCAAACTACTTAATCATATCATGATTTTATGAGAGAAGGTGATTAAGAAGAGAGTGAGAAAGGATGCTTTTATATCAAAGAACCAGTTTGGCTTCATGCTAGGAAGTTCTATGGCAAAAGCTTTACAAATCCTTAGAAGATTAATGAAATATTATAAGGAAAGACAATATAACCTACATATAGTTTTTATTGACTTAGAGAAATTCTTTGACAAGGTACATAGGAAAATCATATGGAGGTGTTTAGAAGCTAAGGGAGTTCCTATAACTTATATATAGGTTATTAGGGATATGTATGAAAGTGTAAAGATTATAAATCAAGGTTCTTATTTGAGCCTCTTTTTGTTTGCAATAGTGATAGATGAGCTCACTACGAATTTCTAAGGAGATTTTCCTTAGTATATATTGTTTGCTGATGAGTAGATGAACTAAAGAGGGTGTTAATGTCAAGCTAGAACTTTGGAGGCATATGTTAGAGTCGAAGAGCTTTAAATTAGGAAGGACAGAGATTAAGTACTTAGAGTGTAACTTTTTAGATCATAGGATGACTTTTGATGTGGGGGTAAAGATTAATTCAAAAGTTATACCACAGAAAGAATGTTTTAAGCATCTAAGATCCATCATTCAAAGTTATAGAGACATTGATGAAGATATAATTTACCGTATTAGATTAGGATAGCCTAAATGGAGAAGTGCATCATGAGTTTTTAGGTGACAAGAAGATATAACTCAAGTTCAAAGATAAATTCTATCGTTTAATAATTAGGCTAACTATGCTCTATAGGGCAGAGTGTTGGCCTATCAAACAAGTGCATAATTATAAGTTAATAGTGGCAGAAATACAGATGCTTCTTTAGATGTGCAACTTACTAGAAGAGATGAGATCAAGTATGTAATAGTAAAAGACAAATTAAATGTGGCTAATATTAATGAAAAATTAAGGGAGACAAGACATAGATAATTCAGACATGTTAAAGGAAGACACCCTGTTACTCTAGTGAGAAGATACGAGAAGATTGTACTTAAAGACTATTGGAGGAAAAAATGATGGCTTAAGAAGAATCAGGAGGAGGTGATAAAAAATAATATGGCTCTGTTGGAACTTACAGAGAACATGACCCTTTATAGAAAAATTTTGCGTACTAGGATACAATATAGAGATGTTCTTCTTTTTTCTTATAAGTATTTTAATTATTTTCTATTGAGTCTTATATCTTGTATTTAACATAAAATTTAATATGTGATACTTCCCTCTTAATTATTTAATCTATACATTTTCTTATTTAGTTTAAATATTTTCTTATAATGACTTATTTGATTTTGTTTTTCTTTGTTTTATATGTATTGTATTATTTATTTTATTACTTATTTTATATTGTTATTTATATGTATTTATTTGTTTTTATTATAATAATATTATCTTTATTTGTCTATTTTATTTTTATTTTAATTATTATTAAATTCTTATACATAATATATATGTCTGTATGTATGTATGTATGCATGTATGCATGTATGTATGTATGTATATGTATATTTTACATATATACGTAGTTTTAATGTGAATCTATTGAAAACAGTCTCTCTATAAGTTAAGGGTAAGGTTGCGTACTATTGGACCTTCCCAAACCCCACGTATTAATGGGACTTTCAATAGGTTGCTGTTATTATTGTTATTGTATGTCTATTTTTTATTATTACTTTCCTTATTTTTAATATTTATCTTTTATTATTTTTATTTCTATTTTTATTTTATCATTTATTTTTGTTCTTTACCTTGTTCTATCTTTATTGTACTACTTATTATATTACTTTTTATACTTTTATTTTTAATTATTTTATTATTATTACTATTATTATTATCATCATCATCATCATCTTCTTCTTTTTAGGCTTATTTTTATTTATTTATTATTACTTTTATTTTTTAATATGTATATTCTTTGTTTTTTTATTTTATTATATATTTTATTTATTACATTTTTCTTTTTCCTTTGGATCTCTAAAAAATAACCTCTTTACCAATTGTAGGTAAGGCTGTGTATTTATAGACCTCTCCAGACCCAACATCTTTAGGAGACTTCTACTATGATGTTGTTGTTAATTATCTTAGTAGTGGTTATAGTGAGCTTTTCTAAAATTTTGTCTTTAAAATGTCTATAAAAAACTTAGCTATTACCATTTTAGGCTTATTTGTTATAAAGTATGTATTCTCGACCCTATATGTATTTATTTTGAAACATTTGTCCTTATTATCATAGGGTGTATACATTTTCCACTTACATCCTTTATTGCATCCTACTCTAATACATTTAGATTCACCTTTTTTTTTATCTAACATTAAACTTTATTGCTTATGAACAATTAATAACATCTTTGAATTCATTCACATTGCCAAATTTCATACCTATTGTTAATTGCAAAGTACCACCACCTTCTTCATGTCCAATACTTATACTAGGGCTTCTAATTTCCTCCTTAAGCTCTGCTCCACTAAGGTACTCATCACTATCAAGGAAGTCAATCTCCATTAATTAGTGATCATTTGAATTGACACATCAACTATATCCCATCCTCCTTCTGACTTCATTATGATCTTAATTATGTGAAGCAACCCTACCACCTGAATTATTGTCATTGTTACTATGATTTTAAGTACTACTCTTTTCTTCAAGAGTATTTGCATTAACTTCATCATGTACAACATCCCCATCATAACCCACAAGTGACATGCAACAGTGAATACACGAGGCATTTTATATCTCAATTTCTCCATGAGGATAGAGATGGAAGGCATTTTACTTTATCAAACCATTAAACTTATCATGTGTAGTATTTCTTGGAGTAGATTATTGCATGAACTACAAGAGTTTTTAATATAAACTACTAAAAAATGATAGAATTCATATGGATGATTCAACATTTTTATATTCAAACTACTGAAAAGAAAAAAACTACACAACTCACTACTGACAACATGTTGGGACCATATGAATAAATATTGTTACCTATAAATATCCCTGCATAATAGACAAATGAAGAATGGACGTAATATCTCCTTAACCTACACAATAAAAATCAAAGTCAAATAAAAGAACATTTAACACATAAACGTAGACAAAATGATAGGGGAACATAGATGATACCTAATGAATAACTTAATAAAGATGAAAAAAAGAACATAAGACAATTTGTGACAAAGCTATCAAGCTACATAATATAGGAACATGAGTCATATAATAGAGGAACAAAAGAGGAATCATGAAAAGAAACAGATGCAAGACAATAAAATGAACAAAGGAGACGTTAAGGTAAAGTGAAGTGAAGAGAGGAAATGAGCAAATGAAGCAAAGATAAATGTTATTGGCCCTGTTTGACAATCATCAGATTGAATTAACTGTTAGCTAATTCTATCGACGGTTAGCTGACAACAGATTAATATAGCTGATTTGACCATCAGATATCATCAACTGTTTATTTAAAGATGTTTAGCTATTTAATATTAACTATTTATATGAAAAATGACTTATGAGGGCATGACTTTAAAAAAATTTATAAGGACATGAGTATTATATCTTAGTATTTCTTTGAATATTCTCATAAGAATTTATGTTACATTTCAATTTGCTTCAGTCAATCAATCAAAATTAGATAAATTAAAACCTATTTGCCTATGTTTAAAATAAAAAATAATTATTTAAATTAATGTTAGAAACTAACCTAAAAAATTTAGTAGTTAATGAGCATAAAACTTATTTTTAATTATATGAAAATGTAATCCCTTAATAAAATTAGTCTAATCCTATAACTAAAACTAAAAAATATTAATAATTTTATCTACTAAAATTAACATTAAAATAAAATTTAGACATAATAACTATTTTTAGAAACATTTTTATGCTTAAAAATATTTAAATATAAAAATATATTTCAAAATTTAATGATTTAATTCTTCTTAATTGCAAAATTTAATTCAAGTATTAATAAGTATAATGAATGTAACTTGAAACTTTCTTGCTCAATCCAATCTTTGACGTGAACATTATAGAAAATTTTAGTTAGGATAAAATAATTTGGTAGCTATTTTTGTATTGCACAATACCCAATCTAATGATACTTATTTTATTTCATTAAAAATGGAATAATTTAAAATAATGATACCGATATGAAGCACAAATTTCATTAAAGAAAAAATTCCAACTTGGTTTTTTTTGAATAATTTAATTTTTGAATAAGCCAAAGTATTTTTTTGAATTCAAGTAAATTAAATAAATGCTTTATACTTATCTCTCTCTCTCTCTCACACACACACACATTCTCTCTTCTTTGCTCTTTGTAATAACTTTTGGGTACATTCATTTTTTTTGTTCTTTAATTTCTTAGCCACTTGTATGAGTGTTTTCAAAAATAGTAGATTAGGTTCAATCTGCCAACCTAATTAGTAGATTATCAAATATAATTATTAATAATTTGACAGGATCAAACAACCAAATATTTCTCAATCGGCCAAAAATTAGCTGATAAGTTATTTACCAACTAAGGTCATTATTTAGGCAGGATTGCAATAGAAAAGACAATGAAAAATTAGGGATTTATGAATCCTTAATCTCCCCCAATTGTTGTTGTCTAAGCAATTGGCGGAAAGAGCTTCCTTTGTGGACTCTTCTTATCAGTTGGGATGCACAGTTAGCAAAGAGATACACACAAATTTATTTTAAAAGCTAAAATAGACTATCTTAATAGGATTTTGAAGAGACTGTTAAATTAATAAATTATACACGCAGAATATTTTAAAAGCTAAAATAGAATATCTTAATAGAACTTTGATGGGACTGTTAAATTAACATTTAAATTAAATGTTTTTAAAACATTATAGTCTATTATGAATGTTTCAAAATATTTGAATTTTAATGAAAATATTAATTTTTTACTTTAAAGTTTAGCACAGATATTAGGGTTTAATGACAATATATTAACTTTAATTTCAAAGGTAGAAACATGTTTTAAAAACCGTAAAGATTGGATAAGAAAATTTAATGGGCTATGAATGGACAATATTACGATGAAATTTCATTAAAGAAAAAGAGGTCAGGCATAAATGATTGAGAAGGACGTGCACTTGCCCATCGGCCATCTTCCAAAATCTACAACATCCATTTGTGGGGTATATTGCTGAGTAAGTGAGAGAGCAATTCAAGTCACTGCCACCAACTTTGATGGATCAAAAGCTCCTACTTTATATTTTGCATTAGGATTTAGGACCCACTAGGTTTCCTGCATATGAAAATCAGTTCCACAGCCAATGGAACGTCATCGGCTGGGACAGTTGGCTTCTCATGGTTGGTCATCTATTATTTAGTCACTGAAAATGGCAGACAACAATTGTATAAGTGACAATACTTGTCTATGTTAGTATGAAATTTTTTGGTTATCAATGGTGAATTGAATCGAAGGTAATGGTGAATTACAGGTAACGGAAAGCCACAATAAATTCGTGTTGAATGTCTTTTAAAATATTTTTAAATAAAGGTGAGATTGCAACTCCTTTAATGTACGTGATAATTACTATTTAGTTAAAAAAAACATGTAAATTGTGATCCTTGACATCGTTTGAAATTTAAGTGGAACGTGAGAACAAAGATCTGAACTTTTCCACCAAAATCTCAACGCGCTTGGAATCTTTAACACTTGTCATCTACTCCATATTTTATTTTTCAAGCTTGACACTTGGAAAAACCCTGTAGCCACTCTAGCACCACCTTTGCTTGGAAGATGATGGCCGGCGGTGGAAACTTTAGCTTTTCCCATTGGACATAATGACTGTTCTTATGACATAGTCTAATTACTGAAGCTAGTAATTAAGTGGTAGGCCTTTGAGATTCAGGGTTTGATTTCTGTTTTTTGTTTCAAGTTGCAAGTTAAAAAGAGGCTGCTTTCAAGCTCCAACAGCCACGTTGATTCATGCTCCACTTTGCACACTCCAACATCCCGAGGAAATTATTCCCCATCGTCCAATAACATTCCAACCTGTCAATCCGAGACGTACAAGAAAGTCCAACATTATAGAAATGATAAAATCATTGGCAAAATTACAAGGTTTTCTCGATTTTCAGGATTGGTCTTAACTTTTGAAACCAGGGTCTGTCTTGGAAATTACTAACTTAGAACCAATCAAGTTTTCCGAAACATCTAGGTAGTACGTTTTTCAAGTTCTCATCATATCCAGAGCAGATTCTCCCATTCAAGCAAAAGGAAATATTAGCTTTCTGAACTCGAAAATGTTGTGAATAAGCATCAACGAAAAGACAAGAAATCAGAATGAAGCAAATCCATTACTCACAGGGAAAGGAAATTGTTTAGGATGCATACATAAAAATTTTAGAATACAATCAAAAATCTTTGGAAATCTACAATCATTTGATAAGAGTATCATATCCACTTCCTATACGAATTAAGAGGCAGGCTTGATCTGGAAAAACTAGAAGCCCGCTTATGGAAAAACCCAGCAATGGATATATACAATTCAATTACGTAATGACGAACACACGAACTGGAGCAGTGATCACTCATCATTTAGCCCCATATATTTTAACGGATGGCAGTTTCTTCTTTGAGATCCATCTTATGACCAGTTTTGTTCCGACTAGGAGGCAAATCAATGCTTTGCATAACCATCTCATCTAGCTTTTCCTTGGCAGGTTGAATGGGCAAACTAATTGATAGCTCTCCTACTGATGCTAGTTTCAGTATCTCAGATTCGTCTAATCCCTTCGCGGGCCCTAGACTCAATCGGTCTGAACCATACTTTGTCAATGCATCTTTGAATTTTTTGATCTGTAAAAACAAGGAATGATTTAGATATAATGAGAAGCCAATAGATGTATGGAAGATTAAGGGTAGAAATATAATAAATACTACAGAAACTTACAGTTGAGTTCGTGCAGCTAAAGCTGCATACTCGACCATCGGCTCCTCTGTAAAATCTAAAGAAGGGAAGGACATGAATGTTAAGGACATGGCACATGGTCTTGAGCTCCTCATAATTCACTTGTAGAAAAATAGCACTGGGATTAGATTCAGCCAACTGACAGATCTGCAAAATTTTATAGATGGACAGAGATTAACCCACCAACAGAATATCGACTTTTAAGAAATTTGATTAAATGATTAGATTACTCACACAGAGCAAAGTTTGAAACTTTTGAGCATGTAAAGCCCGACTGAAAACATTCGATATCTATTCTGTTGCTCTTAATGAGTTCTTTAACAGGCAGAGAACTGATTATACCTTGGGATGGAGAGTTTTACAGCCTCCACAACCAGGAGAATAGAAGTCGACAACGACCAAGTTATCACCAGCATATAACAAGGAATCTACAAGTTGTTGAGCTGAATGGATCTCTATCATATTGGGCTTAAGGGTCTTTTCCCACCATCTCATAGCTCTGCTCTTACCGATCGAAGCGTGTGCCTGAAGAAAAAGAGATTTCAGCGTCGAACCCAGAAATTATCTGTAAAATGATGAATTGCAGAATAGAGATAGAGACTTTTACTCACCGGGACAGGGATACCTTTGGGGGATTTAAAACTCCAAATTCTCAAACTCTTTTGATCTGATAAAACAAGAGGCTTCCCCATAAAATCACCTACGCGCAGAAGGGCGAAACCTTCTTGTCTGGAATCCGGGATTCTCATAGGGTCACAAGTAGGACAAATTCCACAAACCCCTTTGGTCTTGGAGCTCAAAATATTGTCATTCAGACCAAAAATGTTCAGGCCCTTATTCAGTGAGCATGCCATAGCTACCTATAACTTGTTTTCACTATTAGGAAGCTTATAATACCATAAAACAATAAAAATTCCCCTTTGTTCTGGATCAAAATCCAGTCTTTGAACGAAACAAACAGAATCCCAACACAAAACAATATGTTCTTGCAGAACGTAAAAAGCTTTCCAAGGACCCTGAACTCTAATTTTTCAAACAAAAATAGCAGACTACCAACAAAAGTTGGCTCTTTTAGAACACTATTGGAAGGTAGAGAAAGAGAAAGCAATGATTTTGTTAAGACAGTTCAATGTTTTAAGGGAGAAGAGAAATCATGAAAAGAGAAAGTAAAGAACTGGTAGAGAAGATGAAAATTTAAAGGAGGTAAGTGGGGTCGTCCTAAATCGTTTATTTTAACATTATCCTATACAAAAAAGAGAAGAGTTTCTGATATACAGTAAGCGGATACCAAATTTGAGCACTCTGTCTCTGTCTCTGTCTCTCTGATGCATAGGTTGACCGATTTTCATGTTAATGTGTTGGCGGCATCAATTTGCTTTCTCATTTTTTTTGTCTTGTGTAGCTAAACCGTGTCGATGCTGACCGTGCTTCGCCCATCAATTTAGGTTTTGGATAAGGCTTTAATCATTTCTCGGTAAATTTTTGGGTAATTTAAGTCGTCCTTTTTTGTGATGTTATTTCAGTATTTGCAATGGAGTCATTTGTTCCTTGCATCCTATAGGATTGGATCTTAAAAGTCACATCGACGGTAAGTTTATCAGCGCTTAGATTATTTACATTCCTGTTTTCTTTTTCTTTTTTTCAGGTTAACCTTGTAAAAAGTGGAAGTAATTTTCATTAATGGCGGTAAAAAAGTTCATCCAGTTTAAAATTAACAAGAAATATTTGAGTTAACCGAAATTTTAATTAAAATTGAGTGTAAATTAAAAAATTAAATTAAATTTAAATTTAAATTTAAAATTTTTTGGCTAATTTGGACCTAACACAATATTTTAACTTAAAATTCGAATAAAAATTCAAAGATTGATACACTAATTATTAAATTTTAAATTAAATTTAAATATAAAATTCAATTAAATCCATTTTTGTCTCTTATTTTTTATTTATACAACAGCTGAAAGGCAAATATGTTCAGGTTGCCTTATCATTGGATAATAACTAATAGTTTTATAATAGTGCATAAAATGGAAAATATTAAAATAAATTTCTCTATACTTTAATCTCTTAAAATTCTTTTTAATTAAATTAACCTTGAAAGATTACATTATAGTTTATAATTTATAAACTATATTTACTTTATACTTTTATAATTTACTTCAAAAAAACTATATTTGATACGCTCAATGGCTTTTGTACCATAACAAAAATTTTTGGAACTAATGTTGAAATTTGAAACTATTATTAAATGATGGAGAGTTGTTCATTAAAATTAAAATTCCCTTTCAATTCCTATACACTAAGTCTTAATCAAAATAAATGATTAATCTTAACAATGTATATATAATTTTTAGAATAAAATAAATTTTTTATTTTATGGATTGGAAGCACATTTGATTCACTAAAATCTAATTTTAGTGCACCATCGTTTTTAATATGGATTCATTAATGGATAATTTTACTCCAACAAAATTGTGTTGTTTAATGATGTTTAATTTATAAGCATGTATAACAACATATTATTATCACCTAAAAATTTGGACCATTTTTTGATTTGTGCGAGTCAGGTTAGTTACTACTAAGTTATTAGAAACAGTGGTGTTGGTGGTTGTGCCACCTACTATCCAATTTGTTTAGTAGCTGATGCAATGAGAATTTGTAGTGGTGATTCGTAATTAATGAAGTTTGTATTGCTTTTGACCCAAAAAAAAAAAAATATCACCTAGAAATTTATAACAAGCGAAATCTGAAGAATCAACAATACAGTAAAAAAGGTGTAACCCAGTAGGAATCTATCAGATAAAAAAGCAAAGGATAAGTTGATAACACATGATCTAGTGCATTTGTCCCATACTCACCGTCCTACAGACGAACGAATCATAGCATCTCATGACCCCAGCCACATGATCTTTCTTTTTAAGTATTTGCACAGCACATAATCCGACAAAACATTGTTTTTTCACTAGTTCTCCAGCACTATGATCTGATTATCAATCCCATTAGCCACTGTTCAATAATACATTGTGTATAACATTAAAAATAAGTATAATTCAATAATAGAATACAGTCCCAAGGGGTAATGATAATGTGTGCCACACCTGGGAGCAGACGACCAATCAATAACTCTAGTTGAAGTTAAGACTTTAGAGACTTAAAAATACATTAAAAATTTTATTTGCTTCTTTTTTTAATAAAAAATTATGATATTCATCACATCTAAATAATTTCCGGTCTATACACGAGCGTTGGCATTTCTTAAATGCCCGAGAATGGTGAAGATTGAGAAATTTGGAGGCAAATGGGAGATGGGTCTTGAGTGTGATGGTGGACCAGAAGCGGAGAATGGGGTACTGAAAGTGCAATCAGTTGCAAAATCTCTAGAAAGAAGTAGAAAGCACATCTACCATCCATACTGGGAAGGACTCACATGCCTCGAAACTTTGGAAGATAATATGCCAATACTTTGTCACGTCAATGAGTTCATTTTTCATAACTACCTTTTTAGATGTGCCATATGTAGATATTGAGTATCTTAGCAGTCTTTATGAATGAATAGGAAAATGTTAATGTATTTCAGCCTAGTTCATAATAATATAACCTTATTTTAATTAAGTTAGTGAAAATAGTTTTTATTTCAAATTCTAATTTCATGCTTACGTTAAAATGAATGTAAAATTATAATTTCTTGATGTAGTGATAAGCTAAATAAAATAATTTAGAATTTGAAGTTCTTTTTTTAGTAAAAAGACTTGAGTTGTAATTTAAAGAAGAATAATTTTTAATTAAAAATTGAATATGTAGTATTTTTCCAATGGTTTCAGCTTATAGAGTTGGACATGAACTTCGAGGTGAGACCATGTTAACTTTTAATCTGAGTTTGGATTGTAAACTTAGTCAAGCTAAACACAACTTGACCCCTTTTAAAAGTTATGTAGAAGAAAATAGTATGTATTACGTTAGACGGTAAGAATACCTTTCCACCTCAAGCTAACCTCTCACGATGGTATAAACAAAGTGGTGCACCGCCCACAGTTTTTTCTGAATCCCTGGGACTATTGAACCAATCGGTTCTAAAATGCAAAAGTTGAAAAATGTTGATAAGATATCGTCCTCTCTTGAGAAAAAGAACAGACCCACAGATTCCTCCACCTGCTCTGGTCTGATCTGGTACAAGAAATAGAAAACTTTGTTGGTTTTTGCAAATATCCAATTGAACCCAATCATGTCAAAAGAATACTAATTTTCGTTAACTGGAGCAGTATGATATTACTTTCAAAACTATTTTATTTTATAGCGATCCAAAGTTCTAAAGTTCAAATATCGAGTATGAAAATGTTACAACTTTTCAAACATATCATTGTAGTTGTAAGTTGGAAGCTATCATTTTTAATTGTTCTTATGATTAATATATTATTTAAATTATTTTTCTATATTATTGTAAATTTCAAAGAAAATATGTTTCTATAATTGATATATTTGTACAAAGTATAACTATATATATATATATATAGTAACTAATCAATAACTGATTAAGTAATGAGATCATTATAATTAAGCCTTTAAATATTTTACCAATTACAATTTTATCTATGAAATCTGTTACATTCTCCCATAAATTAGAGATTAGATTTATCTATGAAATCTGTAACATTCTCCCATAAATTAGAGATTAGATATTAATAACACCCAACTTGTTACAATGCTTTAGTTCTATTTAGAATTTTCATAAAAATATCTCCAAATTGTTCTCCAATTTTGATTTATCTTGTAGATATCAAGTTTTGTTGCACTTTTTCGTAAATGCAGTGGCTATCAATCTCAACACATTTAGCTCATTCATGAAACACATGACTAAAAACAATAAGTAGATCATCTTGACTATTACACCACAACTTTGATGATAAAGAGGCTTTAAGACCTATTTCTATTAACATTTGATGTATTCACATTCTCATATGTTGATTGTGGCATAACTTTATATTCAAATTCTGCACTGGATTTGGACATGATAGTTTGTTTCTTACTTTCTTATGAGACCAAATTTTTGTTAATACAGATGTAGTAGCTAATAGTAAATTTTCAGTCAATCTTAAAGTTTGTCCAACTAACATCTAAGAAACCATCGATATGAATATATCCATGACTTTCATACATTATCCCTTATCCAGGAGCTTTGTTTAAGTAAAATAAAATTTGTTAATGATGAATGGTTGGAGAAGACATACACTGACTTATGTAGAATACATAATCTCAAGACAAGTTAATGTAAAATAGTTCAATTTTGAACCAATCTCCTATTTTTCTTAGGGTCTTCAAACAAGTCTCCATCTTTAGCATGCTGTATATTGGGGAGCATTAGAGAATTACGTGGGTTAGTCCCCAACTTTAATCTTAATTAATATATCAAGTACATTTTTTCTCCGAGATAAGAAAATGTCTTTCTTTCTTATTGTCACCTATGCTCTAAAAATATATTTTTAAACCCTTAAATCTTTCATGTAAAATTAATTGTGATTGACAAACTTCAAAGATCAAACGTCCACATTATCACTATCAGTAATGATGTCATCATCTACATACTCAACAAGGAAAATGTTACCTGTTGTGGAATATTTATAGAAAATCGAGTGATTGGATTGACTTTTATTTATGCTAAACATTTACACTACTTGACTAAAATTTTTAAATCAAGCAAGAAGTTATGTTAAATTATATAACGACTTTTGAAGATGACAAACTTTTGCATTCTCTCCTTAAACAATAAAACCAAATGATTGCTCTATATACACTTCCTTTTGAAGGTTACACTCCTTAAAGTACGAATTGTAGAAAAAGGTTACACTGAGTAAAATGAAAGAAAGTATCAGACTAATTTACATCATAAGTTTGAGTGTAACCTTTTTCTACAATTCGTACTTTAAGTCGAGTGATAGATCGATCAAATTTGACTTTGACTACAAAGCGATAGATTGACCAAATTTGACTTTGACTACAAACACCCATTTTTATCTAAGAGCCTTCTTTCTTACAGGTAAGTTCATCGAATCCCATGTACCATTAGCATCTAAATCATTTTTCTCCTCTGTTATAGCATCACGCTAACTAAGATGGGATAAGGCTTCATGAGTAGCTTTTAGGAGAGTCACAAAGTTAAGTGAAGTAACAAAAAGAATAAGAAACAAAAGACCGGTGATCATAAGAAACAAAATAGGAAATAGGATAAGTGCATTAACGCATACCTAGAGATGGCACCGGGGCAGGGCGTCCCTGCCCGGTACCCTCGCTCCCCATCCCCGACTCCTGATCTCCGAAGTAGAGATATTTTTGTCTCATTCTCCGTCCTCGAGATCCCTGTTAAGTCCCTGCGGGGGCTCGAATCCCCTCACCCTCACCCTGCAGTG
>JANZXP010000007.1:20132595-20144559 GCA_027576715.1 Erythroxylum flavicans | reverse complement strand
TTAAATGTATATTTTTCCTTTGACCTGAGATCATCATAGTAATCAATAGGTCACTTATTATGTTTTGATGTCAGACACTTAGTGTGTAAAAATGCTAGTTGAATGGTCATTGGATATAATTAAGTACCTATCTGATTAGTGGTGAGTTAAGATGGGATCCATTGACTCTAGGTAATGACTTTGAACTCTATATTGTCATTGATCTTAATGATTGGTTCAAGACCTTAGCCAGAGCGATTGAATGAGTGAGGAAAGGAGTTTCTTAAGTCATTCACCAATCATTAATGATCGACATGTAATATAGTTAGTTATCTAATGGGGTTTGACAGTTAAACCATACCTTAGGATAATCAGGAGCTATGATGATGGAAGGTAATAATACATTATCCTTAATCAGGTTCTGTCTTTATAAGGTTGATACTTCACACTTTCCGATCATTGAGGAGTGTTGTCAGATTCCAACCTTGATTAGTAATTAATTGAATTAATTATGAACCTATGTGGTCACATACTTACGAGTGTAATATTTCCTGTTTATGATTATTTTTTTATTATGAGATAATTTATTAAATAATCTATATGACATATTGTTATATTTTTTACTAGCAACAAAAATATAATTAATATTGAAAACTCTCTTGTGCAAAATAAATGAATAAAATAAACATAGTTTTATGTTATCTCATTTTATATAAAAAAAACAATGAGTTACCATCATTTTGCATTCACCGATATAAAAGTTAGTTATTCATTTTCATACAGGCACGTAAGAAATGAATAAGAGAAAGTTTGTCTCTTATTTTTGAACGTTGAACAAAAAAAAATGAAGTGAATCGTTGTTGTAACGTGTTGAAACAAAAAATAAAGACTAGAGGTTTGTGTGACTCTCTCATTTATGTACGTTTTAAAAACCAAAGAGAAGAATTGTTTTTCTCATATGTTGTTGTATGTATGTTCTAAAAAAAAGAAACAAAGGAGTTTTATTCTTTTTGTGTTCTTTACATTTTAAATAAAACCAAAAGAGAAAGAGACAAAATTGTTTTGTTCTATTCTTAAAGAAAGAATTCTTCAAAATCTTCTATAGCCATATCAAATGTTGAAAGCGGGACGTATTTGTCGGTGTGGAGTGCATAGAGACTTTGTATTTTCGAAGTTTACCGTCGATTAATCCTCATAAATTTTAGGTATTTGTTATTTGCCTGTTCTTATTATGAGTATGATTATTAAATGCAATAAATAAATTTAGGATTGCAACAATTATTTTTGTTTCCATTGCGTGTGCGATCCTTCACTCTCACATTTGGAAAAACTGACTAATAATAGACCTAATTACACTTTTTTGAAATGTTTTGCGTGTGCATGTTTTCCCAAGTCCATACAATAGCACAAACTAAATTTTATAACTAATAAATGTGTGTTTCTTGGGTACTCAAATTCTCACAAAGGTTAACTGTGTCTTTATGCCTCTGGAAAACATGCAAGATGTTAGATTCAATGAGTTAGAGTTTCCATATTAGGAGCTGTTTAACAGGAAGAATCACCATACACAAATTACTTCAAGCAGCTCTCTCACAACCTAATTTCTATCTGTGCCTACCAATGAGACACTTCATTGTCGTCAACGTGTAAGACCATCCTCTATAAAGTCTTCATCAACCACTATCCCACAGGTAACTACTGAGCATCATTTGTCCTTTCTTAGTTTTGAACAAAATAATATGAGTCTTTATATGATTGCTTGGGAACACAATTCGCCTAGAGAAAATTCAAGTGAAAATGTCGTATAGAGGCTTGCAATTCAAAACCTTCATCCCATGATTACTTGTGGGAAGTCGGGAATATTTAAACCAAAAGCCTTTCATATCACAAAGCTAAATTTATTTGATCTCACTCCAAATTCAGTGGCTGATGCTTTGAACTCTAAAGAATGGAGAGAAGCTATGTCAGAAGAGTTCAAAGCACTTCAAAAGAATCAGACATGGACTCTTGTTTTGAGAGACTCAAATGTAAAAGCAGTAGGGTGCTAATGGATCTTCAATGTTAAGTACCAAACTAATGGAACAAACTCTACGTATAAAGCTAGGCTTGTGGCCAAGGGATTCTTGCAAACCATGGGAGTGAATTACTTTGACACATTCTCTCCAATTGTGAAATTTAACATCATTTGATTTGTCTTGGGTTTTGCCATAGTGAAGGTGGAATCTGAGGTAAGTGGACATAAACAATGCATTTCTAGATGGAGTGCTTATTGAAACCGTTTATATGGAACAACCCTATGGGTTTATTGATCTAAAATATCCCTCTCATCTCTGCAAACTTAGCAAAGCAATATATGGATTAAAACAAGCCCCCAGGGCATGGTTTCGGAAGCTATATGATACTCTATGTGAATGGAAATTCTACAATTCTAAATCAGACTCCTCCCTTTTCTATTTGCATGTAGTCAAAGATCTAGTCAGTGTTCTTATGTACGTAGATGACATTATATCATAGAAACATCAAATAGCCTAATAGAGGATGTTGTCATAAAGTTGAAAGTGAGATTTGCATTAAAAGATCTCGGAGAACTTAGCTACTTTCTCGAAACAGAGATTAGTAGAGATAACAACATCACGACTCTGTGTCAAAACAAATACCTTAAGGATGTGCTTGAAAGAATTCAGATGACAAACAACAAAGCATGTAACTAAATGGGTATTTGAATTTAATAATGAGTGACTGAATTATTATGCTTTCCATGCAAATGATTGGCATCATATGTAAACTATCATTTTTCTTATTTCTAAGTATTCCTTTCCAAGAATTTTCTTCTTAATTGAGTGAAGATTCCTCCAGAGATTCTTAAAGAGTCAGTCTGATGGTTGCAATTAACAAAACAACAATAAAGAAACGTAAGGAAACCTTCAACCTGAAAATTGTCAAGTTGCAAAAAGTATATGGCCATGATAGCATAAATGTATGTTTGAATTAATTATAAGAAACTAATATAATTTTACTGGAGAATGTGTTAAATCATACACCATGATTTTCCATAATACATAAATGTAAATTCTAACCAACTAAAATGAGCTCATTATAGTCCTTCAAATCTCACATGGATTTGTAAACTTATGCAAGTGATAGCGCAATTGTTGATCTTTGTCTGATTGTAGAAATACATAATTTTTACAGTACCAATTTTTGACAAAGGCTCCTCGCACAATGATTTTTGACTTGATAGTATGGTTTGGTTGCAGACCAACCGAGTTGTGATACCATTTGTTGATTTTTGTTGGAGTGTGTGGAGGACTCAATTGAAATAGAAACTCAAAATATAATATATTAATTGTAATATTTTACAATCACAATACTCTCACAAATTCTCCATTTCACACAAACACGCACCTCTCACTTTCACGGCACACACTCTCACATGCACTCTCACTCACACCTTTTTAGTTGTTTTTCACTCACACACACACACACGTTATGCAGCTTGGCTCCTTTTATACATATCTTAAGTCAGTTAACAACCGACTTAAAGTTTCTACAATATTATAGATAAAAGTTTATATAATTGATATTATTTATGTATATAGAACATATAGGAAGCTTCTAGAGTGATTAAGAGAGGATGTCAGTGTTTTTTTTTAACAGCAATGATAGACATTCAGAACTAGATATCATCCCCAAGACCCTGGATTTTCTGGTGCAAAACATATTAGCCAGAACGGAACTCATATGAAAAGATCCTAAATATGATATTAGCTTCAGCAAATCACCCTGCTAAAAGAAAACAAAGGGATTACAATTTCCAATTTTCAATTTTAATGGCTTAATTCCAATTCCAGCTATGTATGCAGAAGGCAGTGGTTAATGGCTTAATTCCAATTCTCATCAAAGTTCACACAACACTAACCAATCTAGTTAAGAAAACACAGACAACTGACCTGGTGATAGGAAGTTCCATCAACCATAATAATACTAGATGGTGCAGGGGTGGAGACGTAACTCAAAGTTGCTATTAACTTGATAAACATCATGATTTCCATGTAAGTTAATCTCCATGTCAGGCGTCATTTTCTTATTGTCTTACATATTTTAAACTACTGCAAGGAGCGTATGACATTTGATCGACAAGTGGTTAAGTAAGGGACACAATGCTGCTTAATTCACTCAGTCCACTATCTTCTAATGTCAAATCATCAACCGAACCTGATGTTCCAATCTCTGATTGTTTTCCAGTAACAGCATAACCTTGCACAGCATGGAAAAGGAGGCATCTGTGAAGCTTTCTACATCCCTGCAGAAAAGGATCAGTCAGAGGTAAACAAGAAATAAGAAAGGAAGTAAACATGTTTCCCAAGTACTAATTGCTACAACAAAAATAGAGGTTAAAAAGAATTTGGGTTCCATTTAACTGAAAACAATGATCAAATAATAGTAAACAACACTTCTAATTAAGTTAATGAAGCCCCTGAGGCTTGTGATTCATCAGTAAATATCCCCCACTCCCCAAATGGTTGACTTTGTGTTCCCATCAAGAAAGATACTTCATCAGATACTAGAGGCAAGTTGATGGGAAATCCTTAGTAAAATGAGTAAATTACCTATGCGTTAGAAAGTTTGGGTCATTGGATAACATAATGTGTTAATTTCCATTATTTGGAAGCATGGTAAAGGTTGGACCTCTTGCACACCACTGATCACCATATATAGAGGCATTTCATTGTGAAATTGCTGGGCGAGATAACACCAAACGAGATTACCAATGCTGGGTTGTAGACTTAATTACAAAGCTTAGGCATCACTGGGCCATTTCATTTATGGGTAGTAGCTGGTGCTTGCTGAAGTTCTCCTGCAAGTGATCCGGAAATTGTAAGCACATATAAGCCAGCCATTGGTATAACATAAAAGTACACAATAAATGCATCAGATACATCAGATACTAAATTGGATGGTAAGGTGGTTTATATTAAGGAACATGTAGAAAAGAATGGGTTATTACAAAAAAAAATTCCGAACTTTGTTAAATTTTGTAATTATAATTCGAACTTTAAAAAGTGACAATTAAATACTCAAATTTTAAATTTTTTTCAATTTTAGCCCGATGTTAGTATCTCCATTAAATTTGCTGACATGAATTGTCACCTATTTTAGAAACCCTAAATAATTATACACGTTAGACCTAATTAAACTAACTAATGAAGTTTAACTAAATGACGTCGTTTAATTAAACTAACTGATTAAACATAAATAAGCTACGTCATTTTTAGGATATAATTTTACAGGAGAATGTGTTAAATAAAATACAGCCATGCACCATGATTTTCCATAATACATAAACATAATTTCTAACCAACTAAAAAGAGCTCATTATAGTTCTTCAAATCTCACAAGAAGGATGTGTAAACTTATGCAAGTGACAGAAAATGATAGACATTAATCAGAACTAGATATCGTCCCCAAGACCCTGGATTTTTCGGTGCAAAACGTACTAGCCAGAACTGAAATGATATGAAAAGTTCCTAAATATGATACAGAAGAGTGACACATACAAATCTCAGCTGGGAAATTAGCCTCAGCACATCACCCTGCTAAAAGAAATTACAGGGTTTACAATTTTCAATTTCCAATTTTAATGGCTTAATTTTCAATTCCAGCTATGTATGCAGAAGGCAGTGGATAACAATTTGGGTGTTCTCATCAAAGTTCACATAACACTAACCAATCTAGTTAAGAAAACGCAGACAACTGACCTGGTGATAGGAAGTTCCATCAACCATGGTAATACTAGATGGTGCAGGGGTGGAGGCGTAACTCAAAGTTGCTTTTAACTTGACAAACAGCATGATTTCCATGTAAGTTAATCTCCATCTCAGGTGTCATTTCCTATTGTCATACATATTTTAAACTACTGCAAGGAGCATATGACATTTGATCGACAAATGGTGAAGTATGCACACATTGCTTCTTAATTCACTCAATCCACTGCCTTATGGTGCCATATTATCAACCTAACCTCACTACAACAAATAGATAAATTTGTGACGTTTTCTTTTGCGACGAAATGCAAATCGTCACCAAAAGTTAACGTATTGAGACGATTCAAAAAAATTCTTCATTAAAATTAACCATTTAGCGACCAAAATAAAAAGAGTCGCAAAATGGGAAAAATTTAGAGATGCATATCAAAAATCGTCACCAAATGCTGAATATTTAGTGATGATTATGAGAAATCGTCACTAAATGATGCACAATGGGTGACGATGTCAGATATTCGTCGTTAAATAAGCTTATGGCGACGCTTTTGAAAAACGTTACCATAACTTATCAAACATTTGGTGACGAATGACGCGGAGCGTCCTACAATTTAGTGAACATAATTATCTTTCAGTAGTTAGCATTATCTTTTACGTAGTAGATATTACCGTTTACGTGGCTTACGTTATCCTTTAGGTAGGAGGCTTTATCTTTTACGTATTAGTGTAGGGAGACTTTCTTTAAAATGGTGATAATCTTGCATGGATGGGGACTTTTAGCTGAATAATCAATAATACAATTGGATCTTTGATCCCTTGCCCTGCGCAACTCTGTGTCAGGTGGTATCAGAGACATGGGTGACGATTCCATGGTTGGCGATCTCTACGGTCATGATCACGGTGAAGGACCAATGACAGTGAGAGATTGTTTGTGGTTACGCCGTTTGGAGCAACACTTCGACCAGCGTTTCGATAACATACAAGCGCAGATCGAAGGGGTGAGAAGAAGGCTTGATGTCTTGGAGATGGGTGTAGGCTCGACTGCCAGGACGGATAGGATCAGGAGGGGGAGCCGTCGGCATCTTCGTAGGGAGAGTCGTGTGGGTCTAACGACTGAGGCTGAATCAACGGACTCGGGTAAGTCGTTGAGGTCCAAGCAGTCAAGAATAGCAATGAAATCTGGGGGGTTGCACAACCATCATAGCGCAACCTCTGATGAGGAGGAAGAGAGCATTGATGAATCGACATCGAGGAGAAGAAATAACCGGATGAGAAGCCATCGTCGAGAACGTGGAGATGACCGTGAATCTGGGTATGAACGAGAGTATGATAGGTTGCAAAGGGGTAAAAATACTTCGGGGTTCAAGTTGAAGATTGATATACCAACTTTTGATCGCACTTTAGACATCAAAGATTTTCTTGACTGGGTGACTAAAGTTGATAGGTTCTTCGAGCATGCAGACGTACCGAAGAAGAAGCGAGCCAGTATGGTCACTTGTCGCTTGAAAGGGGGTGCATCAGCTTGGTGGGACCGTGCGCTACAAGAACGAGAAGAACAGGGGAAGGTTAGGGTCCGAACCTGGAGGAATATGAGGGGTATGTTAGTGGACGAATTCTTGCCAATGGACTATAACCAAGTTCTTTTTCAGCAGTATCAGCGCTGTCAGCAAGGGACAAGGTCGGTGCACGACTACACTTGCGAGTTTAATCGGCTGACCACACGAAATAAGTTGGCAGAGACTATGGCGCAACGGGTGGCACGTTACCTTGACGGGTTGAAGCCACAAATTCGCAACAAAATTGGCATTCAGTCTATTCAGACTCTGAGAGATGCCAAGAGCTACGCCCTGAAAGCGGAGCAGATGATCCAACAGAGCCCTTTCAGAAACAGTGCGAGTGGGGATCGAAATCGACAGATGGGGCAACCCATTAGTCAGGCTGGTGGAGATGGCAACGCTGCGACGACTGGTCCACCCGAAAAGAAAGGGCCTAGTGAGAACACGAAGGGAGCACCTACGCGGGGGTGAAGGTCAATACAAATCCCTATGCCCGCCTTTTGTTGGCAAGTGCTTTCGGTGTGGCCAAACAGGGCACACCTCTACTATGTGCCCTAACCGAAGAACAGTCAACATCACCGGGAAGGAAGTGGATGATGAGGAGGAGGATTTTTGTGAACCGGATGGGGAAGACGGAAATTATGATGATGATACTGAGGGTACACACCTGGCGGGAGTTTGCCAGCGACTCTTGATCGCCACGAAGGTGGATGATGCTAACACACAACGACAATAACTCTTTCGCACACGGTGTACCATTGAGAGTCAGCTCTTTACCCTGCTAGTCGATGGAGGTAGTATGGAAAATATTATTAGTGCCAAGGTAGCGCGTCGTCTTGGCCTTACATTGGAACCTCATCCGCAACCCTATACTTTGGGGTGGATCACATCCGGAGCAGGGGGAATTCGAGTGGCGGAGCAGTGTAAGGTACCATTTTCTATTGGTAACTATTCTGATGAAGTCACCTGTGATGTAGTGGAAGGTTTAGACGTATGTCATGTGATTTTAGGGAGACCCTGGCAATTTGATGTTAATTCTTGTCATGAAGGTAGGACAAATGTATATTCCATAGAGAAAGGGGGAAAAAGGTTTGTCTTATTGCCATTAATTCGCAGGCAATCAGATTCCGTTGAAAAGGAATTGGTTTCCCTGTGTTCGTCTTGGTTTGATGTAAAAAGGGAGTTCAAAAGAGTCGACACGGCCTTTGCACTTGTGGTGAAGCAGGAAGCAGTGACTACTATTTCTCGACCGCATGAGTTTCCGCCGAGCATCCAACTACTCCTAGCTGAGTTCGCAAAAATTGCCCCAGACGATACACCCTCAGGATTGCCGCCATTACGGGACATCCAACATCATATTGATCTTATTCCCGGAGCCAGTCTACCGAATCTTCCACATTATCGGATGAGTCCATAGGAGAGTGAGATACTGAAGGGTAAAGTTGAAGAATTACTGCAGAAAGGCCAGATTAGAGAAAGCATGAGTCCATGTGCTATTCCAGCGCTGCTCACTCCCAAGAAAGATGGGTCCTGGAGGATGTGTGTGGACAGCAGGGCGATCAATCGAATCACCATTGGGTATAAATTTTTGATACCTCGCCTGGATGATATGTTAGATCAACTCTATGGGGCTCAGTGGTTTTCGCGCCTTGATCTTAAAAATGGATATCATCAGATTCGTATCCGGCCAGGTGATGAGTGGAAGACCGCATTCAAAACAAAGGAAGGCCTGTATGAGTGATTGGTTATGCCGTTCGGTTTATCCAACGCACCTAGCACCTTTATGCGTTTGATGAATCAAGTGCTCAAGCCCTTTTTGGGTGACTTTGTTGTGGTGTATTTCGATGACATTCTAATTTACAGCCTGACGGAGGTGGCACACATTGTACATTTGCGAAAGGTATTTGAAGTCTTGAGGGACAACAAGCTGTTCTTAAATGTGAAGAAGTGTGAATTTTTGGTTTCCAAACTGCTTTTCTTGGGATTTGTCATCAGTGGTGAGGGCGTACAGGTTGACGAAGCGAAGATTCAAGCAATTAAGGAATGGCCAATCTCGAAGTCGGCATCGGAGGTGCGCAGCTTCCACGGCTTGGCCACCTTTTATCGCTGTTTTATACAGCATTTTGGCAGCATAGCAGCTCCCTTGACTGACTGTTTGAAGCAGGGGAAGTTCGTCTGGACAGATGCTGCGCACACCAGCTTCAATTAGCTTAAAGAGAAATTGTGCACGGCCCCAGTTCTTGCATTGCCAGATTTTGATAAGGTCTTTGAAGTTGACTGTGATGCGAGTGGCGTCGGTATTGGAGCAGTATTATCCCAGGCGCACCGCCCAATCTGTTACTTTAGCGAAAAGTTCAACGACGTGCGCGTTAGGTGGAGCACTTATGATAAAGAATTTTACGCTATTGTGCGAGCTCTTAAAACTTGGGAGCACTATTTGGTAGGCAAGGAGTTCATTTTGTATTCTGACCACGAGGCCTTGAAATTTATAAACAGTCAGAGGAGAATTAGTGTGGATAAACACGCAAGGTGGTGCCAGTTTATTCAAAAATTTCCTTTCCGTCTAAAACACAAATCCGGCTCTCAAAACGTGGTTGCTGACGCCCTCAGTCGCCGACATGCATTACTGACTGTCCTTGGGCAAGAATTTGTGGGTTTTGACCGTTTGAAGGAATGTTATGAAGCTGACGAGGATTTCGGTGAGATATGGGCTCGGTGTCAGCGTGGGGGTCCACAAAAAGTCTATTTCCTCCACGATGGGTTCCTTATGAAGGGAAATCAATTGTGCATTCCACGTAGTTCCTTGCGAGACAAGGTAATTTATGACCTGCACTCGGGCGGATTGGCAGCTCATCTTGGCCGTGACAAAATCGTAGCAGTCGTCCAAGAGCGATTCTTTTGGCCACAACTTCGGAAGGATGTCACTCGGGTTGTTCTCACTTGTCATATTTGTCAAACTGCCAAGGGTACGTCACAAAATACTGGGTTGTATACCCTGCTACCAATCCCGACCAACATTTGGGAAGACATTTCTATGGATTTTGTGTTAGGACTTCCTAGAACTCAACGAGGAGCAGATTCAATCTGTGTGGTGGTGGATCGTTTCAGTAAGATGGCACATTTTCTGGCTTGTCGGAAGACGACAGATGCGGACGCTTTCGCTGCATTGTTTTTCCGAGAAGTGGTTCGTTTACATGGCATCCCTAAGTCTATCACGTCTGACAGGGACTCTCGGTTCTTGGAGCATTTTTGGTGTCGCTTATGGAAACGATTTGACTCTTTGCTAAACTTTAGTAGTACTGCCCATCCTCAGACAGACGGACAGACAGAGGTGGTGAACCGTACTTTGGGTAACATGCTTCGAGCGATTTGTCAAGAGAAGCCCCGACAGTGGGATTTGGCGCTGGCACAGGTAGAATTCGCCTATAATAGTGCTGTTCATAGCTCTACAGGTCGCGCACCATTTGCTGTTGTGTACACAAAAACCCCAGCTATGGTTCTTGACTTACTTCCCGTAGATGTTGGACCTCGACATGCAGATGATGATTTCGCCGAGAGAGCGATGGCAATCCGAAATGATGTTGCTAATAAATTACAGGAGGCAAACCAACGTTACAAGGCATCCGCTGACCAACATCGCCGCCGGAAGGTTTTCGAAGAAGGCGACGAAGTTATGATTTTTCTTCGGCGTGAACGCATTCCAGCAGGCTCCTACAACAAGTTACACTCGAAGAAATATAGACCCTTCAAAGTTGTCCGCAGAATCAATGATAATGCATATATGATTGACCTTCCAAGCGACTTCAACATTTCGTCTACATTTAACGTAGCTGACCTGACAGCATACAGTCCGGACAGGGGTCCTCAGTACCTGGAACCAGCGCCTGCACAAAACTCGGGGTCGAGTTCCCCCCGGTGGAGGAGCATGACGTGGAGCGTCCTACAATTTAGTGAACATAATTATCTTTTCAGTAGTTAGCATTATCTTTTACGTAGTAGATATTATCGTTCACGTTGCTTACGTTATCCTTTAGGTAGGAGGCTTTATCTTTTACGTATTAGTGTAGGGAGACTTTCTTTAAATGGTGATAATCTTGCATTGATGGGGACTTTTTGGCTGAATAATCAATAATACAATTGGATCTTTGATCCCTTGCCCTGCGCAACTCTGTGTCAGGTGGTATTAGAGCTCATGGGTGACGAATCCATGGTTGGCGATCTCTGCTGTCATGATCACGGTGAAGGACCAATGACAGTGAGGGATTGTTTGTGGTTGCGCCGTTTGGAGCAACACTTCGACCAGCGTTTCGATAACATACAAGCACAGATCGAAAGGGTGAGAAGAAGGCTTGATGTCTTGGAGATGGGTGTAGGCTCGACTGCCAGGACAGATAGGATCAGGAGGGGGAGCCGTCGGCGTCTTCGTAGGGAGAGTCGTGTGGGTCTAACGACTGAGGCTGAATCAACGGACTCGGGTAAGTCGCTGAGGTCCAAACAGTCAAGAACAGCGACGAAATTTGGGGGTTTGCACAACCATCATAGCGAAACCTCTGATGAGGAGGAAGAGAGCATTGATGAATCTGCATCGAGGAGAAGAAATAACCGGATGAGAAGCCATCGTCGAGAATGTGGAGATGACCGTGAATCTGGGTATGAACGAGAGTATG
>JANZXP010000007.1:20096044-20107888 GCA_027576715.1 Erythroxylum flavicans | reverse complement strand
GGCACTTTTGATGGGAAAAACAGCCCGTTGGCAGGGTTGTAAGGCACTTTCGTTAGGAAAAATAGCCCGGGCACTTGCGGTGGGCAAAACAGCCTGTTGGCACACCTTCGGTGGGTAAAACAGCCTGTTGACGTGGCCACAAGGCATTTAAAAAAAAAACAGCCCGTTGGGCACCTTCGGTGGGAAAATGGCCCGCTGGGAACCGCCGCAAGGCACTTTTGGTGAAAAAAACTGGTCGTTGGGCACTTTCGGTGGGAAAAACAGGCCGTTGGGCACTTTCGGTGGGAAAAACAGCCGATTGGCCACTTTCGATGGGAAAAATAGCTCATTAGGCAACTTTCAGCAGGAAAAACAGCCAGTTAGGCAACTTCGGTGGGAAAAACAGCCCGTTGGGCACTTGCAATGGGAAAAACAGCACGTTGGCCACTTCCGGTGGTAGAAATAGCTCATTGGCAAACCTTCTGTGGGCAAAATAGCCCGTTGGCATGGACACAAGGCACTTTCGATGGGAAAACAGCCCGTTGGGCAATTTTGGTGGGTAAAACCGCCCGTTGGGCACGTTTAGTGGGAAAAACAGCACGTTGGCATGGCCGCAAGGTACTTTTGGTGGGAAAAATAGCCCGTTGGGCACTTTTGGTTGGAAAAAGGCCCGTTAGCACATCTTTGGTGGGAAAACAGCCCGTTGGGCACTTTCAGTGGGAAAAATAGCCCGTTGGGCACTTTCGGTGGGAAAAGCAGCCTGTTGGGCACCTTGGGTAGGACAAAAAGCCCGTTGGCAGGCCTTCGGTGGGCAAAACAGCTCGTTTGGCACGGCCGCATGGCACTTTTGATGGGAAAAATAGACCGTTGGGCACTTTTGGTGCGAAAAATAGCCCGTTGGAACAAGTTTGGTGGGAAAAACAACCAGTTGGCACGGCCGGAAGGCACTTTCGGTGAGAAAAACAGCCCATTAGGCACCTTCGGTGGGAAAAACAGCCCGTTGGCACACTTTCGTTGGGGCAAAATAGCCCGTTGGCAAGGTTGCAAGCCACTTTCGATGGGAAAAACAGCCCATTGGGCACCTTTGGTGGGAAAAACAGCCAGTTGGCACATCTTCGGTGGCCAAAACAGCCCATTGGCATGGCTGCAAGGCACTTTATGTTTGAAAAACAGCACAATGGGCATCTTCGGTGGGAAAAATAGCCAGTTAGGCACTTTCGGTTGGGAAAATAGCTCGATGGCACACCTTCAGTGGGAAAAACAGCCCGTTGGCACGGTCGTAAGGCACTTTTGGTGGGAAAAAAGCCTTTTGGGCATTTTTGGTGGGAAAAACAGCCCCTTGGCACACCTTTGGTGGGAAAAATAGCCAGTTGGCACAGTCGCAGGGCACTTTCGATAGAAAAAATAGCCCGTTGGGCACCTTCGGTGAGGAAAAAAACCCGTTGGGTAGTTTCCGTCGAAAAAACTGCTCGTTGGCACACCTTTGATGGGCAAAGCAACCCGTTGTCACGGCCGCAAGGCGCTTTCAGTGGTAAAAACATTCCGTTGGCACACCTTCAGTGCGCAAAGTAGCCCGTTGGCACGGCCACAAGGCACTTTATGTTTGAAAAATAGCACGTTGGGCACCTTCGGTGGGAAAAACATCTAGTTACGCACTTTCGGTTGGGAAAACAGCTCGATGGCACACATCTAGTTACGCACTTTCGGTTGGGAAAAACATCTAGTTACGCACTTTTGGTTGGGAAAACAGCTCGTTGGACACCTTCGGTGGGAAAAAAGT
Organism: Erythroxylum flavicans; assembly: GCA_027576715.1. NCBI lineage: Eukaryota > Viridiplantae > Streptophyta > Magnoliopsida > Malpighiales > Erythroxylaceae > Erythroxylum > Erythroxylum flavicans. The sequence goes on along the minus strand of JANZXP010000007.1, from coordinate 20,106,129 downwards.
CCATTGGCACACCTTTGGCGGGCAAAACAGCTCGCTGGTACGTCTATAAGGTACTTTCGGTGGGAAAAACAGCCAGTTGGCACACCTTCAGTGGGCAAACAAACCCGTTGGCACAGGCATAAGGCACTTTCGGTGGGAAAAACAGCCTGTTGGGCACCTTTAGTGGGAAAAATAGCCCGTTGGAACAGCCACAAGGCACTTTCGATGGGAAAAACAAGCTGTTGGGCACTTTTGGTGCGAAAAACAGCACGTTGGCACCCCTTCGGTGGGCAAAACAGCCCGTTGGCACCTTCGGTGGGAGAAACAGCCCGTTGGCACACCTTAGGTGGGCAAGCCAGCCCGTTGGCACGGGTGCAAGGCACTTTCAATGGGAAAAACATTCCGTTGTGCACCTTCAGTGGGAAAAATAGCCCATTGGCATGGCCGTAAGGCACTTTCGATGGGAAAAACAGCCCGTTGGGCACTTTTGGTGGGAAACCAGCCCGTCGGTACACCTTCGGTGGGAAAAACAGCCCGTTGGCATGCCCGCAGGGCATTTTCGGTGGGAAAAAATAGCCCGTTGGGCACCTTCGGTGGGAAAAACAACCCGTTGGTCACTTTCAATGTGAAAAACAACCCGTTGGCAAAGCTTTGGTGGGCAAAACAACACGTTGGCGCAGCCGCAATGCACTATTGGTGGGAAAAACAACCCATTAGGTAACTTCAGTTTGAAAAATAGCTCATTGGCACACCTTCGGTGGGAGAAACAGCCCGTTGGCAAACCTTCGGTGGGAAGAACAGCTCGTTGGCATGGCCGAAAGGCACTTTTGTTGGAAAAATCAGCTCGTCAGCACACCTTCGGTGGGCAAAACAACACGTTGGCATAGCCACAAGGCACGTTCGGTGGGAAAAACAGCCCGTTGGGCACCTTCGGTAGAAAAATAGCCCGTTGGCATAGCCAGAGGGCAGTTTTGTTGGAAAAAACAGCCCATTGTGCACCTTTGGTGGGAAAAACAACCCGTTGGGCACTTTTCGTGTGAAAAACAGCCCGTTGGTAAACCTTTGGTGGGCAAAACAGGCCGTTGGTAAAGCTGGAAGGCAATTTTAGTGGGAAAAATAGCCCATTAGGCAATTTCGTTGGGAAAAATAGCTCTTTGCCACACCTTCGGTGGGCAAAACAGCCTGTTGGGTAACTTTAGTGGGAAAAACAGCCGGTAGGCACCTTTGGTGATAAAAACAGTCTGTTGGCTCACCTTCGGTGCGAAAAACAGCCTGCTGGCACACCTTCGTAGGGAAAACAACCAGTTGGCATGGCTGTAAGGCACTTTCGGTGGGAAAAACAGCCCGTTGGGCACCTTTGGTAGGAAGAACAGACCGTTGGGCACTTTCGGTGGGAAAAATAGCCAGTTGGTAAACCTTCTGAGGGCAAAATAGCCTGTTGACACACCGACTTTCAGTGGGAAAAACAACCAGTTGGGCACCTTTAGCCATAAAAACAGCTCGTTGGCCCACCTTTGGTGGGCAAAATAGCTAGTTGGCACGGTCGCAAGGCGCTTTCAGTGGCAAAAAAGCCCTTTGGGCACTTTCGGTGGGGAAAACAGCCCCTTGGCACACCTTTGGTGGGCAAACCAGCCCGTTGGTAGGGGTGCAAGGCACTTTTCATGGGAAAAATAGCCCGTTGGGCACCTTTAGCGGGAAAAATAGAATGTTGGCATGGCCACAAGGCACTTTTGGTGGGCAAAGCAGCCCGTTGTCAAGGCCGCAAGGCGCTTTCTGTGGGAAAATCAACCCGTTAGCACACCTTCGATGAGCAACAAAGCACGTTGGCACAGCCGCAAGGCACTTTCGGTGGGAAAAATAGCCCGTTGGGCACATTCGGTGGGAAAAATAGCCCTTTGGCACAGCCACAGCGTAGTTTCGATGGGACAAACAGCTCATTGTGCACCTTCGGTGGGAAAAACAATTTGTTGGCACACCTTTGGTGTGAAAAACAGCCCGTTGGCAAACCTTTGGTGGGTAAAACAGTCCGTTGGTAAAACAGTTCGTTGGGAAAGACAACCCTTAGGCACACCTTCGGTGGGCAAAACAGCCTGTTGGCACAACCGTAAGGCACTTTTAGTGGGAAAAATAGCTCGTTGGGCAACTTCAGTTGGAAAAACAGCCCGGTGGACACCTTCAGTAGGAAAAACAGCCCGTTAGCTCACGTTTGGTGGGAAAAATAGCCCGTTGGCACACCTTTGGAGGGAAAAACAGCCCGTTTGCACCCTTTGGTGGGAAAAACAATCCGTTGGCGCAGCTGCAAGGCACTTTCGGTGGGAAAACAGCCTATTGGGGACTTTCGGTGGAAAAACAGCCCGTCAACACCATCGCAAGACACTTTTAGTGGGAAAAATAGCCCGTTGGGCACTTTCGGTAGGAAAAACAGCCCGTTGGCAAACCTTCGATGGAAAAAACAGCCTGTTGGCACTACCAAAAGGCACTTTCGGTGGGAAAAATAGCACGTTGGGCACCTTCGATAGGAAAACAGCCCGTTGGTCACCTTCGGTAGGAAAAACAGCCCGTTGGCATGGCCGCAAGGCACTTTTGGTGGACAAAACAGCTTGTTGGCAGGCCTTCACTGGGAAAAACAGCAAGTTAGCAAGGCTACAGGGCACTTTCGATGGGAAAAATAGCCCGTTGGGCACCTTCGATGGGAAAAACAGCCCGTTAGGCAATTTCTGTGGGAAAAATAGCACGTTAGCACAATCACATGGCATTTTCGGTGGGAAAAATAGCCCGTTGGGCATCTTCAGTGGTAAAAATAGCTCGTTGGGCAATTTCGGTGGGAAAAACAGCCCTTTGGCAAACTTTCAGTGGGCAAAACAGTTCGTTGGCATAGTCGCAAGGCACTTTCAGTGGGAAAAACATCCCGTTGGCACATTTTGGTGGCCAAAACAGCCCGTTGGCACGGCTACAAGGAACTTTATGTTTGAAAAACAACACATTGGGCACCTTCGGTGGGAAAAATATCCAGTTAGGCACTTTCGGTTGGGAAAATAGCTCGATGGCACATCTTCAGTGGGAAAAATAGCCCGTTGGCACGGCCGTAAGACACTTTCGATGGGAAAAATAGCCCCTTGGCACACCTTTAGTGGGAAAAATAGCCAGTTGGCACAGCCGTAGGGCACTTTCCGTGGAAAAAATAGCCCATTGGCACACCTTCGGTGAGCAACAAAGCACGTTGGCACAGTCGCAAGGCACTTTCGGTGGGAAAAACAGCCCATTGGGCACCTTCGGTGGGAAAAATAGCCCTTTGGCATGGCCACAGCGGAGTTTCGATGGGAAAAACAGCCCATTGTGCACCTTCGGCTGGAAAAACAACTCGTTGGGCACGTTCAGTGGGAGAAACAGCCCGTTGGCACACCTTCAGTAGGCAAAATAGCCCGTTGGCACGGCCACAAGGCACTTTATGTTTGAAAATAGCACGTTGGGCACCTTCGGTGGGAAAAACAGCCAGTTAGGCACTTTCGGTGGGAAAAACAGCCCCTTGGCACACCTTTTGTGGGAAAAACAGCCAATTGGCACAGTCGCGGGGCACTTTCGGTGGGAAAAATAGCCTGTTGGGCACATTCGGTGAGAAAAATAATCCGTTGGGCACTTTCCGTGGGAAAAACAACCCGTTGGCACACCTTTGATAGGCAAAGCAGCCCGTTGTCACGGCCGCACGACACTTTCGGTGGGCAAAATAGCCCGTTGGCACAACCGCAAGGCATTTTATGTTTGAAAAATAGCACGTTCGGCACCTTCGGTGGGAAAAACAACCAGTTAGGCACTTTCGGTTGGGAAAACAACTATGGCACACCTTTAGGGGGAAAAACAGCTCGTTGGCACGGCCGCAAGGTACTTTTGGTGGGAAAAACAGCCCGTTGGGCACCTTCGGTGGGAAAAACAATCCGTTGGTACACCTTTAGTGGGCAAAATAGCCCGTTGGCACGGCCATAAGGCACTTTCGGTGGGAAAAACAGCCCGTTGGCACACCTTCGATAGCCAAACAAACCTGTTGACACGGGCACAAGGCACTTTCGGTGGGAAAAACAGCCTGTTGGGCATCTTCGGTGCGGAAAACAATCCATTGGCACACCTTTGGTGGGCAAAACAGCCCGTTGGCACGGCCATAAGGCACTTTCAGTGGGAAAAACAGCCTGTTGGCACACCTTTGGTGGGCAAACAAGCCCGTTGGCACAGGCGCAAGGGACTTTCGGTGGGAAAAATAGCCCGTTGGGCACTTTCGGTGGGAGAAACAGCCCGTTGGGCAACTTCGATCGGAAAAAATCCCGTTGGCACACCTTTGGTGGGCAAAACAGCCCGTTGGCATGGCCACAAGGCACTTTTGGTGGGAAAAACAGCCCGTTGGGCACCTTTGGTGGGAGAAACAGCCCATTGGCACACCTTCGGTGGGTAAAGCAGCCTGTTGGCACAGGTACAAGGCACTTTCGTTAGGAAAAATAGCCCGTTGGGCACTTTTTGTGGGAAAACAGCTCGTTGGTACACCTTCGGCAGGAAAAACAGCTCGTTGCCACTACCGCAGGGCACTTTCGGTGGGAAAAACAGCCTGTCGGGCACCATCTATGGGAAAAACAACCTGTTGGTCACTTTCAGTGTGAAAAACAGCCCATTGGTAAAGCTTCGGTGGGCAAAACAACACGTTGGCGCGGCCGCAAGGCACTATTGGTGGGAAAAACAACCCATTAGGCAACTTCGGTTTGAAAAACAGCCCTTTGGCACACCTTTGGTGGGAAAATAGCCCGTTGGCAAACCTTCGGTGGGCAAACAGCTCGTTGGCACGGCCGCAAGGCACTTTCGGTGGGAAAATCAGCCTGTTAGCACACCTTCGGTGAGCAACACAGCACGTTGGCACAGTTGTGAGGCACTTTTGGTGGGAAAAACAGCCTGTTGGGCACCTTCGGTAAGAAAAATAGCCCTTTGGCACAGCCACAACATAGTTTTTATGGGAAAAACAGCCCATTGTGCACCTTCGGTGGGAAAAACAACCCGTTGGCACACCTTTGGTGTGAAAAATAGCCCTTTGGCAAACCCTTGGTGAGCAGAACGGCCCGTTGGTACGGCCAGAAGGCACTTTAAATGGGAAAAATAGCCCGTTAGGCAGCTTCGGTGGGAAAAATAGCCCTTTGGCACACCTTTAGTGGGTAAAATAGCCTGTTGGCACGACAGTAAGACACTTTCGGTGGAGAAAATAGCCAGTTGGGCAACTTCAGTTGGAAAAACAATCCGGTGGGCACCTTCGGTGGGAAAAACAACCCATTGGCTCACCTTCGATGGGAAAAACAGCCCGTTGGCACACCTTCGGAGGGAAAAACAGCTCGTTGACAACCAAAAGGCACTTTTGGCGGAAAAAAACCCCATCGACACTGTCGCAAGACACTTTCGATGGGAAAAATAGCCCGTTGGGCACTTTCGGTGGGAAAAATAGCCCGTTGACACACCTTCGATGGAAAAAACAGCCCGTTGACAACCAAAAGGCACTTTTTGTGAGAAAAACAGCACGTTGAGCACCTTCGGTAGGGAAAACAGCCTGTTGGGCACCTTCAGTGGGAAAAACAGTCCGTTGGTATGGCCGCACGGCACTTTCAGTGGGAAAAACAGCCTGTCGAGCACCATCTGTGGGAAAAACAACTCGTTGGTCACTTTTGGTGTGAAAAATAGCCCATTGGTAAAGCTTTGGTGGGTAAAACAACACGTTGGCGCGATCGGAAGGCATTATTGGTGGGAAAAACAACTCGTTAGGCAACTTCGATTTGATAAACAGCCCTTTGGCACACCTTTGGTGGGAAAAACAGCCTGTTGGGCACCTTCGGTGGGAGAAACAGCCCGTTGGCAAACCTTCAGTGCACAAAACAGCTCGTTGGCACGGCCGTAAGGCACTTTCAGTTGGAAAATCAGCCTGTTAGCACACCTTCAGTGAGCAAAACAGCACGTTGGCATAGCCGCAAGGCACTTTCGGTGGGAAAAACAGCTCGTTGGGCACCTTTGGCGGGAAAAATAGCCCTTTGGCACTGCCACAGCGTAGTTTCGATGGGAAAAACAGCCCATTGTGCACCTTCTGTGGGAAAAACAACCTGTTGGCACACCTTCGGTGTGAAAAATAGCCCGTTGGCAAACCCTTGGTAGGCAGAACAGCCCGTTGGTACGGCCAAAAGGCACTTTAAGTGGGAAAAATAGCCCGTTAGGTAGCTTTGGTGGGAAAAATAACCCTTTGGCAAACCTTCGGTGGGCAAAACAGCCTGTTGGCGCAACCGTAAGGCACTTTCGGTGGGAAAAATAGCCAGTTGGGCAACTTCAATGGGAAAAACAGTCCGGTGGGCACCTTCGGTGGGAAAAACAACCCATTGGCACACCTTCGGAGGGAAAAATAGCCCGTTGACAACCAAAAGGCACGCTCGATGGAAAAATAGCCCGTCGACACTGTCGCAAAACACTTTCGGTGGGAAAAACAGCCCGTTGGCACACCTTCGATGGAAAAACAGCTCATTGACAACCAAAAGGCACTTTTGGTGGGAAAAACAGCACGTTGAGCACCTTCGGTAGGGAAAACAGCCCATTGGGCACCGTCGATAGGAAAAACAACCCATTGGCATAGTCGCAAGGCATTTTCGGTGGAAAAAACAGCTTGTTGGCAGGCCTTCGCTGGGAAAAACAGCAAGTTGCCAAGACCACAAGGCATTTTCGGTGGGAAAAATAGCCCGTTGGGCACCTTCGATGAGAAAAACAGCCTGTTGGGCAATTTCTGTGGGAAAAACAGCACGTTGGCATAGTAGCATGGCATTTTCGGTGGGAAAAACAGCCCGTTGGTAAACCTTCGGTGGGTAAAACATCCCTTTGGCACAGTCGCAAGGCACTTTTAGTGGGAAAAATAGCTCGTTGGGTAACTTCAGTGGGAAAAACAGCCCGTTGGCACAACTTCGGTGCGTAAAATAGCTCGTTGGGTAACTTCATTGGGAAAACAGCTCGTTGGGCACTATTGGTGGGAAAAATAGCCCGTTGGCACACCTTCGGTGGCAAAAAAGCCTGTTGGGCACCTTCGGATGGAAAAACAATGCGTTGGTACGACCACAAGGCACTTTTGGTGTAAAAAATAGCCCGTTGGCACACCTTCGGTGGGAAAAATAGTTCGTTAGCAAGGCCACAAGGCACTTTCAGTTGGAATGGCTGCAAGGCACTTTTGGTCTGAAAAACAGCCCATTGGGCAACTTCAGTGGGAAAAACAACCCATTGCAACAACTTCGATGGGCAAACAGCTCGTTGGCACGACCGTAAGGTACTTTCAGTTGGAATGGCCGCAAGGCACTTTTGATGAGAAGAATTGCCCGTTGGGCACTTTCAGTGGGAAAAATATTCCATTGGCATGGCCGCAAGGCACTTTCAGTGGGAAAAACTAACCATTGGGCACTTTCGGTGAGAAAAATAGCCCGTTGGGTACGTTCAGTGGGAAAAACATCCCGTTGGCACACGTTTGAGGGGAAAAACTGCCCGTTGGCATGGTCGCAACGCAATTTCGGTGGGAAAAATAGCCCGTTGGGCACCTTCAGTAGGAAAAACAAACCGTTAGGCACCTTCAGTGTGGAAAACAGCCCGTTGGACACCTTCGCTGGGAAAAACAGCCCGTTGGGCACTTTCGGTGGGAAAAATAGCTCACTTCGGTGGGCAAAACAACCCGTTGGCACAGTCGCAAGGCACTTTTGATGGGAAAAACAGCGTGTTGGGCACTTTCGGGGGAAAAACAGCTCGTTGGCAAGCCTTCAGTGGGCAAAACAGCCCGTTGGAAAAGTTGCAAGGCACTTTCTGTGGGAAAAATAGCCCGTTGGCACAACTTCGGTGGGTAAAATAGCTCGCTGGCCAACTTTAGTGGGAAAACAGCCCGTTGGGCACTTTCAGTGGGAAAAATAACCCGTTGGCAAACCTTTGATTGGAAAAATAGCCCGTTGGCATGGCCACAAGGCACTTTCGGTGGGAAAAATAGCCCGATGGACACCTTCGGTAGGAAAAACAGCCTGTTGCGCACCTTCGGAGGGAAAAACAGTCCATTGGGTACCTTCGAACGAAAAACAACGCGTTGGCAGGGCCACAAGGCACTTTCGATGTAAAAAACAGCCCGTTGACACACCTTCGGTGGGAAAAACAGCCCGTTGGCAAAGCCACAAGGCACTTTCGGCGAAAAAAACAGCCCTTTGGGCACCTTCGGTGGGAAAAATAGCCCGTTGGGCAATTTTGGTGGGAAAAACAGCACGTTGGCAAACTTTCGATGGGCAAAACAACTCGTTGGAACGGCCGTAAGGCACTTTTGGTGGCAAAAATAGCCCTTTGGGCAACTTCGGTGGGAAAAACAACTCGTTGGAACAACCTCGATGGGTAAAATAGCTCGTTGGTACGGCCACAAAGTACTTTCGGTTGGAAAAACAACCCGTTGGGCACCTTCTGTGGGAAAAACAACCGTTGGCAAACCTTCGGTGGGCAAAACAACCCGTTGGCACAACTGCATGGCATTTTTGGTGGATAAAACAGCCCGTTGGCACAGTCGCATGGCATTTTCAGTGGGAAAAAAGCCCATTGGGCACCTTCAGTGGGAAAAACAGCCTGTTGGGCAATTTTCGGTGGGAAAAATAGCCCGTTGGCAAACTTTTGGTGGGTAAAACAACCCATTGGCACAGTTGCAAGACACTTTCGATGGGAAAAACAGCTCGTTGGGCAACTTCAGTGGGAAAAATAGCCCATTGGCACAACTTTGGTGGGCAAAACAGCTCGTTGGGTAACTTTAGTGGGAAAACAGCCCTTTGGGTGCTTTCAGTGGAAAAAAAGCCCGTTGGCAAACCTTCGGTGTGCAACATAGCCCGTTGGCACAGTTGCAAGGCACTTTTAGTGGGAAAAATAGCTCGTTATGCAACTTCAGTGGGAAAAACAAGTGGTTGGGCACTTTAGGTGGGAAAAATAGCCCGTTGGCAAACCTTCGATGGGAAAAATAGCTCGTGCATGGCCGCAAGGCACTTTTGATGGGAAAAATGGCCTGTTGGGCACCTTCGGTCAGAAAAACAGCCCGTTGGGCACCTTTGGAGGAGAAACAACGAGTTGGCACAGCCACATGGCACTTTCGATGTAAAAAACAGCCGGTTGACACACATTCGGTAGGAAAAATAGCCTGTTGGCAAGGCCACAAGGCACTTTCGGCGGGAAAAGCAACCTGTTGGCAAGGCCACAAGGCACTTTCGGTGGGAAAAACAGCCCATTGGGCACCTTCGGTGGGAAAAATAGCCCGTTGGACAATTTTTGTAGGAAAAACAGCACGTTGGCACTACCACATGGCATTTTCGGTGGAAAAAACAACCTGTTGGGCTGCTTCGGTGGGAAAAACAACCCATTGGCACGGCCGCACGGTACTTTCGGCAGGAAAACTGCCCGTTGGGCACTTTCGGTGGGAAAAACAGCCCGTTGGGCACCTTCAGTAGGAAAAACAGCACATTGGGCACCTTCAGTGTGAAAAACAGCCTGTTGGGCACCTTCGCTGGGAAAAACAGCACGTTGGGCACTTTTGGTGGGAAAAACAGTCCGTTGGCACAGCTTTGGTGGGCAAAACAGCCCGGTCGCACGGTCGTAAGGCACTTTTGCTAGGAAAAATAGCCAGTTGCCACAGTCGTGAGACACTTTCGGTGGGAAAAACAGCCTGTTGGGAACTTTCAATTGGAAAGACAACCTATTGGCACACATTAGGTGGGAAAAACAGCCCATTGGCAAGGCCAGAAGGCACTTTCGGTGGGAAAAATAGCACATTGGCCCACCTTCAGTGGGAAAAATAGCCCGTTCGCGAGGCATTTTCGATGGGAAAAATAGCTCATTGGGCACTTTCGATTGGAAAAACATCCCGTTGCCATGGTCGCGAGGCATTTTCGGTGGGAAAAATAGCCCGTTGGGCACTTTCGATTTAAAAAACATTCCTTTGGTACACCTTTGATGGGAAAAAACAACCTGTTGGCACAGACACAATGCACTTTCGGTGGGAAAAACAGCCCCTAGGGCACCTTTTGTAGGAAAAACAGCACGTTGGGCACCTTCAGAGT
>JANZXP010000007.1:20056319-20067234 GCA_027576715.1 Erythroxylum flavicans | reverse complement strand
ATGAAGTCGCTAGGCACCATTGGTGGGCGAAATACTCCGTTGGTCACCTTCAGTGGGAGAAACAACCCTTTGGCACACCTTCGACGGGTAAAATAGCCCGTTGGCACTCCTTTGGTGGACAAAACAGCCTATTGCCATAGCCGCCAGGTAGAACAACCCATTGGCCACCTTCGGTGGGAAACGCAGCTCATTGACACACCATCAGTAGGCAAAACAACCAGTTGAAACACCTTCAGTGGGGAAAATAACATGTTGGCACGATTTCTAGGCACCTTTGGTGGGTAAAACAGCCCATTGAGCACCTTTGGTGGGAAAAACAACCCATTTGTGCACCTTCTATAGGTAAAACGGCCCGTTGACATGGTCGCTAAGCACCTTTGATGGGTAAAACAACCCATAGGGCACCTTCAATGGGAAGAACAACTTATTGGCACACTTTTGATAGGCAAAATAGATCGTTGGAGCACCTTTGGCAAGTAAAACAACCCATTGGCACATTTGCTAGGCAACTTTGGTGGGAAAAATAGCCCGTTGACACATCTTCGGTTGGAAAAATAGTCCACTGGCATGCCTTCGGTGGGACAAACACCACAATTGCACGGTCATTAGACACCTTCGATGCGCAAAATAGCCCATTGATACGTTCTCTAGGTAGGTTCGGTGGGAAAATCAGCCCATTGGCACGTTTGTTAGGCACCTTCGATGGGAAAACATCCTGTTGGCACACCTTTGGTGGGCAAAACAAACTATTAGCACGGTTGCTAGCCACCTTCGATTGGCAAAATATCCCATTGGCACGGTAAAAAAGCACCTTCAGTCGGAAAACAACTCGTCGGCATGTTTGCTAGGCACCTTCGGTGGGACAAACAACTAGTTGCCATACCTTCTATGTGGCAAATAGTATGTTGTCATGGTCGCTAGGCACCATCGGTGGGTAAAATAATCCGTTGGGCACCTTCACTGAGAAAAACAACCTTTTGGCACACCTTCGGTGGGCAAAACAGCCTGTTGGCAAACCTTTTATGGACAAAACAGCTTGTTGCCACAACCTTTAGGAACCTTCGGTAGAAAAAATAGCCTGTTAGGCACCTTCGGTGGGAAACACAACTCATTAACAGATTTTTGATAGGGAAAACAACTAGTTAGAACACCTTCGATGGGGCAAATAGCTAGGTGGCACAATTGTTAGGCACCTTTGGTGGGCAAAATAGCCCATTGGGTGCCTTCGATGAGAAAAACAGCCCGTTGGCACATTCGCAAGGCACCTTCGGTGGGAAAAACTTCTATTGGCACAACTTTGATGGGGCAAATAGTCCGTTGGCACAATCATTGCGCCCCTTCAAAGGGAAAATTAATTCGTTGGGCACCATCGATGGAAAAACAGCCCTTTAGCACACCTTCTGTGTGCAAAACAGCCCGTTGGCACACCTTTGGCTGATAGAACAGCCCGTTGCCATAGTAGCTAGACACCTTCATTCCAAAAAAATACCTGTTGGGCATTTACGGTGGGAAAAACAGCTCATTGGCACATGTTTGGTAAGCAAAATAACCTGTTAGAGCACCTTTAGTAGGGATAATAGCCTGTTGGCACGATTGTTGAGCACCTTTGGTGGGAAAAACAGCACATTGGGCATCTTCAGTGGGAAAACAGCCCATTTGCACAACTTCTATAGGCAAAACAACTCGTCAGCATGGTCGATAGGCAACTTCGGTGGCCAACACAATCTATAGGGCACCTTTGGTGGGAAAAAACCCATTGGCACATCTTCGATAGGCAAAATAGCCAGTTGGAACACCTTCGATGGGCAAAATAGCTCACTAGAACACATTCGGTGGGCAAACAACATGTTCGCTAGGCACCTTCAATAGGAACAAAAGCTCATTGACACACCTTCAGTGGGAAGAACACCACAGTTTCACAGTCACTAGACACCTTCAGTGGGCAAGACAGCCCGTTGGCATGTTCGCATGGCACATTTGATGGGTAAAACAGCCCTTTGGCATATTTGCTAGGCACCTTTGGTAGGAAAATTGCCCGTTGGCACACCTTTGGTGGGAAAAACAGCTCGTTGGTACGTTTGCTAGGCACCTTTCATAGAAAAAATAACCTGTTGGCACACCTTTGGTGGGCAAAATAATCCGTTGCCACGGTTAATAGACACCTTTGATGGGCAAAACAACCAGTTGGCACGTTCGCTAGGTACCTTCGATGGGAAAAACAACCCGTGGCACATGTTTGATAGGCAAAATAACCCGTTGGCACACCTTTGGTAGACAAAACAGCCCGTTGCCATAATCGTTAGCCACCTTCTATGGAAAAAACAACCTGTTGGGCACCTTTGGTGGGAAACACAACTTGTTGGAATGCCTTTGGTTAGCAAAACAACCCGTTGAAACACCATTAGTGGGATAAATAACTAGTTGGCACGATTGCTAGGAACCTTCGGTGGGCAAAACAACCAACTGGGCACCTTCGGTGGGAAAAACAACCACTTTGCACACCTTCTGTAAGCAAAATAGCCCGTTGTCATGGTTAGTATGCATCTTCGGTGGGCAAATCATTCCATAGGGCATCTTTGGTGGGAAGAACAACTCATTGGCACATCTTCAATAGGACAAATAGCCTGTTGGAACACCTTCAGTAGGACAATCGGTACGTTTGCTAGGCACCTACGGTGGGAAAAACAGCACTTTGGCACTCCTTTGGTGGGAAAAACAATCCATTGGCACACCTTCAGTGGGAAAAAAACCACAGTTGCACGGTCACTAGACACCTTCGATGGGCAAAATAGCCCATTACCAGGTTTGTTTAGCACCTTTGGTGCGCAAAATAACTCATTGGCACGTTCATTAGGCATCTTCAGTAGGAAAAACATCCTATTGATACACCTTCGTAGGCCAACATAGCTTGTTGATGCGGTCATTTGGCATTTTCGTTGGGAAAAACAGTCCTTTGGAACACCTTTGATAGGCAAAACAGCCCATTGGCATGTTTGCTAGGCACCTTCAATGGGAAAAACAGTCTATTGGCACACTTTTGGCAAGTAAAACTGCCCGTTAGCACAGTCACTAGGCACCTTTGATGGGCAAAATAACCTGTTGGCACGGTAAATAAGCACCTTCGGTGAGCAAAACAACCCGTTGGCACGTTCACTAGGCACCTTCGATGGGATAAATAGCCAGTTGCCACACCGAAGTCGCTAGGCACCATTGGTGGGTAAAATACTCCATTGGGCACCTTCAATGGGAGAAACAACGCTTTGGCACAACATCGGTGGGGAAAATAGCTCGTTGGCCCATCTTTGGTGGACAAAATAGCCTATTGCCTTAGCCGCCAGGCAGAACAACGCATTGGGCACCTTAAGTGGGAAACGCAGCTCATTGGCACACCATTAGTAGGCAAAATAACCAGTTGGAACACCTTCGGTGGGGCAAATAACATGTTGGCACGATTGCTAAGCACCTTTGGTGAGTAAAACAGCCCATTGAGCACCTTTGGTGGGAAAAACAACCCATTTGTGCACCTTCTATAGGCAAAACAGCCCATTGACATAGTCCCTAAGCACCTTCGCTGGGTAAAACCGCCCATAGGGCACCTTCGGTGGGAAAAACAACTTGTTGGCACACTTTTGATAGGCAAAATAGCTCGTTGGAGCACCTTTGGCGGGTAAAACAACCCATCGACACATTTGCTAGGCACCTTTGGTAGGAAAAATAGCCCGTTGACACATCTTCGGTGGGAAAAACAGTCCACTGGCATGCCTTCGGTGGGAAAAACACCATAATTGCACAGTCACTAGACACTTTCAGTAGTTAAAATAGCCCGTTGGCACATTTGTTAGGCAGATTCTGTGGCAAAATCAGCCCATTGGCACGTTTTTTAAGCACTTTCGATGGGAAAACATCCTATCAGCACACCTTTGGTGGGGCAAAACAACCTATTAGCATAGTCGCTAGCCACCATCGATGGGCAAAATATCCCATTGGCACGGTAAAAAAGCACCTAAACAACTCATCGGCATGTTTGCTAGGCACCTTCGGTGGGACAAACAACCAGTTGCCATACCTTCTGTGTGGCAAATAGTACGTTGCCATGGTCGCTAGGCACCATCGGTGGGTAAAATAGTCTGTTGGGCATCTGCAATGGGAAAACCAACCCTTTGGCACACCTTTGGTGGGCAAAACAGCCTGTTGGCACACCTTTGGTGGACAAAACAACCTGTTGCCACAACTGTTAGGAACCTTCGGTAGAAAAAACAGCCCGTTGGGCACCTTCGGTGGGAAACACAGCTTATTGACACACCATCGGTAGGCAAAACAACCAATTGGAACACCTTCGATGGGGCAAATAACATGTTGGCGCGATTGCTAGGCACCTTCGATGGGTAAAACAGCTCATTGAGCATCTTTGGTAGGAAAAACAACCCAATTGTGCACCTTCTATAGGCAAAACAGTCCGTTCACATGGTCGCTAAGCACCTTTGGTGGGTAAAACAGTCCATAGGGCACCTTCGGTGGGAAAAACAACCCGTTGGCACATCTTTGATAGGCAAAATAGCTTGTTGGAGCACCTTTAGTTGGCAAAGCAGCCCATCGGTACATTTGCTAGGCACCTTCAGTGGGAAAAACAGCCCGTTGGCACACCTTTGGTGGGAAAAACAATCCACTGGCATGCCTCCGGTAGGAAAAACACCAAAATCGTACGGTCACTAAATACAGCTTCGGTGGGAAAATCAGCCTGTTGGCACATTTGCTAGGAACCTTCGATGGGAAAATAGCCTCTTGGCATACCTTTGGTCGGCAAAACAACCAATTGGCATAGTCGTTAGCCATCTTCGATGGGCAAAATATCCCGTCGACACGGTAAATAAGCACATTCAGTAGGCAAAACAACTCGTCAGCATGTTTGCTAGGCACCTTTGGTGGAATAATCATCCTGTTGCCATACCTTTTGTGTGGCAAACAGTACGTTGCCATGGTCGTTAGGCACCATTTGTGGGCAAAATAGTCCGTTGGGCACCTTCGCTAGGAAAAACAACCCTTTGGCACACCTTCAGTGGGCAAAACAGCCAGTTGGCACACCTTTAGTCGACAAAAAAGCCTATTGCCACAACCATTTGAAACCTTCGGTAGAAAAAATAGCCCATTGCACACCTTCGATGGAAACATAGCTTATTGGCACACCTTTTGGTAGGCAAAACAACCAGTTGGAACACCTTCGATGGGCAAATAGCCAGTTGGCACGATTGCTGGGCACGTTCGGTAGGCAAAAGAGCCTATTGGGCACCTTCAATGGGAAAAATAGCCCATTTGCACACCTTCTATAGGTAAAACAGCTCATTGGCATGGTCGCTAGGCACCTTCTGCTAGACTCCATTTCTAAAGCCCAACTATCCAAATGTCATGAAAAAGTGAGCGTGTGAATTACCCTTTAGGTTATTTCCATGGGATATCTCTAGCCAAAACTAGTTTTAGTAGTGGAATCACAAATTGACTTCTTTAGAACAATTGTATCTCCATGTCTCTAGTTTATTTTGAAATAATAATCGTCTCATTCGGAGCTCTACAGGTCAATATATGATTAAAATACCGAAGTATGTTAAATAAAACAATCAATTCATACTCTTTCGATCGTTTCCCTCACTTTCTATCCATCAATATTTTTTGAATAAACCCCAATGGATACCAAAATTTTATGGAGAGGTAGAGAAATATGTTAGGAATCTATTAGTTCAATCATCACTTCATTTAAAGATCAGGTGATGAAGTTATGGCCAAAAGAGTCAAACTTGATTATGTCCCCAATCATATTGTACCTATCTTGGGACAATTGGCATAACTTTCACTATAGATATCAGATTTTGGTTGTTTTAAGACAGTATCAAAGAGGACTATAAGATATACAACTTTCATGAAAACCTTGAAGAAAACTTTTATCATCTAGAGGGTCAAAATTGCTTTGTCTGATGCTTTGTCTGACGCTTTGGTTGATACCTATGCTTTGTCTAAAGGCCATATCTTTTACGTTTGAGGTCTAAAAATTCCAAACTTTATATCGTGGGAGAGCTAAGAAAAAGGTCTACAACTTTTAAGAAGACACTCTGTCTAATTTATCCTACATCAATACAGATTTGCCCTAGAAGTCAGAATATAAAATTTTACCCTTATGAATGTTTGAAAAAAATGCAATCTACAAAGTTTGAGAGTCATGAGCAAAAACACAATCACATTTCAGTATCATGAAAAAATAAGAGTTTTATAAAGCTTTAATGCGAATTTCAAGCCACAATACGTCATAGTCCAAAAATACACAATTTACATAAAGTAGAATTGCTCAAAATGCAACTAAAGCCTTATTTTACAAAAACTAACCTAAAATACAAAGTAAGCATAATTCGGAGTAATGCCCTTATGCTCGATCACTCGATCTCTTGCTCATCGCCTGAAGATTGGATGGAATGGGGGGTGAGCTTGAAGCTTGTGGGCAATAATTTTATAACCAGTAACAAGCGAAACCATTGAAAAATTCACAATGCATCGTGAAACACATATTTCCACATTCTTAATTTATCAAACACTTTATAAGCAACCCAAATCATGCATTCAATAAACTTGTCAACATATAAGCACATCAAAATGGTTTGGGAGGTCCATAAACAGAACGAGCTAACATATTCCCATGAAATGGTCCTGTGTAGTCATGAACAAAACGAACTAACACAATCCCACATAGTAGTTTTGCATAGTCATAAACATGAGGGAGTCCCTGAAGGAGCTCCATGCCACTTGCGGGCAGGCGTGAGAAGCCTTTAGTCAAAGTGCACTTGACATACAGAATGGACTAGACCAAACCCACATAACTTGTAAACTTGTTGCCCAAAATGGCACTTTTTTCGAAAAGTGATTTCATAGGTATAGTTAAAAAAAATTCATTTTCACATTCTTTTCATAAATCGTCAACACAATATTCACATACCAAACACATAGTACTTTCTCAAAGCATTCAAAGAGCAATAAATGCACATTTATAATACATTTGAAAAACATTTACTTTCTTGATTTGGAAGAAACATTAGTGGCTTATTATTCAATTATAAAAATGTAATCCACCTTGAATTCCTTGCTTAACAATTGCTCAAAGATGCCTCAATTGCTCAAAGATGCCTCTCTTCTTACTCCTTTTGCCTCTCCTCTTGATTTCCTTCAATATTGGCAAAAATCCCAATTCAATAGGATTTCCAGTTGAGAACTTAAAAAAAAATATACACACTAAAATTGATCCTAGAATACTTAAGCCCGTGCATTTTTTAAGCTTTATGAACTAAAACCCTTCCAAAAATCCAAAAATTCAAACATAAACTTACCTTGAATCTTCACCAATTAATGAGTCTCTTAGCTCAAATGGAAGCTCTAATCTTCCTCTTTCTTTTTCCCTTCTTGAACAACTTCAAAATCACTCTCTAAAACTATGAAAATTAGACACCTAGTTTAGCTTTCTCTTCTTTTCTTCTTCTCCCATGAGACTCTCTCTCTTCCTCTCTTCAATTTTCATTTTCTTCTTCTTCAATTGTAAGACAGCTCTTCTTCTTCATCTTTTTACCCTTAATGAGCCCAAAACGTCTATTTTACCCTTCCTTATAAGCTTATGTTCTTTTAAGCTTAAGTGATCTTCCAAAAATACCCTTCAACCTCTTACTGTTTTAATACAACTAAACCATGTAGCAAAAATCCTACTAACATTAACATAATAATTAAAATCCAAAAACTTAATTTAGCAAGCCTCATAATTCATTTAAATCATGCTTAAACAAATAAAAAAAATTTGGGGCCAACAACCATAGGCTTGCTAATACACCAATTCTCCTCTACAATGATTACATACATAAATAGATCAAAAAAACTTGCTTCAGGTTGTAATATTAAGGTGGGTCAAAAGGGGTAAAAGGTTAAACACAAGCATTCATAAAGTCATAAGTTAACAAAGAGATAACAAAACATATTAATGAGATACACAAATGTACATATACTACTACTTTGCACTTATTGATGTTACTAAAATATTCTTCCTTTTTATTTTCTTTTCTTTTTCTTTTTCTTTTTTTAAAATTTTTTATAAAATTGAAGAAATAATGAACAAAATAGCAACTAAATACAATATGATCTAAGAGCAGAAGTATCACTCAACTCATCTCGGAAAAAATGTAGTAAAAATCCTAAACTAATGCATCATTTAATACTCTACTAAACTTGTGCATGGGTAAGCTAATGGGTTTTGGGTTTTTAAATATGGGTGTTTTCAGGAAAGAAAAGGGTTAAGGCTCAACGGGGGTAGCAAGAGATAATAAAAGGTATGCCATTTAAGCTAAAGGTTAACACAAAAAGGGCTATAATCATCTATATTAAGCATGCATCCAGTGGACTCAAGCCAATTCAAAGCAAGTTCTGAAGGTAATAACCTAAGGAAGCATCATACAAACAAAGAAATAAAATGACTATAGATGGAGTCATATAGGCTTAATCCTTACATTGGCTCAAATGAAAATTCATTATACGTCTCTACACTACCCCATTGCTCAAGTGTCAAATTCTAAGTAAGCTTATGCAACCAACTACTCTTCATCACTCAACATAGTTCACTCTCTACTTAATTAGCCTAATCCGACTTTAAGCATGCATTCAATCTCATTCCAAGTAGCATGACAGAATCTCATGGCACAACAAATCAAAATGATTCTAGTGTGGTTCCATTGCTAACACAAAACAACATAAAACTACAACCTAATATGCCTAAAACATCCATCCGAATTAACAAAATGCAAACAGTGACTAAGATAAACTAAAACAATGCAATTAACAACGCAAATATCCCCTTCCCACACTTAGACAACACATTATCTTTAATGTGACAAGGCAACCACAAATGGAAACTAAAACACAAAACACAACATCAAACAAACAAGCAAGTAAAACAATTAACAAGGTAAATAAAACAACGTAAAAATTTAAAGGGTAAGAAAGCTTCACGAAGATTGTGGTGGTGATGAAGGCGTTGGGGAAAAGGTTAGCACATTTTGGAGAGAGAGAGAGAAAAAATTACCAAATCCTTGGATTTTTAAGTGGGTAATGTGAAATAAATGTTAAAGGAGTAAATAATGATGGAAAAATTGGAGAAAACATCAAGATTTGGGGGAAACATGAAGGATTTGTGAGGTTTGGGTGAGTGGCTATCATTTTTAAAGTGAGAGAATATAAAGAGAAGAAGAAAGAAGAAAAAAGGAGGGAGTTTTAAAACCTTTCGGCTGGGGTTCTCACGATCGTGGGAGGAAAGAAACCCATTCCCACAATCGTGGGCATTCCAACTTTTCCAACTTCTTAGCCCTCTTTCAAGTTAGCATGCATTCCCAACATTCAAACAACCTACAAACACATCAAAATCACCTAACCAATAAGAAATTTGAAGAGAAAACAAGTTAAAACTCAATCAAAACCCAAGTAAATATCAAGAAATCATAGCAAACTAAAACCAAACATAATCACAACCAAATAAATCAAAGAAACAAGTAAACAAAGACAAATAAAAGAAAGGTAAACATGCTAAGTTAAGATCATTAGCTTGACCATTTCACATGCATTCATGAAAGAGTGGAAGAAAGGAACACTACAAGAAAATCATGAATTAGCGACAGAACTTTTCCGACGGAAAAAAAACCATAGCTATTTACCGACGGAAAATAACAATCTGTCGGTAAATACGTTGTACTGTTTATATATAGTGACAGAAATATATTACCATCCGTAATAATGGAGGGAATGAATTTCGCGCAAAATTTTCGTCGACATATAGCGACAACACAACCTTTACCGTCAACAAAAATTGCGGGAATGCTTCCTGCAATTTAATTGCTTCAGAAGTTTATCGATGGCGCATATTCCGTTGGTAAGTTATACTCAGTTTATGCTATTCACCGACAGAATATCGTCTGTCGGTAAACTTATTTTAAGTTTACTAACAACGTAACTATGACTATCGGTAATAATTGCGTGAATTTTTCCCACAATTAACTAGTTTCGGACATTTACTGACGGAATAAGTACCGTCGATAAATATGATTTAGCTTCTGTTATATACCGACATAATGTGTTCCATCGGTATACATTAAATTAACTTTACTGACAAAAATTTGGTTCCGTCGCAAAATGTAGCGGCAATAAGATGTAATGAAATAATTAGGAAATTGAAATACTGACAGAATTTATATTCCGTCGGTAAATGTCGACTAGTTAATAAATAAAACGACATCGTTTGGTTCATTGTCTTTAAGACAATGCAGCCGTATCCGCCCCCCTCCCCCATTTCTTCTTCTTCTCTCCTCCCGTCCGTAGCGCCATCTGTCTGACCCTTCCTTGCATTTTCTGACCGTTTTCTAGCTCATCGTGCGTCGTTTAAGGTAAGCTCTCTAATGGGTGTATTATTTCTCCAAAAAATGCATAGTTTTAGTGTTAACCGTGGGTGTTTGGATGATGAAATTTTGCTTGATTATTGTTGTTGTTTGCGATTTTTTTGTGTCATTGTTGGTTGATTTGTTGTTTATACGTGTTATTATTGGTAAATAATGGAAAAATGCAATTGATTTGTGATTAGATTGAGATTATACATATTGCCTATGAGGTGTTCGATTAAATGCCCTTTATGATGTTTGGAATGCTTCTTTGTAATTGTTGTGTGAATTTGAGAATTTGAATGCTTAATTTCCATAAAATGATTAATTTGAAGTGTGAATTTTTCGAATTTGACATTTAAGTGTGAATTTGATAATAGATCGGGTTGATTTAACTCGCTAATAGATTTTTCGGGTTGATTTAATTCTCTAAGTCTTAATGTATTATTATTATTAATCTTTTACTTATTATTAAT
>JANZXP010000007.1:20041764-20054884 GCA_027576715.1 Erythroxylum flavicans | reverse complement strand
CCCGCATCGTGCACCATGTCGTACTTAGGAGTGCCGAAGGGTCAGTCTGTTGTTAATGATAGGTGAGGCATTTGATCGCTGAACTGGTCTGAAGGCAAGGTGACATTTCGGCAACCTTAGTATGGTGTGGTGCCTGGTGAAACTCATAGAAGTCGGTGCTATTCACGGTGATACTTGGATTGTTGGATTATCGGTTATCCTTTGGTACTAAATTCTCGTGCTCCGCAGTGCAGGCATGGTTTTGTCTGGCTACTTTATGTGCTCGACAGGTGCACTTGCGTATGTCGGGTCATATTGGGCTGGATGGAATTATTGCCTAGTGTACGTAAAGCATATGGGTGGTGTTCAGATTACACGGGCATACGGGCTCCATGCTGAGTGCATCGAACTATCTTCCTTCTTTCCACTTCATTCGGTGCCTGCTTGCCCCGAGCTAGGTAAGATTCGGTCAGTTTCCTATATTTGGTACACATATCGGTGGAATTATATTGTCTGGATGAGTTTTCTCACCTTGCATTCGTGCCGATGCAGGGTGGACCATGTAGCGACCTTCGTAAGCCAGAGATGCCTCCTTTGGGGGAGTTGTGGTCCACAGGCGGGGTGCTAGAGTTTTTGGATGCGATAAGCTTAGCGGGCTAAGAAACCCTCCTTAAACTCGGCATCATAGCTTTGTCCCTTAACCCGAACGACGGCCATACTTGTTCTCGGTGCCTACTAGGGTGATTGTGCGGGGAAGCGAAGTCACGGAGGAATGCTACTTGGTTGATCCTGCCAGTAGTCATATGCTTGTCTCAAAGATTAAGCCATGCATGTGTAAGTATGAACTATTTCAGACAGTGAAACTACAAATGGCTCATTAAATCAGTTATAGTTTGTTTGATGGTACCTGCTACTCAGATAACCGTAGTAATTCTAGAGCTAATATGTGCAACAAACTCTGACTTCTAGAAGGGATGCATTTATTAGATAAAAGGTCGACGCGGGCTCTACCCGTTACTCTGATGATTGTTGATAACTTGACAGATCGCACGACCATTATGTCGGCGATGCATCATTCAAATTTCTTCCCTATCAACTTTCGATGGTAGGATAGAGGTCTACTATAGTGGTGACAGGTAATGGAGAATTAGGGTTCGATTCTAGAGAAGGAGCCTAAGAAACGACTACCACATCTAAGGAAGGCAGTAGGCGTGCAAATTACCCAATCCTAACACGGGGAGGCAGTGACAATGAATAACAATACCGGGCTCCATGAGTCTAGTAATTGGAATGAGTACAATCTAAATCC
This sequence comes from Erythroxylum flavicans, assembly GCA_027576715.1. Classification (NCBI taxonomy): domain Eukaryota; kingdom Viridiplantae; phylum Streptophyta; class Magnoliopsida; order Malpighiales; family Erythroxylaceae; genus Erythroxylum; species Erythroxylum flavicans. Next base: position 20,053,596 of record JANZXP010000007.1, on the reverse strand, counting down.
CTTAACGAGGATCCATTGAAGGGCATGTTTGGTGCCAGCAGCTGCGGTAATTCCATCTCCAATATTGTATATTTAAGTTATTGCAGTTAAAAAGCTTATAGTTAGATCTTAGGTTGGGTCGGCCGGTCTGCCGCGAGGTGCACACCGGCCTGCTCATCCCGTCTGTAGGCGATGCACTCCTGGCCTTAACTGGCCGAGTCGTGCCTCTGGTGCTGTTACTTTAAACAAATTAGAGTGCTCAAAGTAGGCCTATGCTCTGTATACATTAGCATGGGATAACGTCATAAGATTTCGATCCTATTGTGTTGGCCTTCGGGATCAGAGTAATGATTAACAGGGACAGTCGGGGGCATTTGTATTTCATAGTCAGAGGTGAAATTCTTTGATTTATGAAAGATGAACAACTGCGAAAGCTTTTGCCAAGGATTTTTTCATTAATCAAAAATGAAAGTTAGGGGCTCGAAGATGATCACATACCATCCTAATCTCAATCGTAAACAATACCAACCAGGGATCAGCAGACGTTGTTTTTAGGACTCCGCTGGCACCTTATGAGAAATCAAAGTCATTGGGTTCCAGGGGAAGTATGGTCACAAGGCTGAAACTTAAAGGAATTAATAGAAGGCCACCACCAGGAGTGGAGCCTGCGGCTTAATTTGACTCAACATGGGGAAACTTACTAAGGGCGGACATAGTAAGGATTGACAGACTGATAGCTTTTTCTTTTTTTGGGTAAAATGTAAAAGTATTATACAAAAAATGTTTATGTACACGGTCCTTAGGGGCATACCCCGACCCATAATACAATAAAAAAGATGATTTTTAAGCCTACAACAATTTTAGCTGCATCCTCAGTACATCTAAAGAAAGTTAACCAAGTACCCCAGTACAACCAAAAGGAGGCTAGTCAAGCAAATTCCCTAATTTACCTAAAAATACCGAAATAAAATTACATAAAAATGTATGTAAAAATCAAGAGTTGAATAATGTACTTCTAGGCGAAGCACCTACTGGTAACAGTTTATTCAGCTGCCAATGGTGAACAGTGTTTCTGACGGGGAACAATGTTTCCGACAGTGAACAGTAACTCTGGCAAATAGTGTCTCCAGCTATGACAGTAGGCCCAGCGATGAATCACCAGCAGTTACATTCTTCTGCCAGCAGTAATGGGCAATCATCTGAAACTGGTAGTGGATGAACAGCAAGGCCGACAATGAACAGTGAATCTGGCGGTGGACAGTGCTCTGATATAGAAAGCAACCACAAATGATGAGGAATCCCAGGGCAACTGTTAACAAGACCCCACTCAGATTGGAATAGCTATATACTCTTTTGCCATGAACAGTAACTCTAGCAAGGAAATAATGACTCTGTATAGTGACACAGACGATGAACAGTGACCATAACAATGAACAGTAACTCAAACAAAGGAGATGCCTGGTGTACCAGCTACTCCATGCTCTGGCCAGCTTCAGTTCAACCTACACAGAAAAATGGTTAGTAAAAAATACACCTTTCCTTTGTGACAGTTCCCTAAGCAGTAGAAATTCTAAGATTGTACAATTCTTCAGGACATCCCATCTCAAGCCCCCTGATTCTCCTGTCTAAGTTCTTTCCTTCCCAGCTAGTAATCAGATTTGCAGTAATGTTACTACCCCTTTGCCCCTCCATCCCTTTGCCATCTACTTCAGTGAACAGTAACCCCACTCTCATAATTCTGCATCTTTGTATGTGTATTTGACCTCCCAAGTCTCAGCTAAAAATAAGTATCCAATGTAACTTTTTATGGCAGCAGCTCCTCTGTACTGATCAGTATCTCCAGTTTCTGCCTCAACCAGCCCATCACTGAGATAGTAAGTTAAGTTCAAACACAGCACCATTTGCCAACCTTCATAGTTTTGTAATAGCAAACAAGCACTAAAAAATAATCACATAGCCTCTCACCAGGCCAACTAACCAAACCTGCCAATTGATGCATCCATTCTCCTATCCTCAACTCCCAGCTGCACCCATAGTAGTGTAAAGCCAACAGTACGTCTCCAACATAATACATCCCTCTTCATCAGGGCAGTAGCATTGGATGGCCATTACACCCCCTCCTCTCCATGACAAAAGGAGATTACATTTAATGTATACCATCCTCCTCCACTGAACAAGATCAACTCTAACATAAGACAGCCCTGTAAACCTACACCAGCCCCCCGTCATCCCATCAAGGCTGCACACAAAAATGCAACAAACTAATTATCAGTCTCATCTACCCCACCTGTAGATCGCACCAAACACACCTACAGTGTGAACAGTGATCCTACCCCATTTCATAATAGCCTCAACCTTCAATGAGAATAGTTGCACAAGAACATATTCTATACACCAAGTTAGTGCTCCACTAACCAATATTCGGAGCAATCAATTTATCTAGCAATGGAGGCCTCCAAAACTGTCTCTTTTCTGATAGGAAGCAATAAACTGAGCCAATCAAGCTCAACTTCCACTTCAGTGAATAGTAACCCTTCAAACCAAAAGAATTCAATTTTGTACATGAATCAAAATGACATATTCCTGTCGAAAGGCTTAGGTCAAGAATCAGGATCCCATACACCCATTTAGACATGGGGAAAGCAAACCACCCCAATGGAACAGTTTATAAGTACATGTACAACCACAATAAAGAACCTCCAGTACCCTCTCCCCACTACAAGTAGATCTCAAATTCAAAAATTAATGAAATCACTAGGGTACAATCTATACAGAATCTTATAGATTCCATGTTTGATTTTATAAATGACGTCAGAGACCAAAAAAGAAGCAGTATCAAGTAGGATCGTATTTTTTATTTTCCAGATCCTATAGATGGTGGACAGTAATGCTAACCTAGCTGCTTTATATCTTAACCAAGCTCCTTTGTAATCCTTACAAATCTATCTAATAGCACTTGACAATGAAGACATAGTCTGGGACATACCAAGCCAGCTTCGAATACCTCTCCAAATGTCACCTGGAAAGGAACATTTAAAGAACAAATGGTCAATTGACTCAGTTACATCATGATAGAAACAACAATTTTGGTCTAACTCCAAGAACATTAGATTGTCTTTGGTAGGAAGTCTATTACAGTAGCATAACTAAGCAATAAAAAAGAATTTCGGAGGTATGTATTGCTTCCATATGAAGGACATCCAGGGCCTAAAACATGTTTTATTCGAATCAACTCATACACTTTCGTGGATGAAAGTGTACCATTTATACATAAAGTATTCAGTTTTCCTTCCACTTCCTGTTGGCCCCCCAAGTGTTTAACCATCAAATTTTGGATGTGTGCAATTGTCTTCAAGAGAGGGGAAACCCTAGTATGAGGCTGCCAATCCCACACCAAAGCCCCCTTCAAGTATATTTCATGAATCCAACGTATCCAAAGCGAATCAGCTTTTATATGTATATTCCATAAAACTTTAGACAGAAGAGCCAAGTTCCACTTTTTACAATGCTTCAACCCCAAACCTCCTTCATTTTTTAGAGCACAAATGGTATCCGATGTAAATCTATAGTGTTTTCCCCTATACAAATAGCTTGCACATTGACGTTATCCTATCAAGTATGGTGGCTGGTATAGGAAATGCCTATAACCAAAATGAAAGTAATCCTTGGATAACCAAATTTACTAGTTCAATTCTACAGGCATAAGAAAGGGACTTGCCCTTCTAATCATTTAGGTAGGACTTTACAGCTTCTATAAGGACAGAAAACTAAGACACTGATACTTTAAGAGGTGCCAAAGGGACTCCTAAGTATCGTACTAGAAAAGCCCCTATTGGAAATTCCACCAATTGTAGTATGTCATCTTTATCCCTTCCATATACCCCCGCCAGATACACATTAGATTTAGTGGGATTTATCCGTAACCTGGTAACATCATTTAACTCTCTTAATGCCTTTAAAAGTACTTGAATAGAAGCAAACTTCCCTCTCAAAAAAAGCATCAAATCATCCACAAAGGCAAAATGAGTAATACCAAGCTTTTGGCATTTCGGATGAAAATGAAAAATAGATCAGGATATCTTTACCTTGAGCAAACGGGAAAAGTAGTCCAGAAAAAATAGAAAGAGGATTGGGGACATAGGGTCTCCTTGCCTCAGTGCTCTCCTCCCCTTGAACAGCCCATGCAAAGAACCATTTACTTCAATAGAATAAGAAGCTGTAGAGACACATTCTGACACCCAGCTAACAAACTTAGGGGGAAACCCAGCTCCTTCATCATGGACTTAACGAAATCCCAAGAGACTATGTCATATGCCTTGGTTATATCCACTTTAAACATACACTGTGCAGAAATCCATTTTCGAGTATAACCCCTGATAAGTTCTTGGGCTAAGAAGATATTATCATGCAAACCTCTTCCAGGTATAAAAGCAGATTGTGTAGGGTCCACCAGTTTACCCACAGGCATAGCCATTTGCTCAACCAGAATTTTTGTTTTTACCTTGTATACCACATTTAGGCAGGCGATTGGATAGAAATTAGAAGCTCTTAGAGTCAACTTGATCATAGGAATAAGAGCAATTATGGTGTGGTTAATTTGTTTCAATAGCTTCCCGGACTGAAAGAATTCCTTCACTACTAATAAGACATCTGAGCCAACGATGTTCCATTGTTTTTTGAAAAAAGCTAATGTATAACCATTAAGCCCCAGAGCTTTATCATTCCCTATATCAAACAAAGCTCTTTTGATTTCCTCATCTATAACTGGTGCAATCAATCTCTCACTATACTCCTCATGCAACCTCGGTCCCAAATTAATCACCCTCCTATTCGGACTGCAGGTAGCCACTGTTGTACCCAATAAATCCTGATAAAAACTGATTAAGTGATCTGCCACTTCCCCTATCGAAGTAGTCTTAGACCCATCCTCCTTAAGCAAATGGGAGATATGGTTCTGCAAGCTACGTTTTTTAACAATGACATGGAAGTACTTTGTACTTTTATCTACTTCTACTAAATGGGTACACTGAACCCATCTCACCCAAAGAGGATCAACTTTATTATGGATATTCCGCAAGACTTTTGAGAGTAAGGTCGAATTCCACACTTTATAATTTTTAACTTCCAAACCCCCTTCTTCGTTTGATATACATATATTATCCCACCCCACCCGGAAGTGCTTTCCTCCCCACAAAAATAATCAACACAAGGAAGTAATTCTCTCCAATGTTGTGACAAAGATAGGGAAAGATTGAAGCCAAAAAGATAAGACCCCCTAAATCATAAAGTTAATCAACTCAATTCTACTAACATACGATAGAGACTTCCCATTCCAAGTATAGATATACACTTCCACAGCATTAATAAGGGTTGAATACTGTGCCACTGAAACCTTCATTGGGGCTAGTGGGATTCTCAGATAACGAACCGAAAATCCCCTATAGTGTAGTATACCAACTGTAAAATGTCCTCTCTCAGTCTACCTTAAACACCTGCTAGGTACAAATTTGATTTTGTAGGATTAACTCGAAGTCTTGACACCTGTCCCAGTTCATCCAAAGTATCCAATAACACTCGAATAGAGCCACAGTCACCTCGCGAGAACATCATGAGATCATCCGTAAATGAAAAATGTGTAATTTTAAGCTTTTGGCATTTCAGATGATACTTGAAGGAGGGGTTTGATGTTTGAATTTTAATAAGCCTTGAGAGGTACTCCAAACAAAGAAGAAATAAAGTTAGGGACATTGGGTCTCCTTGACAGAGTTCACATTTTCCTTGAAACATCCTATGAAGATTACCGTTAACCGAGATGGAGTAGGAGGTAGTGGAAACACACTCCATGACCCAACGGATGAAGATGCTTGGGAATCCCAAACCTTTCAACATTTCTTCAAGAAAAACTCATTCCACCGTATCATAAGCTTTTGTAAGATCCACTTTTAGCATACATCTAGGGGATATGCGTTTCCTTGTATAACCCCTTATAAGTTCTTACTCAAGGAAAATGTTATCATGCATATTCCTATCGGGTACGAATGCTGCTTGGGTTGGATCCACTATGATCCCTGCAACTGAAGCCATATGATTAGATAAGACTTTTGTAATTACTTTATAAGTCGCATTGAGGCAGGCAATGGGCCTAAAATCAGAGGTTTTCAATTCATCCCTCTTCTTTTGTGTTAGGGAGAGGATATTATGATTGACTTGTTTAAGCAACTTTCCTATCTCAAAGAATTCCTTTACTACTTATAGTACATCCTGTCCAACCATATCCCATTGAGTTTTAAAGAAGGCTAAAGTATAACCATCTGGCCCTGGTGCTTTGTCATTCCTTATATCAAACAAGGTCGTCTTGATCCCCACATCCCTTATCGGTGTGACTAAACTAGCCTGTGCTTCAACATTGAGCATCGGCCCACTACTCACCACCTGTTGATCAATACTTCTCATACCAGTAGAGGAAACCAATAAGGCCTTATAATATTTCAAGACACATGTAGTTACCTCACGAATAGAGTGGGTTTTAGTACCATCATCTGTCACTAGGTAGGAGATGTGATTCTCCAGACATCTTTTTTTGGCAATGGCATGAAAGTACTTTGTGCTATTATCAGCTTTCACAAGGTGTGCACTTTTTACCTCCTGTTGAAAAAATATCCTCTCAGCCTCAATTAAGAAATCAACCTCTTTCCACTTTTGGTTCAGTTCCTATTTCAGTGCCTAGTTATTCGGGTTGTGTAGTGAGGCTTTATAAGCTTTCTGGAAGCTATCTATTGCTCTTTATGCCTTTTCAAAAATGTGGCTGAAACCTTGCTTATTTAGGACTTTCAAAGGTTGCTTTAATATCTTTAATTTTCTACACAGGGTAAATTGTGCCGTACCCATCACTTCTTGTTCCCAATGTTCAGCTATTAGGGACCGAAATTCAGGGTGGCTAATCCACATATTGAAAACCTTAAATGGTTTCTGTCCTTTGGAGGTCACATTATTAAAAGTGACCACAATTGGACAGTGGTCCGAATCCGGTAACATCTTCATGAAGTGTGCAGAACAGGCATAATCCAGTGAACCCCCCAAATTGGATTCAGTAAAACTCTATCTAGTTTTGCCCATAATAGGTTTTTCTGCCAAGTGGAGAACTCCCCTGTGGAGGGAGCATCTACGAATCCGACAGACATCCGTAGGTCGACCAAATCCTTTAGGAGATAAGCAGAAGGTGGTTAACAGCCCAATCTTTAAGCATCAATACATACACAGTTGAAGTCGCCCATTATCATCTACAGTGCAGTGATAGTCAAACCCACTTCCATCAATTTGTGTCAAAATTCCCTTCTCTTAGAATCACTATAAAGACCATATATAAAGGAAACAAGAAAATTTTTCTGAGTAGTCCAACAATGAACTTGGCAGTGAATAAATTATTCTCCTATCTCTAATACATTTCATCTATAACCCTGCGGGTTCCACAAAACACACATCCGTCCTCCTTCCATTGCTTCAAAACTCTGACTATACTCCCAACCTAGAAATCTATTTTGCATCAGCCTTTACAGACCTTTCAAATTCATTGTTGTTTCCAAAAAATAAGCAATAGTATACTGACGTTGTCTCACTAGAGTGACAATGCGGTTTTGTCGTGAGGCATTATTTAGACCTCGAACATTCCAACAAAGGATATTCATGAGGTTTGGGAGGGGGTCCGTCCCCCTCCTATTCTTTTAGTAGACCCAGAAACACCTTTATTTTTATCAGATCCTAGGGAACTCGGCTGTTGCCTCATATTCCCACCAGTAGTTCCACGTTTGCTGGTCTACATCTTAAGAGGTCGTTCGTTTCCTATAGGATTTTACCCTGGAAATTCTCTTGTGATCACACTTTTGCCCTTATCCAGTCTTGCAGTATTAACATTTTGAGATTCCGTAGCCCTTTTAAGGATACTGTGTCCAATTTCCCTCCATCTGCATTTGTCATCTGTTGTAGCCTAAGTGACCCTCTTTGAGCTGATTTATCCATTTGAATCGATGGACCTTTGCCTCTATTCCTGGACTTTGTAGTACTTTGCTATCATTCCCCCTCTCCCGTAGGTGGATCTGCCCTTTTTTGGAGGTGTTTGGGTGTGTAGTGCTAGGCAGAGTAGAATCCTCATTTGCCAACCCCTCCTCCCCATTGGTACTAAGTAAGCTTTCCTGTACCACCACATTTTCCAGCTCTTGTTCATTTTATACTATCTATTTACCCAATTTGGTTGACTCATGATTCTCCATTTGGGTGCAATCACTCCGAATAACCACTCCTTTATATTGTGCAGTCCCCATCTTATTGCCTCCTTCTTATTGTCACTAGTACCACCCTTGGACTTGCAACCAAATGGAGTGTGATCAAATTGTTTACAATAGCAGTAGTAGCTTGCGAAGGATTCATAGACAACCAATTGAGTATATCTAGCGTTTCTTGACAAAATAACTTCAAAATTCATGACAGGCTTCCTAGACACATCCACCTGAACCAATATTCTTGCATAACCTATTCTGGTTTTAGTTCCTGTAATTTTATCAGTACAAATAGGCTTACCCACCCGAGAACCCACCTTGGACAAACCTTTCTCATTCTACAATCCCAAAGGAATATTTGGAAATTGAAGCCATATAGGGACTTCCATAAACTCTTGATAGTTGAAAGCAAAACTTGGGGTAAGTTTTTCAGCAAAAGTGTTTTCCTAAACAAGAGGTAGGGGCCTCCAAGCAAGACAGTTGTTCAGTCCTTCTCTGTCACAAATTGGAACACCAGCCACCCCTACCCATGAGGTAAAATTTTGCATTTCACTCCCCACTTAGAAATCAGACTCTCTACCGCTTTCATCCCTAGGAATCGCCCTATGAAACAACTAACTAAGAAGTACCCCCAATCCTCCTCATTAGGACTGAAATCAGTGTCATCCATTTTTACTTTGTCTTTAACATGTGTATATGCTAGTTGTACTCCCTGTTTAAGCTCATGATTGTTTCTGAAGAGACTGATGAAAGTGGGTTTTTGTTTGATTTCACTCGAAGGTCGACTCAGCATTTCATTAAGCTGTTTCTGCGCAAAGTCCTTATCTGCTGAACTTTCAGAGGTTGACGAGTGTTCACTCCCCTCACTCTCCTCATCAGTTTCCACACCAATTGTGGATGCATCCTCATCCCCCAACTCTTCAGACCTCAACAAACTAGAATCTACATTACTGAGTTTATTCAAATACTTACCTCCATTATTTTGGGACTCCACTTTCAGTTGTCGAGCCTGTGATACCCCAGTTGGCTTCAGTTCCTTACGCCAGACAGAAGCTTTTCATGCTATCGCAAGCCCATGCATTCCCTCTGCATCTTGTTGCTCCTTATTCACCTGGTCTGGACTGAGACTCCTGTCATCTTAACCGTCATGGTCATCAGTGTCCAAGTATTGGGGAGGCATAGCCTCACGTCGCAGGCCTACCACAAAATCTCTTGTGACGTCTCGCCTCTTTTGGGCAGATTTCTTATTTTTACCCATCGCCTCACAAGTGTCAAACATAAGGGCAAAGAGTTGCCCTAAGTTGAGGGTCAGTCACTGATCTACTCGAGTAGATATGCCCAGTGAAGCCACTTTAGATTAATGTACTAGCTCAGTAAAATCAAATTTAGCACTAGAATGGTTCAAGACGGTAATGTCATCTGGGCCTTTTCACAATTTCACCGTGTAGTCACTCTAACTCCACTCACAACCTTATCAATTTTCGCAACTCAGATGCAGGCGAGAAGATGTCTTGCAGTAACACCTACCCACCTCAGTTGGAACTATACCCTACTAGTACAACGTAGACGTGTGTCAAGAAATAGAACAAAGCACCGTGAATCACCGCTAACCATATGTGTGGCCTGGGAGAAGTTCAGTAGATACATCACCCATTATTTTTTTTGGTAAAATGTAAATGTATTATACCAAAAATGAGAATTTACATGGTCCAATGAGGCATACCCTGACCTCAATAATCAAACATCTTCTTCGACAAAATACAAACAGAAATATAAAAATCAATAAAAGAAAGGGTGATCGGGGTTGGGCCCCGATATCTAGTCCCTATCCATCTAAAGTATCACAAAAAGAGAGCAATTACACCCAAAGTGAGGCTAGGCATGCAAAGCAACCAAAAGTTAGCTACTACCATGAACAGTATTTTCTGGTAGTGAATACTGTTTTCGTCAGTGAATAGTGTTTTTGTCGGTGAACAGTGTTTTCGGCAGTAAACAGTGCCCCAGCGATGAACAGTGCCGGTAGTGAATAGTAAGTTTTCAGCCATGAACAGTACTCAGTGAATAGTAACATAATCAAAACTAGTAGCCCTATGCATATAAGGATACGATTCATAAGAAAAAGCTTCCTACCATGATTGCATTATCTGACATGAACAGTAACTAATAAATAGGAGCAGCATCTTCGTGTACGTAATTCGTGAGCATTATCTCCAACAAAAGGAACGTGGGCTCCTCGATCCCATAAACTCAAGCACCAACAGTCAATAAGCAGCTCCTCTCCTACCTACGTGTCATCAAAGTAAAGAGTCAAAGTCCACTAAGCTTTTACTCATACACGCAACACCAAAAGCATCAAAATCTATAGCTACTCTATATCCCTTACACCCTGATATAGCAAAAAACACCCCCAATACATCCCAGATAGTTTCAGTCTACAATTGTTCCCATACATCAAAAGGAAATCATTTCAGGAGGATATAATCTGTACAAGACTTATAAACTAAAGTTTTAATCTTAACTATTACATCATAGCTCATAAAAGAAGCAGAGTCTAACTAGACTGTATTTCTAATTTTCCAAATTATATACACAGTGCAAATAACAACCAGTTTAGCTACTTTGCTTCTCAGACGCGCTCTTGTGTAACATCCGAATCTTTTTGATTGCTCTTTGTAATGTGGTCATAGGCCAAGTCATGCCTAACCAATCCCGAATATCTTGCCAAACAACTTTGGTAAACAGACAGTTAAAGTAAAAGTGCTCCACAGTTTCCCTATCAACCTTACATAAAGTACAAGTCTGATCAATATCCAAAAAGAGCAGCTTGTCTTTAGTTGGGAGCCTATTATGAAGAGTTAGCCAAGCTATAAAGGAGAATTTAGGCGGGATGTACTGCATCCAAATAAACGACATCTAAGGCTTCACCCTATATCTCATCCAGATCAAGTCATAAATTTTCTGTGAAGAGAGCATCCCATTTGTACAAATTGTTGAAGCCCACTTTCCACCTGCCCATAGCCTCCCAATTTGCTTACCAAAATGTCATGAATCTGAGCTAGTTTTTTTAGAAGGCCAGAATCATGACTCTTAGGTTGCCAATCCCAGACATCAGCACCCTTTAAATAAACCTTATGGATCCACCTGACCCAAAGAGAGTCTGCTTTGGAGTGGATATTCCATAATAACTTTTGAAAGGAGAGCAAAATTCCACCATTTACCATTTTTTAATCCCAAATCTCCCTCCTCTATTGATACATAAATGGTGTCCCAAGCCACTCGGAAATGTTTACCTCCCTACAAGAACAACCTACACATAGAATTTACCCTATCCAAGATAGTGGTAGGAATAGCAAATGCCTGAAACTAGAAGGAGAGAACTCCTTGAATAACAAAGTTAATTAATTCAATGCATCCCGCATAAGATAAAGTCTTCCCATTCCAATCATTAATGAAAGCCTCCATCTATTCAAGATGGACAGAAAATTGTGCCACAGATACCTTCATAGTGTTAAGTCAAGAGGACTTTACGATGATTAATTTTGATGACAATCAAATAATAATAATGTTAGAAACAAAAGAA
>JANZXP010000007.1:19986672-20038299 GCA_027576715.1 Erythroxylum flavicans | reverse complement strand
TGATGACTTCAGGTCAAAGGACTAAAGTCAAACCATATTGAGAATCACTAATGACATGAAACCATGTAATGTTCTCTTTGTGGGTCGGTCCAATATATGTTCTCTAACATATACCTATCTTTCTGATTTGATAACTTGTACCAATGATCAGTAAAATGTGATCATCAATTAGAACACATACTAGCCTTAATTCATTATCGTCCCACCAATAACGATCGACCAGGGACAGTTTAGAACAGTATTATAATGTTTATGGTTTTACCATCGTCACATACTTGATGACATAAGCCTAATACTATTCATGGATTGTAAATCACATTACATAAACAATATACATGCATATTTAAAATAATACCTCATAATATATTATTAATAAGTCAAAATGTCAGTACAAAAGTCACATATGACTATTGTCCTAGGGCACACTGCTAACAATGTGCCCAATGACCTTGCCAATGGTCTTTTTTCTCGTGGAAAGTGCCTAAAAATTGTGTCAATAGGTTGTTTTACTCACTAAAGATGCCCAACGACCTTGCCAATGGGTTGTTTTGCTTACCAAAGATGTTCCATTGGGTTGTTTTTTGATATAAGGTGTCTAGTTAATGTGCCAATGAGTTATTTTCTCATTGTAAGTGCCAAGCAACAATGCCAACGGGTTGCTTTCTCGTCGAAGGTACAAAATAATTGTGCCAATGGGCTATTTTCGTATTGAATGCATTGAGCCATTGCATTGTTTTCTCACTAAAGATGCCTGGTGGCTATGCCAGTAGGCTATTTTTCTTACCGAAGGTGCCAAGAGATCATACCAATAGGCTCTTTTTACCACCATTGGTTCGCCAACAGGTTGTTTTCTCACGAAAGGTGCCTAGCAACATTGCAAACTGGTTATTTTTCCCATAAAAGATGTGTCAATGGGTTATTTTCTCATCGAAGGTTCTTAGCGACTGTGCCAATATATTGTTTTGCTCAATAAAGGTCCCTAGTGACCATGTCAACCGTTTACTTTTTCCTATTAAAGTTTAACAATAAACTATTTCTCATCGAAGATGTCTAACAATAATGCAAATGGGATGCTTTCTCCCAAAATGTGTCGGGTGATTAAGCCAACTGGTTGTTTTGGTCACCAAAGATGTGCCAATAGATTGTTTTCTTACTGAAGGAACCTAGCGACCATACCAATGGGTTGTTTTCTCACTGAACATATTGAACGATTTTGTCAACAAGTTGTTTTGCTGACCAGAGGTAGCCAATGACAAAGCCAACAGGTTGTTTTGCCCACCAAAGGTGTCTCAATTGGCTATTTTTTTACCAAAGGTGTCCATTGATTGTGCCAACAGGTTGTTCGCCCACTTAAGGTGCCAAATGAAAATGTCAAAGAGGTCTTTTCTCATCGAAGGTGCCCATTGACTGTGCCAATAGGTTTTTTCTCACTAAAGGTGCCCAACAACCATGCCAACGGGTTATTTTGCTTACCAACGATATGCCAACAAGTTGTTTTCTTATTAGTGGAACCTAGCGATTATGCCATCGAATTGTTTTATAACTGAATGTGCCAAGTGATTGTGTCAATGGGTAATTTTACTTACCAAAAGTGCTCAAAGACCTTGCCAATAGGTTGTTTATCCCACCAAAGGTGTGCCAATAGGTTGTTTTCTCACCAAAATTGCCCAATGAGCTTGCCAATGGTCTTTTTTGTCATATAAAGTGCCCAGCAACTATGTCAATAGATTGTTTTGCTCACCAAAGCTACCAAGCAACCTTACCAATGGGATGTTTTGCCCACCAAAGGTGTGCCATTAGGTTGTTTTTTATCAAAGGTGTCTAGTGACTGTGCCAACGAGTTGTTTTCTCATTGAAAATGGCTAGCGACAATGCCAACAGGTTGCTTGGCTAACCACATATGTGCTAACGGATTGTTTTCTTACTGAGGCAACCAGTGACTGTGATATCAGGTTGTTTTCTCACTAATCATGTCGAGCAATTTTGTCAACATGTTGTTTTACTCACTAAAGGTGCCCAGTAACTATACCAATGGATTGTTTTGCTCACCAAAGATGTGCAAATGAGTTGTTTTCTCATCGAAAGTACCCAATGACTATGATAATAGGTTGTTTTCTCACTCAACACACCAAACGATTATGTCAACCAGTTGTTTTGTTTACTAAAGGTGTGCAACGACCATGCCAACGGGTTGTTTTTCCCATCAAATATGTGTCAGTGTATTGTTTTCTAGCCAAAGGTGCCTAGAGACCATACTAACAGGCTATTTTGCTAACCAAGGGTGTGCCAATGGACTATTTTCTCACCGAAGCTGCCTAACAGTCGTGCCAATAGGCTATTTTCTCATTAAAGCTACCCAATGACTATGCCAACGGGCTATTTTCTTAACAAATTTAAATAACAATTCTATCTACATGTTATTTTACTTACCGAAGGTGTGCAGAGACTACATTAATAAGTTGTTTTGTCCACCAAAGTTGTACTAATGGGATATTTTCTAACCGAAGGTGGTAGCGACCATGCCAATGGGCTTTTTTTCTACTGAAGGTGGCCAACAACAATGCCAAGGGGTTGTTTTCTCACTGAAGGTCCCCAACGACCTTGCCAACTTGTTGTTTTTTCGACCAAAGATGTGCCATCGGGCTATTTTCTTATTGAAGGCTCCCAGCGACTATGTCATCGTGCTATTTTCTCACCGAATGTTCCCATCAACTGTGTCAATGTGTTGTTTAGCTCATCGAAGTGCCCAACAACCATGCCAACCAGTTGTTTTGCTAACCAATGGTGTGCCAGAAGGATTTTGTCAAACCATAGGTGCCTAGTGACTGTACAAATGGATTGTTTTTTTACAAAAAGTGCCCAGTGATAGTGTCAATATTTGTTTTGCTCACCAAAGTGCCTAGCAACCATGCAAACTAGTTATTTTTCCCCCTAAAGATGTGTTAATGGTTGTTTTCTCATCGAAGGCGACTAGTAACTATGTCAATAGATTGTTTTACTCACCCAAGGTGCATAACGACCATGTTAACGGGCTGCTTTTTCTCACCATTTCGCCAACGAACTATTTTCTCACCAAAGATGTCTAGCAATTGTGCAAATGGGTTATTTTCTCATGAAATGAGCTCAGCAACTGCATCAATGGGTTGTTTTACTCAGCGAAGGTGTCTTATGACCATGTGACCATGCTATTTTCTCATCGAAGGTTCCCACCAATAGTGTCAATGGGTTGTATTCTCAATGTAAAAGCTCAGTGACTGTGTCCACGGGTTGTTTTGCTCATCGAAGGTATCCAGCAACCATGCCAACGAGTTGTTTTGCCCACTAAAGCTTTGCCAACAAACTTTTTTCTTACCGAAGGTGCCCAGTAACCATGCCAATGGGCTCTTTTGCCCACCGAAGCTACCCAATGATAATGCTAAAAGGCTCTTTTCTCACCGAAGGTGTCTAGCGACCGAAGTGCCCAGTGACTGTGCCAACGAGTTGTTTTGCTCAGCGAAGGTGCCTAGTGACCATATCAGTGGTTTGTTTTGCCCACCAAAGATGTGACTGCTGGCTATATTCTCGCTGAAGGTGCTTAGAAACTGTGCCAATAGGCTCTTTTTCTCTCCAAAGGTACCCAATGACAATGCCAAAGTGCTCTTTCCTACAGAAGGTGCCTAGCGACAAAGCCAACGAGTTATTTTTCACATTGAAGTTGTGCCAGTGGGTCATTATTTAACCAAAGATGCCCAGAGACTGTGCCAACAGGCTATTTTCTCATTAAACGTGACCAAGGACTTTATCAAAGGGTTGTTTAACCAAAGGTGCCCAACAATCATGTCAACAGGTTGTTTTGCACATAAGATGTATGCCAACGAGTTTTTTTCTCATCTACAGTACTCAGTGACTGTGCCAATGGATTCTTTTTCCCACCCAAGATACACAATGGCAATGTCAAAGAGGTCTTTTCTCACCGAAGGTGCCCATCTACCATGCCAACGGGTTGTTTTCCAAGAAAAAGTGCCCAGCATCCATATCAATAAGCTGTTTTGCCTACTAAAGATGTGCCAAAAGACTATTTTCTTACCAATGGCACCCATCAACTTTACCATCGAGTTGTTTTCTAACCAAATGTGCCTAGTGATTGTGTCAACGGGTAGTTTTGCTTGTCGAAGATACATAGAGACTGTGCCAATAGGTTGTTTATCCCACCAAAGTGTGCCAACAGGCTATTTTCTCACCGAAGGTGCCTAGCGACCTTGCCAATGGTCTTTTTTCTTATAGAAAGTGCCTAACAACTATGTCAACTAGTTGCTTTGCTCACCGAAGGTGCCTAGCGACTTTGCCAATAGGTTGTTTTGCTCACTAAAGATATGCCATCGGGTTGTTTTCTCATCAAAAGTGTCTGGTGAATATGCCAACGAGTTGTTTTCTCATCGAAAGTGCCCAGCGATAATGCCAACGAGTTGCTTTCTCATCGAAGGTACCAAACAACCATACCAATGGGCTATTTTCTTACTCCACACACTAAGCAATTGTGTCAACGAGTTGTTTGTCTCACTGAAGGTGCCCAATAACTACGCCAACAGGTTGTTCTGCCTACCAAATATATGCCAAATGTGTTGTTTTCTCAATGAAGGTGCCCAGTGACTGTGGTAGTGGGCTATTTTTCTCATCGAAGGTGCCTAAAGACCATACCAATAGGCTCTTTTGCCCACCAATGGTGTGACAACGGACTGTTTTCTCACTAAAAGTGCCTAATGACCATACAAACTGGTTATTTTGCCAACCAAATATGTGTCAATGGGCCATTTTCTTATCGAAGGTTCCTCCAACTATCAACAGTCTGTTTTGCTCACCTAAGGTGCTTAGTGACCATGTCAACTGGTTATTTTTTCCCATAAAAGTTTTAACAATAGACTATTTTCTCACAAAGATGTCCAGCAACTGCATAAATGGTTTGGTTTCTTTCCGAATGTGCTGGAGACCAAGCCAATTGGTTGTTTTGCCCACCAAAGATATGCCAATAGACTGTTCTTTTACCGAAGACACCTAGTGATTATGCCAACAGGTTGTTTTCTCGTTAAACGTGCCGAATGATTGTGTCAACAAGTTGTTTCTCTTATCGAAGGCAGCTAGTAACAAAGCCAACGGGTTGTTTTGCCCATAAAAGGTGTGTCAACTGGTTGTTTTCTCATCGTAGGTGTCCATTGACTATGCCAACAGGTGGTTTTTCATCGAACACGCCCAGCGATAGTGTCAACGAGTTGATTAGCTCACCAAAGGTGCCCAGTGACTATGTCAATGGGTTCTTTTGCCTACCAAAGTTATGCCATCAGGTTGTTTATATTCTAAAGGCACATAGCTACTATACACTTGAGCTTTTTTCTCATCAAATAATCCTAGCGACTACGTTAGAGAGTTGTTTTGCTCACCAAAGGTATCTAGTGACCATATCAACGTGTTATTTTCTTGCTGAAGGTTCCCATTGATAGCACCAATGGGTTGTTTTCTCACCAAAAGTGCCCGACGACTATGTCAATAGGTTGTTTTGCTCACCAAAGGTACCTAGTTACCATATCAACGAGTAGTTTTTCCAACTAAAGGTATACTAATGAACTATTTTCTGACCGAAGGTGCCCAGTGACTGTATCATTCTTCTAGCCACCGAAGATTCCTAACGATAATGTTAAAGGGCCCTTTTTCTCACTGAAGGTGTCTAGCGACTTTGCCAACGGGTTGTTTACTCACTAAACTCATCCAACGACTGTGTCAATTCTTTTGCTTACCGAAGCTTCCCAATGACCTTGCCAATGGCTATTTTCTTACCGAAAGTGCCCTTTTCTCACTGAAAGTGTTTAGCAATAAAGCCAATAGGTTGTTTTCCCCACTAAAGGTGTGTCGATGGGTTGTTTTCTCACTAAAGATGCCTAGCGACTATGCCAACAGACTATTTTCTCACTTAACTTACCTAGTGACTGTGTCATTATTTTGCTCACCAAAGGTACACAGTGACCATGTCAATAGATTATTTTGCCTACGAGAGGTGTTCTAATGAGTTGTTTTCTCACCGAAGTTGCCCAGTGATCATATCAATGAGCTCTTCTACCCACCCAAGTTGCCAAATGACAATGCCAAGGGGTCATTTCCCTCATATGGTGCCCATTGTTTTAGGTTACGTAAATATAATGCCCTGGATAGCAAGTGTATTTATATGTACCTTAATTTTCTTCCAGTTATAATATTGTATTGAAAATATTTATTATTAATAAAACAAAAGAGTTTGGTTTTATTTGTATGAGCATAATATAACTAGTTATAAGGTACCAAGGTTCCTTTGTTAGTAATATACATATACATGGAGATGTATAAGAAACATGTATATTATTAGAATCTAAATTAATTGATTCAAAGTAGATAAATCAAGTTGGTCACTTGATTATGGTTTAGACTGTAGTATTGTTATTTACCATCATGTAAGTAAAGGAGTTTACTTCAAGGTAATGATGAGTTCAAATCATGATAGTAGTTGACTATCGGTAATGGCGCTATTAAATGAATTTGAAATCACATATGGTTTAGAGAATAAAGTAGGCTGTTATTTTAATCTTAAAACATACATCGTAGCATTCGTTTACTACGAACCACAATCTTGATAAGTGGTGAACTCATGTATGTTTCGTTATCATTCATGATATGATCAAAATGGATTTTTACAGGGTATCAATCTAGTGTCTTCATGTTGGAATTATTAATTGAAATATGCATCAGGGAACATTCACTCAAATAAAGAGTTTGAAATAATATCATCACTTTTAGATGTTTTATGGAGATTGGTGATTAAACTAGCGCTAGTAGTTTGATGGACTAGCTACCCATCAAGTCTTAACACCAAGATTAAATCTTGTGTGTTAATCACCATATAGAGTGAAACGAGAGATCTAGAAGGAAAAATCAACATAAGGGTAAAACTATAATTTTACCCTTTCTTGTGCGGATGGCTCTAATATGGTTCATAATAAAGTTTGCAATTAGAAATCGTATTAATAAATTGAAATACATTTTCTCATAATTTTAAGTAATTCAAGAGTTTAGCTAATTGGCTTTAGTGGAATTAAATTAATTTCAGGCTTATTAGATCTTGAATTATTTAAGTGCAACTAGATTCCCCACTTGGCTGGTAGAAGCTTATCAAGGAAAGTAAGAAAAATAAACAGAGGTTTTCAGAAAGAAAATGAGACAGTTTGGAGAGAAATATACAAATTGGATTTGGCTAATAAGACCGAAACAATTTAATTAAGAGTTAATTAAATTGGGTCATATGCTTATAATTAAATATTGGGCTTACACTAATTAATTGTTAGTTATAAGCCCAAAGGAATATTTAATATTGGGCTGGATTTTGGTTTGATTTAATTAATTAAATTAATTGAATTGAAACAAATATTTTAAAACAAAAGGGAGGGCAAAACTGAATTGTACAATAAAGTAGATTTTGGTTTTGTTGCTAAAGGTCAGCAACATATTCAGCATTGAATTGCTAAATACAATATGTGCCTTTTATTTTTCTACGCACTCACTCTATCCTTCCATTTTTGGTGATAGCATGCATAAATGGATAGCTCATTTGATTTTTTATGGAATTGAAAGCGGGCGTTAATGTAAAGCTATTTTAGTATTCTTTTTTATTAAAGAATGAAGTGAATGAAGAGGGTGTTTTGTAGCTATCCATTAACATTTTTACAGCTCTCCTCCCACTCTCTCAAAAATCGAACATGTGTTAGAATGGAAGGTGGACAACTCATCTTTTAGCATTTGATGCTAAATGAACGTGGGTAGTCTTTTGCTCTCCTAGAACTCTCTCCCAAACCTTCGGCCATAGTGAAAAAGAAAATAGCTCTCCATTTTGTTTTTCTTCTCCTTTCCCACCAAAGGATCTTGTTAACTAAGCTTTCCTAGAAGAACAAGTGGTAGATCAGATTGGTTGAGGACACAGCATCAAAGAATCAAAGCTGTAGTGAGGAGCCAATAATATTCCAATCTTGTTCTTTTTTTATTTATTTTCCTTATGTCGTATCATGCATGGAATAAAAGCATATTGATTTGGTGTTTATGCTTCCGCTATGTTTTGATTTCAGAAAAAAAGTTTTTGAAATCTACTGCTTATCCAAACCAAGCATGTTTTTGTTTTCGAACTTACACATTGATCATGCCAACGTGCTATTTTCTCACCGAAGGTGCCCAACAACTATGTCAACAGGCTGCTTTGCACACCAAAGATGTGCCAACAAGCTATTTTCTTACTAATGGCACCCAGCAACTATTCCATCAAGTTGTTTTCCAACTGAATATGCCCAGTGATTGTGTAACGGGAAGTTTTGCTCAGTGAAGATGTTGAGAGACCTTGCCAGAAGGTTGTGTATCCCTCCAAAGGTGTGCCAACAGGCTGCTTTCTCACTTAAGTTGCCCAGCAACCTTGCTAATGGTTTTTTCTCACAGAATGTGCCCTACAATTGTGTCAATGGGTTGTTTTGCTCATCGAACTTGCCAAGCGAACTGGCCAATGGGTTGTTTTGCCCACCAAAGGTGTGCCATCAAGTTGTTTTCTCATCAAAGATGTGCAACGACCATGCCAACGAGTTGCTTTGCCAACCACAAATGTGCCAGTGAACTATTTTCTTATTGAGGTGGCCTGTGACTGTGATATTAGGTTGTTTCTCACCAAACTTGTTAAATGATTATGTAGCAAGTTGTTTTACCCACTGAAGGTGCCCGATATCTATGTCAACAAATTATTTTGCTCACCAAAGGTGTGCTTATGGGTTATTTTCTCATCGAAGGTACCTAACGATAGTGCCAGTGGGTTGCTTTCTCACTCAACGCACTGATCGATTGTGTCAACGGTTGTTCTGCTCATCGAAAGTACGTAATGACCATGCCAACGAGTAGTTTTGCAGATCAAATTTATGCTAATGTATTGTTTTCTCACCAAAGGTGCCCAGATACCATACCAACAAGCTATTTTTCCCACTAATGGTGTGCCAACGAACTATTTTCTCACCGAAGGTGCCTAGTGGTTATGTTAACTAGCTATTTTCTCATCGAAGGTGCCCAGTGACTGTTTCAACGGGCTATTTTCTCACTAAATTTAAAATACAATTATGTCAACGAGTTGTTTTGCTCACCAAAGGTGAGCAAAGACCATGTCAATAAGTTGTTTTGCCCGCCAAAGTTGTGCTAACGAGTTATTTTCTTACTGAAGGTGCTAGTGACCATACCAATGGGCTCTTTATCCCACCAAAGAAGGCCAACAATAATGCCAACATGTTTTTTTTGCATTGAAGGTCCTCAATGACCATGCCAATGTGTTGTTTTGGCCACCAAAGATGTTCCATTGGACTATTTTCTTACTAAAGACTCCTAGCGACTATGCCATCCTGCTATTTTCTCATCGAATGTGCCCATCGATTGTGTCAATAGGTTGTTTAGCACACTGCAAGTGCCCAACAACCATGCCAACTGGCTATTTTGCCAGCCAAAGGTGTGCCAAAGGAATTTTTTCTAACCGTAGGTGCCTAGTGACCGTGCCAATGGACGGTTTTCTCACAGAAAGAGTCCAGTGACTGTGTCAACGTTTGTTTTGTTCACCAAAGGTGCCCAGTAACCATGCAACTTGGTTATTTTGCCTACTAAAGATGTTTCAATGGGTTGTTTTGTCATCGAAAGTGCCTAACGACTATGTCAATAGGTTGTTTTGCTCACCCAAGTTGCCAAGTGATCATGTTAACGGGTTACTTCTTCCTACCAATATTTTGCCAACGAACTGTTTTTTCACTAAAGATGTCCATCGATTGTGAAAATTTGTTGTTTTCTCACCGAATAAGCTCAGTGAATGCATCAATGGGTTGTTTTATTCATCGAAGATGCCCTATGACCATGCTTGTTTTCTCATTGAAGGTTCCTAGTGATAGTGTCAATGGGTTGTTTCCTCACTGTAATTGCCTAACAACTATGTCAACGGGTTGTTTTACTAATCGAAGGTACCCATTGACCATGCCAACTGGCTATTTTATCCACCAAAGGTTTGCTAACAGACTGTTTTCTCACCAAAGGTGCCCAGTGACCGTGTCAATGGGCTCTTCTGCCTACCGAAGGTGCCCAATGACTACACCAAAAGGCTTTTTTCTCACCGGAGATGTCTAGTGACCTTGCTCATGAGTTGTTCACTCACTGAACTCACCTAGAGACTGTTCGAAGGGGTTCCTTTGTACACCGAAGATGCCTAACAACCTTGTCAACAGTTGTTTTCTCACTAAAAGAGCCCAGCAACTGTACCAACGGCTTGTTTTGCTTATCAAAGGTGCCTACCGACCATGCCAATGGGTTGTTTTTCCCACTAATGATGCACCAATAGGCTGTATTCTCACTGAAGGTGCCTAGAGACCATGCCAACGAGCTCTTTTCCTTACCAAAGGTGCCCAAAGACAATGTCAAAGTGCCCCTTTTCCACCAAAGGTACCTAGCGATAAAGATAACGGATTGTTTTGCCTACCAAAGGTGTGCCAGCGGGTTGTTTTTTCACCAAAGGTACCTAGTAACTATGCCAACAGGTTATTTTATCACTGAACGTGCCCAACGATTGTGTCAAAGAGTTGTTTAACTCACCAAAGGTGCCCAATGACCATGTCAACAGGTTGTTTTACCCACGAAAGGTGTGCCAACGAGTTGTTTTCTCACCGAAGGTGCCCAGTGATAGTGCCAATGGGCTCTTTTGCAAACCCAAGGAGCGCAATGGCAATGCCAAAGGGGTCTTTTCTAACCAAAGGTGCCCATCTACCATGCCAATGGGTTGTTTTCTCACTGAAGGCGCCCAACAACCATGCAAATAGGCTATTTTGCCCACCAAAGATGTGTCAACAGGCTATTGTATTATCGTTGGCACTCAGTTTCTATGCCATCAAGTTGTTTTTTAACTGAATATGCCCAGTGAATGTGTCAATAGATTGCTTTGCTCACCGAAGGTGCCTATAGACCATGCCAACAAGTTTTTATCCTACTGAAGTTATGCCAATAGGTTGTTTTCTCACTGAAGGTGGCCAACGACCTTGCCAATTTTAACATACCACTTTCATTGACCATATTCACGAACATCCAAAGGATATTAGAGGATATACCCTATGAGAATGGCATGTTAGAACAGTCATATTAACTTATTTTGGCATCACACATAAGACAAGTATTCAAAACGATTAAATCTTCTCATCTCATTCACAAAATAAACTTATTTACAATGTACCATTACAATTCATTTCCATGAATTTACATTTGAGAGTTTACAATTCCATAGAAAATGTTAGCATTAAATGAGAAGCTAAATAAACACATCCTAACTAGGATTCTCAGATATTCGCTGACTAGACCTTTGAACCACGCTTGTTCTCAAAATGAAAGTGCTAGAATTCTACTTGGTTGCCTTAGAAGCTAGAACTCCCTTATACCTGAAAATCAACATTATAATTTTGATGAGTTTGCTAACTTAATGAGCGAACCATCAACGATTTGCTCACTCTAATCTGAACACAAAGTTAAGTATATAACCAATTTCAAGAAGTTTAACACATCATCCAATATCAAATCTCACATCACATTTTTTCATATTTCTTGAAGTATAAGTACAACATGTATGCAAACATTTCATAACACTATTCCTGAACAATCCATTCCTTAAGTTATGACATCAATTAACAACCTAAACTTATCAAAACCTTAACCAATGAATCAAGCAATAATTTAGGTTTATTTTAAGCCTCAATTAAATCCAAACACACAAATGTAATGTGACTTATCCTTATATAGTTCAACAATTACACAAAATAGAAGTCTTTCATTTCAAAGCATTACCCACAATCATAGGAAGGAGCTAATGCAGCTATCCATAATCTCCTTACCATGATTGTGGGATGAGTGAAACAAATGTGCACTATCCATTTTCCTTCAATTTTTCCAGATTCTAACACCTTCATACGAAATTCAAAACAGCTTCGTATTAGTTCATTAATTATATCTCAACTATACCTTAATTGTACTTCAATTCCTCATCAATTTCATCTTTAATTCCAGCTTAAAATCATTCAATTGGCAGCTCAAAAACTATTTATATTTCATGCATACATAAGCAAAATAGAAACTTTCATTCACTTAATCTCATCATACATATAGTCGTAGTTTTTTTTCCAAATTCAAGAACACGTCACTAACACCTTTCTTTAGCATAAATTAACCTTCATTTAAACTTTAAATCTTAATCTAAATCATTAATATAGCAACCTATAACCTACGGTTCTCGTGCACCAAGAAAAAAATAAAAAAGTATCCAATTCATGTATCATTTTCTAGTACACTTTATCATCAACATCACATATAATCCATCCTAATTCAATCATCATAAATTTTTTAATACAACATGCCATAAAGCTCAATAATTTACATACTTGTTTAACTCAAGTTCCACTTAATTCATCAAGTCTACTTCGCGTTATATACATGCAAGATCATCTCAAATACAAGGTGGGAATTCGATGGGTTTTCAATAAAGATAAAAGATGATAGCAAAACAACAATATTCTTGTTCTATAACAATAAAGGGTGAAAGCATCACTATATACAATATATCCTCCAGATCTAAATGTGATAGCCAATACCAGTGCTATAGTCAATCGGTGTTTTAATTCCTCAAAACTCCATTAGCATTCATCTAAACATTTGAAAGGTACATTCTTTCCCAGAAGCTTTGTCAAAGGGCTGAGATCAATGAAAACCCCTCGACAAATCTCCTGTAATAACCTATTGGTCCAAGAAAACTCTGAATCTCAGAATTTTACTTATAGAAATTAAGACTTAGAGCATTCAATATGTCATAGATCACTCCCTATACAGTATCCAAACATGTAATACATATGTACTCAGTAGCCTTATTCATCAAGATAACCATTCCATTAGATGTGCACTTATAATAACTGATCAACTTAACCTTGAGGACTTCTACATGTATTGCTATCATTTATTTCATCTTATATAAGTATGTTCTCAATTAATTCAGCAATATAAGATACGTAACCATTACAAAATTCTGATATCAGATCTAATGATATAATCTTATACTAAATCATAAGCTCTTAACATGATAGTTAAACAACCATTCCAGTTCCAAGTTCAACCTTTCAAGGTAATAGTAAATTTTGGTTTTATTCCAACTTTACTTATACACTTTAAATCTTGTCATTTCTACCTATATATCTACTTTTTTCAATAAATCCACAAAAATGTATTCACATTTACATTAATTCAAAGGTATATAACTACAAACACAATATTGATATCATATTTGTTGATATAACCATGAATACAAATAAATTAAATCTATGTCTAACATATCGAACCATGTAGTATCTCCTATTTTAAGATATTAACAAATTTTCATTTTCTCATGCTCTGATAGACCATCATTTTTCTTTTTGATTATAACAGTTCAGAATTTTAACGTATGTTTATGTGTGTGACTTATTTAAATACAACTAAGACTGGGATCGGTTTCCTCTACGTGCCTAATTGAACATTAATCGATGATAACAGAGTATGACATGTTTAAGATGCATGTAAATTGACATATATTATGATAGATGCCCATGTAAGATGCTAAGTCTGGGCTTTCATACTAAAATGTAACGTATCACTCTCATAAGTGTATCAGGTAAGCTAACATTTCATATCACAACACATCCTTATTTACTTTTCAACTGTATTTCAAACAATTCAATAATTCATTTCAATTCAATCATATGATACATATAAGGATGATATGCAAATGGACATATGACTCCATTTTATTTTTGCTTTATTATAACCGAGTGCCTATTTACTGTCCTATATACATTGTGAATACCAAGCTTATTTCATTTACTGTCCTCTATCTATTGTGGATATCGAGTTCATTATTAGCTGAGCCTATAACTCTTTGTGCATAATCCTGAGCTTAAAGGTCTTTTTCATGTTCGTCACTTCAGTCACAACTCCTTTATCTGATCATGCACATCAATGTTATGGAATTCATCAATTCACATAATATGCTACTAATACTTTTCATTCAATGTTCACATGTCATTTATCACATTCTTCAGACTTGAGTGCGGCATTCAACATTCAGTTGAGTACATATTCCATATTACACATAGAATTTGAAAACACTTCTATATATAGTCACAAGTATCAAACTCCTTAGACTAACAATGTTCGAAATCATAGCAATCATATAAGTAACAGTTCAATAGCTGAAAGTCAATAAAAAAAAATTCAATCATGGTGAGAAACATCTAGGTTAACTCACAGTATACTTCAAATAAGCTATTTCCTTGATGATCCAGCAATGTTTAGGTGTTGATGATCAACTTGTGTATCTATTTTTAAGGAATACACACATATTTCACACATCATTAAGTTGTCAATCATATTCTCATTCAATCATTCGCATGTATATATATCATGTTTCAATGCATGCTCAACAAGCTATTTTCTCACTGAACGTGCCCAATGATCTATCAGAGGGTTGTTTATCTCACCAAGGTGCCCAGCAACCATGTCAACAAGTTGTTTTGCCCATGAGAGGTGAGTCAACGAGTTGTTTTCTCATTAAAAGTCCCAGTGACTGCTCTAATAGGCTCATTTACCCACCTAAGGTGCCCAATGACAATGCCAAAGGGGATTTTTCTCACTAAAGGTGCTCATCTACTTTGCCAATAGGTTGTTTTCTGGCCGAAGCTGCCCAATAACCATGCCAATAGGTTTTCCCCACCAAAGATGTGCCAATAGGCTGTTTTCTTATCGAGGGCACCTAGTGGTTGTGCCATCAAGTTGTTTTCTAATTGAATGTGCCCAGTAATTATGTCAACGGGTTATTTTGTTCACCAAAGGTGCCCAGAGACCATGCCAATAGGTTGTTTATCCCTCAAAGGTGTACCAATAGGCTGTTTTCTCATTGAAGGTGCCAGTGATCTTGCCAAACAAGTATTTTCTCACAGAAGCAACTATGTCAATAGATTATTTTACTCACAGAAGGTTCGCAACAACCTGGCCAATGGGTTGTTTTGCCCACCAAAGGTATGCCATCAAGTTGTTTTCTCATCGAAGGTGTGCAGCGATCATACCAATGAGCTTTTTCTCACTAATAATACCCAGCGACAATGCCAATGGGCTACTTTGCTAACCACAGTTGTACCAACAGACTATTTTCTTATCGAGATAGTTAGTGAATATGATATTGGGTTGTTTTCTCAGTGAACTTGCCAAGTGATTGTGTCAACGGTTGTTTTGCTCACTGAAGGTGCCCAACAACTGTGCCAATAAGTTGTTTTGCTCACCAAAGGTGTGCTAATGGGTTGTTTTCTCATCAAAGGTACCCAACAATCATGCGAAGAGGTTGTTTTGCCTACCAAAGGTATGCCATCAGGTTGTTTTCCCATCTAAAGTGTCCAGCAACTGTGTCAAAGGGTTGTTTTCTCGCTAAAGGTGCCCAGTGACCATGCCAATTGATTTCTTTGCCCACTAAAGATATCCCCAAAGGTTGTTTTCTTATTGAAGGTGCCTAGCGACTATGCCATTAGACATTTTTCTCACCAAAAGTGTCGAGTGATTGTGCGAACGAATTGTTTTGCTCACCGAAGGTCCCCAGTGAGAAACCCAATAGGTTGTTTTGTTCACCAAAATTGCTCAATGACAAAGCTAATGGGTCTTTTTACTCACCGAAGGTGCCCAGAGAACTTGTCAGGGGGTTATTTTACCCACCAAAGGTGTGCCAACGGACTGTTTTCTCGTCAAAGGTGCCTAATGACTGTGCTAATGGACTTTTTTGCCCACCTAATGTGCCGAACAATAGTCTTAATAAGTTATTTTGTCAGTGAAGGTGCACAATGACCATTCCAACTTTTTTATCCACTAAAGAACCGGTTGTTTTCTTACAAAATCCACCCAGTGGCTATGCCATCAGGCTATTTTCTCATCCAATGTGATGAAAGATTGTGTCAACGGGTTATTTTGCTCATTAAAGGTGCCCATCGATCATTCCAATAGGTTGTTTTGCCCACCAAAGTTGTGCCAAAGGGCTTTTTCTTCATCGAAGGTGCCTAACAACCATGCTAATGCATTGTTTTGTCACTAAAGGTGCCCAGTGACAATGCCAATTGGTTGTTTTCTCACTGAAAGTGCCCAGCAACTGTATCAATGAATTATTTTGTTCACTGTTTTCTCAAGGTTACATGCGCTAGGTTTTACTATTTATAACCTCGGTAAATTCCACAAGCATACGAGTCATTCGCGTAGTGCCTAAGGTGTCGATCCCACGAAGAAGGGAACTAGTCCTAAAATCTAACAATAGTTAAGTTAGCAATACCTAATTGAACAAGTACTGCAGAAATTAATATTAATCAATAATCAAATATGAGAAATTAAAGCACCAACAGAACAAACAAAAGCCAACTCGCACAAATAATTTAGATTTGAACTTGGAAGTGACCAACTGAAAGAAAAGGGCGATTTATTCGAAACTAAAGAAACTCTACCCAATTATGAAATTTTTGATTTAACGGGCCTAGACGATCCTAGGGTGAATTACTCTCTCTCGAGTTATAATTCTTAACCCTAATTAATAATCCTTAATTCAAATTATGGAAATTGCGATCTCTCGATCTAAACGACTCTACCGGTTTGATTCAATTATCTATGTATCAATTTACCTAACTCTCCTTAACCTAAATCGATGATTTTCACCAGCTCACCCTCTCAGTTTATTGCCAAGTTATGACGAACTGGAATTGAATCATAATAAATAGAAATAAAACACAATCAAACAAATTTTGTTAATCTCAAGAATAAATAAACTCGAAGGTGAGTTTATACAGAAAAATTAACACTTAATAACAATATTTCTAATGAATCTCCAAATTTAATACATTAATGAAATCGAAATAAAAACTAGAAAATACTGTCGGAATGGATCTCAGATGTCGCAACTGTTGGAAACCACCTGTTTTGGGAAGTATGTCGTGTCAAGTATGTCTCCGTTCCTCTCTTCCTTTGTCTCTTTCCTCGATTGCCTGATCTCTACCTAGGTCTCTCTCAGATTTTTAACAAAATCTCACTTTTTTTCGTAGCTCTCTCGGCTCTCTAAAATATGTTGGCAGCTGTCACACCATGTTTTATTTATTTTGTTGAGGCCCTAGGTCAAACTCAGGGTTGATATAGTCCAAAAATCAACCAAAATTCAAGTTTTTATGTTAGCCTGATGTAGGGCATGATTGTGGCCCTGTTTGCCACGATCGTGACCGTCACTTTTTCATTTCTATCATGATCGTGGCCTGAAGTGCACGATTGTGACTTGCGCTCCTTGTCATGATTGCGGCTTCTAGTGCACGATTGTGGCCTGGCTGCTTCCAGCTGCTTTCCCTTTTTTGCCATAATAATGGCCAATGTGCACGATCATGGCCTATGTCTTTTAGCCTGAATCTCTGTAAATCTTTATGTTCTTCCCTGTTTACCCTGCAACACTAGCACACACATCAAGGTACCTAAAAAATATATAATTTAAGCTCAAAGATTCAAACTAATCCATAAAAACACCTAAACATAAAAACTAACCTAATTAAACCCTAAATGCATACTTGACACGCAATTTAACATAAAATTCATAATAAATTAAACCCTAAAATATCATATAAAACATTACTATCAACATCCCCACACTTAAACGTTTGCTTGTCCTCAAGCAAACAAAACAACAAAACAAACAAACCATGTAATAGTGTGACAATGGTTCTATTCTTCATGAACTAAATTTAATTTTAGACACACTCATTCGAATTACATCAAATCATCAGCATGCAAAATATAAGTCTAAGGGCTTTGAACTAAATATACAATGACTCAACACCAATTGTTAACCTATTTACTCTTTTCAATTGTGCGCACACATTAATAATTTTTTAGTCTCTCAGACTTGTTAACTGTTCCTAGGTGTAATTCCATGAAACTTCAAGACTATTATAAGTCTGGTAGGTTTTTATTTAAACACACAATTATTTATTTTTATTTATTTTTTAACCCAGGACTTAACCTTTTACTTGGAGGCAAACATTTATGACTAATGTTGATCCGATTACTTAACTAAGTCATCTATTACTATCTTGGTTGAAACGTCATTATATCCTTTTTACATGAAAGCACACATTTGTTATGTGTGTTAATCCAGTTACTAAGCTACATCATGTTTTCAACTAGCTACTAACAGTATTCATAACCTGAAGGTCACCGAAATATTGATTATTGAATTAAACATTTTTTTATTTCCTACCTTTTTGCTTTAAACTCTTCGTTTCTATGAAAAAATACTAGTTAAGTTACTTACCTAAATGGCCTCAAATTATGAATAAATGTGACAATTTATAGGGTGCTAAATTTACACTAAGCCCTAATTAGGATGTATATTTATCTTAATGGCCCCATAATTCACTGATTTCACAAGCTAATGATTGTTCACAACCTAATAAACTATATCCAAAATTAAAAAAAATCTCTCAATTTAAGCCATTGACACATTCACACACTTCACACCGTGCAACATAATACTATCATATAGTATGCAAAATTCACATACAAAAAAAATACAAAATCCCTCCCCATAGTTAAACAAAAGATTGTCCTCAATGTGAGAAGGAAACACAAACGACACATGTATAAACAAAATGTGAGAATAGAAATTAAAATAACAAAGAAAAGATAAAATTAATGATAAAAATAAAATAAAAACAAAAATAAAAGAAAAAAACATAAAACAAAATAAAATTGAAAATTTTTTTTGGATAGATTTGAATCCTAAAGAGATGGAGGTGGTGATGGTGTGGGAGGTGGTAACTGAACACCCTAAGCTTCAAATTACTGATGGAGTCGGTGGATCTCTTAGCTCTGGCATTCTTATGTACGCACCACTTCCTTTAGTGTTCTGTTGCTTTCGGAGATCGCATCCAAAACCTTTGTCTAGCGTTGTTCCTCTTATTCCTCTTCTTCTAATTCCTCGCTTGTTGATTCCTCCTATGCTTGCCTAGGAGGCATAGAGCTCAAGCTTGCTTGACCCATCCTGGTCAGCACATGTGTCTTTTCATTGATTTCTTGAGTACTCATATTGTTGGAGAGAATGATCTCTACTCGAAATAGATGACGGCAGTCAAGGAACTCGAGTAGATGCATAGTTAACCACCTCCAGTCCACGCCAAAATGCTCTACAATGGCAGAAACTAGGTATCCCATTCCAAGATGGTTACTTCTCATTTGCGAAGTCGTAATAAGAGCATTCAACATATGTGTGGATGTGCATACTGGAATACTATGGTCCATGCATGATAGAATGAATAGTTCCTTAGTTGAAAATATGTTGGTCTCTGATTTGTCAAAGACTAGCTAACTTATAAATTTACGCAGCAACAAGTGTTTATAGGACTGGATAATATTGTAGTGGGCATTTTTGGCATAAAAGTGCTCAATTTCAGTAAGCTCATGCCAGTATTGGGAGGTACAGAAGTCATTATGTTAGTCGATAATGATGCATTCAGGGAATCCACATATGTCACACATGATCTCTACCATAAATTCATACACTCGCCCCCTCAATCTAAACCATAATTCCTTAGTTTTTTTGGTGTCAAAGGTTATGGATGTAAAAAAATCTAGGGTAAGGTCTTCATACACGGGGAATTGGAATCTAATGAATTGACCCCAATGGATCATCTCTGCTAAGTTCTCTACCTGCTTAGGCACTTCTATCCTATCTAATGTATCAAAATCAAAATATTTAGGCACAATCATATCCAATGTATCAAAATCAAAATATTTAGGCACAAAAAATTGCCTAGAACGGAGGGAACAGAAACAAGTACCTTTCGCCTCAATGTAGATAGGAAAAGGAGCTCCAAAGTCCGCTACTCAGTTTCTTCTCCCCCATCCTATGACTTGTTGTGCTCCATGATGCTCCCATCAGGTGGCTTGCTTGATACGAGGCATGATTGGGTTGAGTTTGGAAATTTGACGCTTGAAAAATTCTAAAGAGATATTAGAGCGTCTGGAAGTTGGAGATATAAAGAGATAAACTAAAAATAAAAGTGAAGGTGAAAGTTAAGTAAGAATTGAATAAATAGGTGGTAAAAGGGTAAATTCACATCCTCCCCTTTTTGTACATAGTCACAGGCCACGATCATGGCCTGCTATACCACGATCATGGTTCCAAAGGAATTCTCAATCGCAGGCCATGATCGTGACCTGACAGGTCACGATCATGGCTAACACCTATATCCTGACACCAAGTCCTTTTTCCAATTATTTTTCTCTCTCAGTTCATAGTTCTTTCTCACTGCTCTTAATATGCTTGCATACTCTTCCCTATGATTCTGAAATCCTATTCCTATTTTTGCTTTTATTGAACCAAAACCAGAATGAACCTTACTACAAAATTCAACTCATATAACAAAATTAGCTAGTAAACTAATTTTTCCATGGGTTGCCTCCCATGTAGCGTTTCTTTTAACGTTAGTAGCTTGACGCTCCTTTAAGGCTCATAGTGGTGAGAATGACTGATTTGATGGTAGCATTGTTATTACTCTCAAAGTCTAAATATTTGCTACCATATTATGACTACCACCTTCCTTGAAATTTTCCTTAACTTGCCTTCTCCTTCGCAAGCGCTTCTTTTGGAAAACATTTGTGGGATTCTCAATGTCTTCCCATTCTCCTCGAGGTTCGGATTTGTTGCGATCCACTGGAGTTAAAGGAGCTCCGTACTCTCTAACAGTCACCTTGAAGGTTAATTGCTTCTTCCCTACTTGTAGAGTTAGTTCCCCCCATCCACATTAGAGTATCCTCATCTTCATTGTTATCCAAAATATAGGAATTTATGGGAAAGATAAAATTACTGACTTTGACCGACACATCTTATATGATTCCCCTCGGTCTAAGTGAAGTCCTATTGGCCATCTTAATCAATAACTTTATGGGTACTAACTCTAGTAACCCCAATTTAAGATTGAGAGTGCAGGGCATCTCATTTATGCTCATGCCTAAGTCTACAAATGCCCTATCTATGATAGTCTTGTTGATACTGCAGGGGATGAAAAAGTCCCATGGATCGTGCTTCTTCATTATGTTGGGGGTGTCTTTAAATATTCGCTCCTTCCCCTTCCCTATGACAGACTCTTATAATTTTAGATTAGCCTGTATTCATTCCGTCATTTCCTCAACTTTGTTTGGCTCTATTTCTTATAACGATTCTGCTTCCCTCCTGGCATATAATTCCTTATGAACAAAAAATTGGTGCGAAAATATTTGTCCAGTTATTTACATCAATTTGCTAGCAGTCTCAATTGGAAGGTCATCGTTAACTACTTAACCTTCTCCTTTTTCTACCTTTTCCAGCTCCTCTTCCTTGTGTTTAGCTTATAACCATAGTATGCTCCTTCATGTTTTATTCAATGTTGCTTAGAAGAGTTCCAGCATTTCGAGTCGACATTGCTTCTGCGAACTGCCCCTTTTAGACTTCTAAATTGTGGATAGACGAAGCATGATTCTTTGTGACTTGCTCAAATTTACTCTCAAGCTTCCTAAGTCCTTCCTCTATTCCTCCTATCTTATCCAAAATTATGTTCAATTTCGAGTCTATCGAGCTTGTTTTGTCTTGTTGGAAGCTCGATTGTCCTTAAGGTCTGAACTACCCTGCATTGTTGTTGTTAGACCAGGAGAAGTTAGGGTGATTCTTCCACCCAAAGTTATATGTGTTAGAGTAGGGGTTATTATCCACTCCATGTCCAAATTAAGCTCCTATGTAATGAACTTGCTCTGGGATGTCTTCTCTCCTAAAAAAACAATCCACTGCATCATGATCCAATTAGCTACATAGCTCACACTTCAACTACACAGCCTTTATCATAGTTGAGAATGATGCCTTCATATTACTGAGTACTACATCTTCTAACATCTGGTGATAACAGAAAGTATCATAGATTATGAGAAAACTCACAATGTGAGCGTTCGAGTCTTCATTTGCAAGTCTATAGAATTGGACATACTGTTGAAGCATGTTCAGGAGGGTTGGTTTAATTTTAAAGGATTAGGTGGTCTAGCCACTCTTTAGTTCCCAAGATTGAACCCTGGCCTCATAAAATCCATAAAGGTCCTCTGTTGCTGCTTGTCAATGTTAACTTTTTGATCCATGTTTCTTTGAAATTCTTAGGCCATTTGTGCTTTCTCGATCTATTCTTCTTCTTCTTGCCAAGCTTTCTTAAGGGTTCATTCTAAACATGTTATATCTAAATCTAAAGTATCCGCTGTACGACTCGACCTCGTGATTCTTGTGTTCATGCAAGAGCATAATTCCTAAGTAAAAATAACAAAAAACGAAAACAAAGAAAAGAAAAAGAAAACAAAATTATCTATTTTAAAATCCTTAAACAATAGAACTAAGTTACCTTCCTTGACAAAGGCACCAAAAACTTGTTTGCTCAAGGTTACATATGCTAAGTTTTACTATTTATAAACTCGATAAATTTCACAAGCGCACGGTTCGTTCGTGTATTACTTAAGGTGTTGATCCCATGAGGGAGGGAACTAGTCCTAAAATCTAACAGTAGCTAAGTTTGCAATACCTAATTAAAAAACTACTACAAAAATTAAAATTAATCAATAATCAAATATGAGAAATTAACTCACCAACATAATGAACAAAAGACAACACACACAAATAATCCTAATTTCAATTTAGAAGTGACCAATTGAGAGAAAGGGGAATTTATTAGAAACTAAAGAAAATCTACCCAATTATGAAATTTCTGATTTAACGGGCCTAGACAATCCTATAGGGAATTACTTTCTTTCGAGTTATAATTCTTAACCCTAATTAATAATCCCTAATTCAAATTATGGAAATTGTAATCTCTCGATCCGCAATTTGTCCAAAACTTAAATTAGTTTTATCTCTGTCTATTAACCTACCGGGAATTTATGTTCGATCTTCTGTTACACGACTCTACCAGTTTGATTCAATTATCTACTTATCGATTTACCTAACTCTCGTTAACCTAAATCGATGATTTTCATCAGCTCACCCTCTCAGTTTATTACCAAGTTATGACGAATCAAAATTGAATGACAATAAATGAAAATAAATCACAATAACCTTAATTTTATTAATCTCAAGAACAAATAAACCCAAAGGTGAGTTTAGATAGAAAATCAATACTCAACAACAATATTTCTAATTAATCTCCAAATTTCATACATCAATGAAATCGAAACAAAAAATAAAAAATACTGTCAAAATGGATCTCGGAGGTCATGACTATCAGAAACCACCTGTTCCAGGAAGTACGTCAAGTCAAGTGTGTCTCCGTGCCTTTCTTTCTTCATCTTCTTCCTCGATCGCCTGATCTCTATCTCAGTCTCTCTCAGATTTTTGACAGAATCTCGCCTTTTGCATAGCTCTCTTGGCTCTTTAAAATCTACTGGCGGCTATCACTTTAAGTTCTATTTATTCTATAAAGGCCCTAAGTCAAACTCTGGGCGAAACAGTATGCAATATTACTCAAAACGGTATGCAATATCACGATAGTGGCCCTGCCTGTCACCTTTCTTTCACTATCGTGGCTTAAGGTGCACGATCATAGCATGACTTGATGCTCTCTGTCATGATTGTGGCTCCTGCTGCACGATTGTGGCCTGGCTGATTCAGGCTCTCCCTCTACTATCATGATCGTGGCCAAGTGCATGACCATAGCCTATGTCTTTTAGCCAAAAATCTTTAAATCTTCACATTCTTTCCTCTTTACCTTGTAACCCTAGCATACACATCAAGGTACCTCAAAAATATACAATTTAATCTCAAAGATTCAAACTAACCTATAAAAACACTTAAACATAAAAACTAACCTAATTAAACCCTAAATTCATACTCAACGCTCATTTTAACACAAAATGCTTAACAAATTAAACCCTAAAACATCATACTCACACTAGTAGCACTCACTCAAAGTGCTTATCGACCATGCCAACTGATTGTTTTACCTACCAAAGATGTGGCAATGGGTTGTTTCGTCGTTGAATGTGCCCAGCAATTGTGTCAACTTATTGTTAGCTCACTGAAGGTGCCCAACGATGATCTCAATAGGTTGTTTTGCCTACCCAAGATATCCCAACAGCCTTACCAATTGGATGTTTTCTCATCAAAGGTGCATAGCAACCATGCAAACGGGTTGTTTTGCCCATCAAAGGTATTCCAATGGGTTTTTCTCTCATTGAAAGTGCCCAATGACTATGTCAATGGGTTCATTTGCCCACCGATTGTGCCTGATGACATTGGTAAAGGAATCTTGTGCCATCTGGTAGTTTTCTCACCGAGTGTGCCAAATGATTGTGTCAATGGGTTGACTATGCCCAACGATAAAGCCAATAGATTGTTTTCTCACGGAAGGTGCCTAACGACCATGTCAATAGGCTCTTTTTCCCACTAAGAGTGCCCAAAGACAATCTGAAATGGTTCTTTTCTCACCGAAGGTGCCTAGAAACAATGCCAACAGGTTGTTTTGCCTACCAAAGATGTGACAATAGGTTCTTTTCCTACAAAAGGCACTCAACAATTGTTCCACTGGGTTGTTTTGTTACCAAATGTGCCAAGCGATTGTGTGAACAGGTTGTTTTGCTCACCGAAGGTGCCCAGTGACTATGCCAATGAGATGTCTTACCCAGAAAAGGTGTGCCAACAGGCTATTTTCTCACCGAAGGCTCCTTATGATTTTGTTAGTGGGATATTTCTCACCAAAAGTGCCCAAAAACTGTGTCAACAAGTTGTTTTACTATCCAAAGGTGCCCAGTAACCATGCCAATAGGTTTTTTTTTACCGACCAAGGTATTCCATTGGGCTAGTTCTCATCTAAGGTGTCTAGTGACTATGTCAACGGGTTGTTTTCTCACTAAAGGTGCCAAGTGACCATGCCAATGGGTTTCTTTGCCCACCAAAGATGTCCCAAAAGATGGTTTTCTTACTGAAGGTGCCTAGCGACTATGCCATCGGATAGTTTTCTCACCAAACGTGCTGAGTGATTATGCAAACAAACTATTTTGCTCACCGAAGATGCCCAGTGACAAACTTGGCAAATTGTTTTGCTCACCGGAGTTGCTCAACAACAAATCCAATGGGTTGTTTTGCTCAATGAAGGTGCCCAGAGAATTGCCAACAGGCTATTTTGCCCCCCAAACGTGCCTAGTGACCATATTAATGGGCTCTTTTTCCCACCTAAGGTGCCCAACAATAGTACCGACGAGATGTCTTCTCATTTAAGGTACCATCAGGATATTTTCACACCTAATGTGCCCATCGACCATTCCAATGAGTTGTTTTACCCACCAAAGGTATGCCAAAGAGCTTTTTCTTCATCGAAGGTTCCTAGCGACTATACTAATGTGGTGTTTTCCCACCGAAAGTGTCCAACAATAGTGTCAACGGTTGTTTTGCACACCGAGTAACCAGCAACCATACCAACTGGTTATTTTGCTTAAGAAAGATATGTCAGTGGCTATTTTCTCATAGAAGATGCCCAGCAACTGTATTAACGGGCTGTTTTGCTCATCAACAAAGCCCAACAACTATGTAACGGGTTGTTTTGCCGATCAAAAATATGGCAATGGGTTGTTTTGTTGCTGAATGTGCCAAGCGATTGTGTCAACTTGTTGTTAGCTCACTGAAGGTGCCTAACAATGATGTCAATAGGTTGTTTTGCCTACCTTAGATATCTTAACAACCTTGCCAATTAGATGTTTTCTCATCGAAGGTGCACAGTGACCGTGCGAACAGATTGTTTTGCCCATCAAAGGTGTTCCATCAGGTTTTTCTCTTATTAAAAGTGCCCAATGACTATGCCAATGGGCTCTTTTCCCCACCGATTGTGCCTAATGACATTGGTAAAGGGATCTTGTGCGATCTGGTAGTTTTCTCACCAAGTGTGCCAAATGATTGTGTCAAATGGTTGGCCATACCAAACGACAAAGCCAATGGATTGTTTTCCCACGGAAGGTGCCTAACGGCCATGTCAATAGGCTCTTTTTCCCACTAAAAGTGCCCAAAGAAAATGTGAAATGGTTCTTTTCTCACCGAAGGTGCCTAGAAACAATGCCAACAGGTTGTTTTGCCTACCAAAGATGTGACAATAGGTTCTTTTCCTACAAAAGGCGCTCAACAATTGTGCCACTGGGTTGTTTTGTTACCAAATGTGCCAGGAGATTGTGTGAACAGGTTGTTTTGCTCACCGAAGGTGCCCAGTGACTATGCCAACGAGTTGTTTTGCCCAAAAAAGGTGTGCCAATAGGCTATTTTCTCACTGAAGGTTCCTTATAATTTTGTTAGTGGGATATTTTCTCACGAAAAGGTGCCCAACAACTATGCCAATGGGTTTTTTTACCTACCAAAGGTATTCCATGAGGCTATTTTCTCATCTAAGGTGTCTAGTGACTATGTCAACGGGTTGTTTTCTCAGTAAAGGTGATCAGTGACCATGCTAACATATTTCTTTGCCCACCAAGGATGTCCTAAAAGATTGTTTTCTTACTGAAGGTGCCTAGTGACTATGCTATCGGATAGTTTTCTGACCAAATGTGCTGAGTGATTGTGTGAACAAATTGTTTTGCTCACTAAAGATGCCCAACCACAAACCTGGCAAATTGTTTTGCTCACTGGAGTTGCTCAACGACAAATCCAATGGGTTGTTTTGCTCAGTGAAGGTGTCCAGAGAATTGTCAATAGGCTATTTTGCCCAACATACCTAATGACAGTGTTAATGGGCTCCTTTTCCCACCTCAGGTGCCCAGTAATAGTGCCGATGGGATGTTTTCTCATTTAAGGTACCATCAGGATATTTTCACACCTAATGTGCCCATCGACCATTCCAATGAGTTATTTTACCCACTAAAGGTGTTCCAAAGAGCTTTTTCTTCATCGACGATTCCTGGCGACTATACTAATGTGGTGTTTTCTCACCAAAAGTGTCTAACAACAGTGTCAATGGTTGTTTTGCTCACCGAGTGACCAGCAACCATGCCAACTGGTTATTTTGCCTACCAAATATGTGTCAATGGTTATTTTCTCACAGAAGATGCCCAGTGACTTTGTTAACGGGTTGTTTTGCTCACCAACGAGGCCCAACAACTGTGTCAACGGGTTGTTTTGCCTACCTAAGATGTCCCAACTGGCTATTTTCTTACCGAAGGTGCCAAGCAACATTGCCAATGGTCTCTTTTGCCCGCCGAACATGCCCAAAGATAATGCCAATAGGCTCCTTTCTCTCAGAAGGTGCCTAGTGACTCTGCCAACGAGTTGTTTTTTAACTGAAGGCACCCAACGACCAAGACAACAAGATGTTCTTTCCAACAAAGATGTGCCAACGGGTTGTTTTCATATTGAAGGCACCAAGCGACTATGCTATTGATCTATTTTGTATCATTGAACGTGCTAAACAATTATTTCAACGTGATTTTTTCCTCACTGAAGGTGGCTAGCAATAAGGCCAACGGATTGTTTTGCCCACGAAAGGTATGCCAACGATATGTTTTCTCATGAAGGGTGTCAAGTTATTGCACAAATGGGTTGTTTTCTCATTGAACGAGCCCAACGACTATGCTAACAGGTTGTTTAGCTCACTGAAGGTGCCCGAAAACCTTATCAATGGGTTATGTAGACTAACAAAGATGTGGCATTGGGCTGTTTTCTCACTAAAAGTGACTAGTGAGAACGCCAACAGGTTGTTTTACTGACTAAAGGTGTGCCAACAGTCAGTTTTCTAACCAAAAGTGCCCAGTGACCATGCCAATGAGTTGTTTTGGCCGCCAAAGATGTGCCAATGGGTTGTTTTCTCACCAAAGGTGCCAGCGACTATGACAACGTTCTAATTTCTTACTGAACGTGCCTAGCGACTGTTTCAAAGGAGTGTTTAGCTCACAAAATTTGCCCAGTGACTATGCCAAACGGTTGGTTTGCCTACTAAAGGTGTGCCAATGAGTTATTTTCTCACCGAAGGTGCCTAGTGACCGTGTTAGTGAGGCCTTTCTCTCACCGAAGGTGACTAATGATATTGCCAAAGAGCTCTTTTCTCCCTGAAGGAGCCCATCGACCATGCTAACGGGTTGTTTTCTCACCAAAGGTGCCCACTAACCATATCAATGGATTGTTTTGTCGACCAAAGATTTGCCAACGGGCTGTTGTCTTACTAAAGGTGCAAAATGACTGTGCCATCGATCTTTTTTCTCACCAAATAAGCCCAATAACTACATCAATATGTTGTTTTGCTCACTGAAGATGCCCAGCGACCATGCCAACATGTTGTTTTCTCATTGAAGGTGCCTAGCGACTGTGCCAATGGGCTATTTTCTCGCTGAATGTGCCCAGCGACTGTGTCAAAGGGTTGTTTACTCACCGATGGTGCCCATCGACTACTTAAACTAATTGTTTTACCCACCAATGATGTGCCAATAGGCTCTTTTGTCCACTAAAGGTGCCTAAAGATAGTGAAAAAAAGGTCTTTTCCTAATGAAGGTGTCCAGCGAAAGTCCTAACAAGTTGTTTTCTCACCGAAGGTATATAGTAACCATGCCAACAGGTTGTTTTTCCCACCGAAGATGTGCAAATGAGCTATTTTTCACAAATGTACCCAATTACTATGCCATTAGGTTGTTTTCTCACTGAATAATCCCAACAATTATGTCAACGAGTTGTTTTGTTCATTAAAGGGACCCAATGACCATGCCAATGTGCTATCTTCCCACTAAATGTGCCTATTGACCATGCCAACTGGTTGTTTTACCTACCAAAAATATGTCAAAGGGCTCTTTTGCCCACCAAGGTGCCCAAGGACAATGGCAAAGGGCTATTTTCCTACCTAAGGTGTTCAGTGACAGTGCCAACAAGTTGTTTTCTCACTGAAGGTACCCAATAACCATGCCAAAGGATTGTTTTGCCCACCAAAGATGTGCAAACGGGTCGTCTCATTAAAAGCATCTAGCAACTATGCTATCATGCTATTTTCTCACTGACTAAGAACAATGATTGTTAAAATGGGTTGTTTTTTTCACTGAAGATGCCTGGAGGCCATCTGATAGTTGCGCTTTGCATGATGTTTTATGGTGTAATTTGATAAGTATTTAGTGTTAAATTTAGAGTTAAGTATGTGTTTGTGTGTTAATTATGCTAGTTTATGTGTTCAAGTGTTTTTATAGGTTAGTTTGAATATTTGAGTTTAATTGTTACATTTTTTAGGTACCTTGATGTGTGTGTTAGTGTTACAGGGTAAAAGAGGAAGAATGATGATGATTTGAAGAATTTCAAGCTAAAAGACATAGGCCACGATTGTACACAATGGCCACGATTATGACAGAAAGGAAGAGCTAGAAGCAGCCAGGCTATGATTGTGCACCAAGGGCCAAGATCGTGATAAAGAGCATCTAGTTAGGCCATGATCGTGCTCTTCAAGCCACGATTGTGACAGAAAGGATAAATCATCTTCCATAATCATGGTAAGTAGGGCCATGATCTTGCCCCGGGTCGAGCAGACACGAAAACTCAAATTTTGAGTAATTTTTCAAATCTTTTTGACCACGAGTTTGACCTACGACTATTACAAAATAAATAGCACATTATAAGATAGTCACAGGAAAACATGAGAGAGTGAAAAAGAGTTAAGCAAAACAGGGAGATTCTGTAAAAGTCTAAGAGGAACTTAGATAGAAATCAAGCGATTAAGGAAGGAGACGAAGGAAGAGAGATACAGAGATACATTTAATGTGAAGTACTTCCCAGAACAAGTGGTTTCCCACAGTCGCGACCTCGAAGATTCATTTTGATAGTATTTTTCTATTTTTATTTCTATTTCATTAATGTATGAGATTGAATATTGATTGGAATTATTGTTTAGTGTTAATCTTTTGTCTAAACTCACCTTCGGGTTTTGATTATTGAGATTAGTAAAATTTATTTGAAGGTGTTTTATTTTAATTTAATTTTGATTCAATTTTTATTCTTCACAACTTGGCAATAAAATGAGAGGGTGAGCTGGTAAAAATCATCAATTTGGACTAACAATAGTTAGGTAAATTGATAGGTAGAGAGTTGAATCAAACCGGTAGAGTCGTGTAACGAGAGATTGAGCATAGATTCCTGGAAGGTTAATAGAGAATTTCATAATTAAATTAGGTTTTAGATCAATTGCAGATTGAGAGATCATAATTCATTTAATTTGAATTAGGGTTTATCAATTTGAGTTAAGAATTATAACTTGAGAGAGAGTAATTCACCTTAGGACTGTCTAGGCCTATTAAATTGGAAATTGCATAATTGGTAGATTTTCTTTAATTTTGAATTGAATCCCCTTTTTTTTCACTTGGCTATTTCTAGTTTGGGTTTTGGATTATTTGTATGGTTTTCTATTTTGTTTAATCTTGTAGCACTTTAATTTCTCAAATTTGATTATTGATTGACTTATTTTCTACATTAGTTGTTTAATTAGGTTTATTACGAACTTAATTGCCTTTAGATTTTAGGACTAGTTCCCTTCCTCGTAGGAGCGACACCTTAGGAACTAAGCAAACAACCCATGCGCTTACGGTAATTACCAAGGTTATAATTAGTAAAACTTAGCGCGTATAACCTTGAGCGAACAAGTTTTTGGTGCCATTACCGAGGAAGGCAACAAAGTTCTATAGTTTAAGGAGTTAGAATAGTTTAATTTTTTCTTTTTCTTCTTTTCTTTTTGTTTTGTTTTTAACTTAGCACGTGTAACCTTGAGTGAATATTTTTTTGGTGCTATTGCCAGGGAAAGCAACTTAGTTCTACAGTTTAAGGCATTAGAATAGTTTGATTTTTTCTTTTTCTTCTTTTCTTTGTTTTTATTTTTCGTTAGTTTTATTTAGGAATCATGCTCTTGCATGAACACAAGAGTTATGAGGGGTTCGAGTCATGTAGCAGAGACTTTAGATTTAGATATAACTCGTTTAGAATGAACCCTTAGGAAACCTCGGTGAGAAGAAGAAGAAAACACCGAGAAAGCACAAATATCCGAGGAATTCCAAAGAAACATGGATCAAGAAGTTAACCTTGGTTGGCAACAATAGAGTAACCTCGTAGATTTATGAGGCTAGGGTTTTATTTTGCAAACCAAGGAGTGGCTAGACCACTGTTCAAGTGGTCTCATTTGAAATTAAGTCAGCCCTCCTAAATATACTTCAGCAGAATGTTTAATTTTATGGATTGGAAAATAAAGACCCGAATGCTCACATTGTGAGTTTTCTCAAGCTTTGTCATACTTTATGGTACCACCAAATGTCGAAAGATGCAGTGAGGATTAGGTTGTTTCCTTTCATACTTAGGAATAGAGCGAAGTCTTAGTATCATTCACTGAGCCCCACTAATATTACAATGTGGAAATAGTTAGTGCGTGCCTTTTTAGATAAATACTTTCCATTAACAAAGAACACCAAAATTATTAGGGAAATTACAAATTTCAAATAAGGTGACGGGGAGTCTATTTATAAAGCATGGAAGCCTTAAAATGATTTACGTAGGAGATGCCCACACCATAACTTACTGAAGGAATTCCTACTATAAACATTCTACAGTAGAGTGAGCCTACATACCAAAGACACTATTGATGTGGCGTTGTGAGGATCGTTAATGAGAAAGACAATCAATGAAGCAAAAGAGTTAATAAAGAAGATGGCTAGTAATAGCTGCTTATGGGCAAGTGAACGTAGTAGACAATCTACTAACTTTAGGGTGTAGAAAGGAGTTGTCGTTGTCGATCAGGTGACGAAAATG
The DNA here is from genome assembly GCA_027576715.1 of Erythroxylum flavicans. Classification (NCBI taxonomy): domain Eukaryota; kingdom Viridiplantae; phylum Streptophyta; class Magnoliopsida; order Malpighiales; family Erythroxylaceae; genus Erythroxylum; species Erythroxylum flavicans. Next base: position 20,006,387 of record JANZXP010000007.1, on the reverse strand, counting down.
CAACCTAAGATTGATAACTTGACGTGATAACTCATTAATATGAAGATGTCATCCTCAGCTATGGTAAAGGTCATGCAATTGAATTGTAAGCTATGCAAAAATTTGGATCATAATATGGTGGACTGCTATCTGATGAGAGACGCTAACCCACAGCAAGTTAATTATATGGGGGCCCAATTCGGACGAGGAGGGGCAAATAATCCCTACTCTAATACATATAACCCTGGATGGAAGAATCACAGTAACTTCTCCTGGTCAAACAGTAATAATGGAGGGAAGTTTAGGCCTCAAAGGCAATCGAGCTTTCAGCAGGATATGACAAGCTCGATGGAAGCTAAATTGGACAAAATTCTAGATAAGCTTGGTACTTTAGATGATGCACATAAGAAGCTGGAAGATAAATTTGAGTAAGTTACTAAGAGACATGCATCTTCTATTCATAATTTAAAAGTTGAAGTGAGTCAATTGACAAACATCTTTTTGATGCAGAAGTTTGGAAATGTTCCTAACACCTCAGGAAAAAAATCAAAGGAACAGCTAAAGGCTATCATACTTTGGAGTTGGAAGGAAATTGAACCACCCATAAATATAAGAGAGGAGCTTGCCTAGCTAATAGAGAAGAATCAAGAAAAGGAGAAAGAAGTGGACACAAGCAAATATCCTCCATATGTTGCACCTCTACCATATTAGCTCAAGGTATCTTTTCGTCAACGAATTTAAAAGAAGAAGTTATATGAACATTTTACAAAGTTTGTTAAGAAGATAAGGATGTTACAGATAAATCTCTCATTTGTTGAGGCATTAGAACATATGCCAAAATATGTAAATTTTAAAGGATATATTATCTAGGAAGTGTACTTAGGAGGAAAATCGGACAGTAGCTGTAACTGGAACCTATTGTTAAATAGTCACTAGTCAAATGCCTTCAAATTGAAAGATTCAGGAAGTTTCACAATACCTTCTGTGGTTGGTGAATTGGAGTTCACTAAGTGCTACTGCAATCTGAGAGCTAGCATCAATCTTATGCCTTTATCAATATTCAGGAAGTTAGGACTAGGAGAGGTCAATCCTACCTCAATGCTAATTCAATTAGTAGACCAGTCCATTAAAAGGCCAGTGGGAATAGTGGAAAATGTATTGATGTGAGTGAATAAGTTCATTATTCCAGTAGATTTTATGGTTTTAGATTTTGAAGAAGATAAAAACTGCCCATTGATCTTGGGTCGACCTTTTATGAATACGGGAAAGGATATAATTGATGTTCACAAAGATAAATTTACACTTTAAATAGGAGAAGATCAGGTTGAATTCAATATGAAAAAGGTCTTAAAGAATTCAATAACGAGTAATGCATGCATGAAGGTCAAAATATTGGGTCACCAACTGCGAGAACAAATTGAGAGTTGCATTGTAGAAGTAAAATCTTTGGAATTAGAGGGTGACAATAAACATCAAAATCTTGAATCTACAGAAGATGATGAGATAGAGGGGATAGATGATCCAGTGCATTAATACAAATTAGTTCAAACCGAAGCACCCACTCCACCATCCTCAGAGAAACCTTCGATATTAGAACTTAAGCCTTTACCTGTACATCTTAGGTATATCTTTCTTGGTAAAGGTAAAAAATTACCAATAATAATCTCTAACCAATTGATTGAAAAATAGGAAACTAAAGTGGTGGAAGTCGTCAAAAAGTGAATGAAAGATATCGGATGGCAGATTACTGACATTCGAAGAGTAAGTCTGAATGTTTGCATGCACCGAATAAATTTAGATAACGACTGTAAAATAATCCAAGAGCATCAATGGAGATTGAATCCTAACATGAAGGAGTTAGTCACGAAGGATCACTTTCCTCTCCCATTCATAGACTAGATGATAGAAAGGGTAGCTAGCTATTTGTTCTATTATTTCTTAGATGGATACTCAAGTTACAATTAAATTTTTATCTACCCTGACGATCAGGAGAAAACCACATTCACTTGCCCTTATGGTACGTTTGCATATAGACAGATGCCCTTTGGACTTTGCAATGCCCTAGCAACATTTCAGAGATGCATGATGTCAATTTTCACATATATGATAGAAGATATAATGAAGGTATTCATGGATGACTTCTCAATCATTGAAGACTCTTTTGAAATATATTTAACTAATTTAGATAGAGTGCTTCAAAGGTATGAAGAATCACTTCTGGTGCTGAATTAGGAGAAATGCCATTTTATGGTACAAGAAGTTATAATGCTAGGCCAAAAAATCTCACATCAAAGGTTCGAAGTCGACAGTGGAAAGATAGAGGTGACAGATAAGCTCCCACTGCCAGGTAATGTAAAAGGTGTGCAAGGGTTTTTAGGTCATGCTAGGTTATATCGTCATTTCATCAAGGATTTTTCACAATTTTCAAGACCTTTAACAAACCTCTTAGTCAAAGATGTACTCTTTGTGTTTGATGATAAGTGTTTGTCTGCATTCAATGCTCTAAAGGAGGCATTAATTTTAGCATCAATTTTATCATCACCAGACTAGACATTGTCGTTTGAAGTGATGTGTGATGCAAGTGATCAAGCCATAGGTTATGTTTTGGTTCAATGGAAAGATAATAAGTTACATGCAATCTACTATGCTATTAAGACTCTTGCAGGACCCCAACTAATTACACCACTACAAAAAAGGAATTACTCGTAGTAGTGTATGCGTGTGATAAGTTTCGACAATACCTTTTGGGATCAAAGGTGATTGTATTCACCAACCATTTAGCATTGAAATACCTTTTCAATAAGAAAGATGTAAAACCCAGGTTAATTCGATGGGTGTTACTTTTGCAAGAATTTGACTTAGAAGTAAGAGATAAAAAGGGAGTTGAAAATGTGGTAGCTGACCACCTATCCATACTTAAGGGAGGAGAATGCAAGCCAAGTAATGATGTTAACAAGAATTTCCCCAATGAAACTCTAATGTTACTCAAGAGTTTGACTACATCGTGGTTTACAAATATCGCTAATTATGTGGCCAATGGTAAACTTCCCTCAGATCTCTTTTACAAGTAATATAAGAAGTTCTTGCATAATTGTAACTGCTATATATATAGGATGAACCTATATAGAGCTTGTGTAAATGGGTTAAATCAACGTTATGTTCCGGATGAGGAAATGTTAGACATCCTTAAGCGATGTCATAAGGGTCAATATGTTGGACATTATAGAGTCAACAAAACAACAACTCTGATACTTGAAAGTGGATTTTACTGGTCATAACTATTTAATGATGTACAAACCTATATGGCATAATGTTATCGATGCCAGAGGATAAGTCACATATCCAAGAGGGATGAGATGCCGTTATCAAATATTTAAGAGGTAGAGGTCTTTGATGTCTGGGGCATTGAATTTATGGTTCAATTTCCATCTTCAACGGGGAACATGTCCATTCTGGTGGGAGTTGATTACGTCTCACGATAGGCCGAAGCGATAGCTTCTCTCACCATTGATAGGAAGGTGGTGCAAAAGTTCATTAAACGACTATTTAATCGGTTTGGAGTGCCACATAAAATAATAAGTGATAGAGGCATATATTTTTGCAATAGATCTTTTGATGCCCTCCTAAAATGTTACGTAGTATGCCACTGAGTGGCTACACCTTACCATTCTCAAACTAGTGGCCAAGTGGAAGTTATCAACCGAGAGTTAAAATAAATTATGGAAAAGATAGTGAATAATTCTCGAAAGGATTGGGTAGCAAAGCTAGATGATACTTTATAGGCCTATAGGACAGCTTTTAAGACACCCATTGGAATAACGTTGTATAGAATTTTAAAGCTTGTCATCTGCCTGTCGAACCAGAACATCGAGCGTACTGGGCTATCAAAGCATTAAACATTGATTTGAAGCAAGCTGATGAAAAGAGACTTCTACAACTGGACGAGCTCGAGAAGTTTCATTTTAATGGTTATGAGAATGCCAAACACTACAAAGAAAAGGTTAAGAAATGGTATGGTGCTTATCTCAAGCAAAAGGAATTCAAAGTAAGGGACACCATTCTACTATATAATTCCTGGTTAAGGACATTTCTAAGGATGTTGAAGTGTAGATGGAGTGGATCATTCATGATGATTCAAGTTTTCGATCATGGATCTCTCTAATTGGAAAATGCTAATAAAGAGACTTTTAAGGTTAGTAGGCACCGGTGCAAGCTATATTTTGGAAGAGCAGTTCCCCTAGATAAGGAAGTAATTTCCTTGTCTCTGGCTACTTGAAAATTCCTCCTAAATTAAAGTTCAAGCTAAGGACCATAAACTAGCAAAAATAGTTAGATTTTGTTAAAAATGTTAGTGATAATAGTTTTACTTTCAATAAACTATTGGAGATTCATGCAGAGTCTTAGGGTGTTTAACTCCCACCTCCGTCACCTTAGGATTCAAGTCTAACCTGAAAATTTTCTTCAACTTAATTTTGTTCTATTTATTTTTATGTTTTTTTAGTTATTGTTAGTATTTCTTTTGTTAATTTTATCTGTTCTTTGTGACTTAAGTTTTTATCTTTACCCTTTGTGTATATGTAGTGTGTGTTTCCTTCTCACATTGAGGGCAATGTGTTGATCAAATGTGGGGAGGGATTCTGTGTTTTTCCTTTATATGTGAATTTTGCATACTGTATGATGGTAATAAGTTACATTCTGTGAAGTGTGTAAATTAGTCAATGGCTTAGATTGAGAGAAATTTATTTAATTTTGGGACATAGTCTATCAAGTTGTGAACGATCATTAGCCTGCAAAATTAGTGAAATATAACGTAATTTGGACTTAGTGTAAATTTGGCACTCTCTAGATTGTCAAATTCTTTCTGAAGGATTGAAGATTTATTAATATGTATATACAATTGAAAAGGGTAAATAAGTAACATTGAGGTTTTGAATTAGTTGTATATTTAGTTCAAAGACCCTAGACACATATTTTGTTTACTAATGATTTGCCATAATTCGATTAATTGTGTTCAAGATTAAATTTATTTCGTGAAGTCAGAGCCATTGTCTCATTATTGCATTGTGTGTTATGTGTTTTTGTGTGTTTTGTTGTTTTGTTTGCTTAAGGGCAAGCAAATGTTTAATTACAAGGATGTTGATAGTTGCATTTTGCATGATGTTTTAGGGTGTAATTTGTTAAGTATTTAGTGTTAAATTTAGAGTTAAGTATGTGTTTAACTGTTAATTATGTTAGTTTATGTGTTTAAGTATTTTTTATGGGTTAGTTTGAATCTTTGAGCTTAATTGTTACATTTTGGAGGTACCTTGATATGTGTGTTATTGTTACAGGGTAAACAGGGAAGAACGATGAAGATTTGAAGAGTTTTGGGTTAAAAGACATAGACCACAATTATGCACAGTGGCCACGATCATGACAAAAAAGGAAGAACCAGAAGTAGCCTGGCCGCGATTGTGCACTTAAGGCCACGAATGTGACAAAAAAGATAAATCATCTACCACGATCATGGCAGGCAGGGCCACGATCATGCCCTACGTCATGTTAACATAAAAACTCAAATTTTGAGTGATTTTTTAGACCATTTCGACCCCAAGTTAGACCTAGGGCTACTATAGAATAAATAGCATATTACATGATAGCTGCCAATAGACATTAGAGAGTGAAAAAGAGTTGAGCAAAACAGGGAGATTCTATAAAAATCTGAGAGGAACCTGGATAGAAATCAAGCAATTGAGGAAGGAGCGAAGGAAGAGAGGCACGGAGATACGTTTGACGCAAAGTATTACCCAGAACAAGCAATTTCCGATAGTCATGACCTCCAAGATTCATTCTGATAGAATTTTTCTATTTTTATTTCAATTTCATTGACGTATGAGATTGAATACTGATTGGAATTGCTATTGATGAGTGTTAATCTTTTGTCGAAACTCACGTTCGAGTTTGTTTAATTCTTGAGATTAGTAAAATTTATTTGACGGTGTTTTATGTCGATTTAATTGTGATTCAATTTCGATTCTTCATAACTTGGTAATAAACTGAGAGGTTGAGCTGATAAAAATTATCGATTTAGACTAACAAGAGTTAGGTAAATTGATAGTAGAGAGTTGAATCAAATTAGTAGAGTTGTGTAACGAGAGATTGAGCATATATTCCCGATAGGTTAATTGACAATTTCAGAACTAATTTAGGTTTTAGACCAATTGTAGATTATGAAATCGTAATTCCCATAATTTGAATTAGGGTTAAGAACTGTCTAGGCCCATTAAATCGAAAATTGCATAATTGTTAGATTTTTTTTAATTTTGAATTGAATCCCCCTTTCTCTCAATTAATTATTTCTAGGTTAGGTTTCGTATTATTTGTGTGGTTTTCTATTTTGTTCAATCTTGTAGCACCTTAATTTCTCAAATTTAATTATTGATTGATTTATTTTCTACAATAGTTGTATAATTAGGTTTATTTTGAACTTAACTGGCTTTAGATTTTAGAACTAGTTCCTTTCCTCGTGGGATCGACACCTTAGGTACTACGCGAATGACCCTTATAATTTTAAACCATATTGCGAAAATTACCAAGCTTATAATTAGTAAAACTTCGCGCATGTAACCTTGAATGAACACTATGCCAACTTGCTATTTTGTAGTCGAAGGTGCCATTAGTAGTGCCAAAGGACTGTTTCTCATTAAAAGTTCCCAATAACTGTGTTGACATGTTGTTTTGCCCACTGAAGGTGCCCATCAACCATGTCAACTAAATTTTTTCCCCACCAAATATATGCCAATGGGCTCTTTTGCCCACCAAAGGTGCCCAACAGTAGTGCCAAAGGACTCTCTTCTCACCGAAGGTGTCCAACGATCACGCCAACATGTTATTTTCTCAATGAAGGTGCCTAATAACCCTACCAACAGGTTGTTTTGGCTACCAAAAATGTGTGAACCGACTTCTTTCCTACTGAAAGTGCCCAACAACTATGCCATCGGGTTGTTTTCTTACCGAATGTGACCATCGATTATCTGAACAGGTTGTTTTGCTCACTGAAGGCACTTAGCAACCTTACCAACAGGTTGTTTTGCCTTCCAAAGATGTGGCAACAGGCTATTTTCTTATCGAAGGTGCCCAGTGACTATGCCATCAAGTTGTTTTCTCACTGAATCTGCCCAACGATTGGGTTAAGTTGTTTTGCTCACCGAAGGTGCCCAAATGACAAAGCCAACAGACTGTTTTCTCTTAGAAGGTGCCCAATGACAGTGCTATTGGGTAGTTTTCTTATAAAAGGTGCCTAGTGATTGTGTCAACAAGTCATTTTACTGATCAAAAGTGCTCATCAACTGTGTAAACTAGTTGTTTTCAACACCAAAGATGTGGCAATGGACTATCTTCTCATCGAAGGCTTCTAGTGACCGTGCCAACTGGCTGTGTAGCCTACCATAAATGCCCATCAACCATGCAAACTGGATGTTTTCCCTACCAAAGATGAGTCAACGGGCTGTCTTCTTACTGAAGGCACCTAATGAACGTGCCAACTAGTTGTTTAGCTCATCAAAGGTGCCTAGTGACCATGCCAACTGATTGTTCTACCCACCAAAGATGTGTCAGTGAGTTGTGTTGGCCACCGTAGGTGCCCATCGACCATGCCAACTACTTGTTTTGCATACCAAAGGTGTGCTACTGCGCTAGTTTCTCATCAAAGGTGTCCAGTGACCATGCCAATGGTTGTTTTGCCCACCAAAGATATGTCAAATAGTTGTTTTCTTACTAAAGGCACCTATTGACATTACCATTGGGTTATTTTCTCACTGAATGTGCCCCGCAATTATGTCAACGAGTTGTTCTGCTCACCAAAGGTACCCAGCTACTATGCCAATAGGTTGTTTTCGTGCCGAAAGTGCCCAACATTAGTCCCAATGAGCTAATTTCTTACTAAAATTGCCCAACGATTGTGTTGATGAGTTTTTTTGCTCACCTAAGTGCCTGTCGACCATGTCTGGTTGTTTTGCCTATCAAAGATGTGCCAACAGGGTATTTTCTCACTGAAGTGCCCAGCGACCATACCAACTATTTTTTTTGCCCACCAAAGATGTGGCAACAGACTATTTTGCTCACTGAAGGTGCCCATATACCATGTCATCTGGTTGTTTTGCACACCAAAGATATGGCAATGGCCTATTTTTTCACCAAAGGTGCCCAGTAATAATGTCATTGAGATGTTTTCTCACTAAAGGTGCACAACGACTGTGCCAATAGGCTATTTTCTAATCAAATATGCCCAGCAATTATGTCAACAAGTTGTTTAGCTCACCAAAGGTGCCCAGAAAACATGCCAACGAGTTATTTCACATACCAAAGAGGTCCCATTGGGCTATTTTCTCATCGAATGTGCCTAGCAATTATGTCAATGCGTTTCTTTGCTCACCAAAGGTTCCCAGTAAAAAAGACAAGGGGTACTTTCTTATCAAAGGTGCACAGCGACATTGCCAATGGGGAGTTTTCACATCGAAAGTGCCTAGTGACTGTATCAGCAGGTTGTTTTTCTCACCCAAAGTGCCCATAGACCATGCAAACTGGTTGTTTTCCCACCAAAGATGTGCTAATGGGCTGTCTTCTCAACAACGGTGCCTAGCAACCATGCCAACTAGTTGTTTAGCCCACTAAAAGTGTCCATCGACTATGTAAACTGTATGTTTTCCCTACCAAAGATGTGTCAAAGAGCTATCTTCTCACTGAAGGTGCCTAGCGACTGTGTGAACTGATTGTTTAGCTCATTGAAGGTGCCCAATGACCATGTCAACTAGTTGTTTTGCCTAACAAAAATGTGCTAACGAATGATTGTTTAGCTCATTGAAGGCACCCAATGTTTATGCCATCGAGCGATTTTCTCGCTGAATTTGCCTAACGATTGTGTCATTTTTCTTTACCGATCGAAGGTGCCCAGTAACCATGCCAAAGGGCTTCTTTCTCACTAAAGGTTCCTAGTGACAATGCTAATGGCTTGTTTTCCTACCAAAAGTGCCCAGTGACTATATCAACAAGTTATTTTGCTTATCAAAGTTATCTATCGACCATACCAATTGATTGTTTTGCCTGCCAAAGATGTGCTAATAGGATGTTTCCTCACTAAACGTGCCCAACGACTTTGTCAATTGGTTGGTTAGCTCACTAAAAGTGAATAGAGACCATGCTAATGACTTGTTTTGCCTACCCAAGATGTGCCAATGGGTTGTTTTCTCATTGAATATGCCCAGCAATCATGCCAATGGGTGCCTTTGCCCACCAAAGATGCCCAACAATAATGTCAAAGGGCTCTTTTCTTTTCGAAGGTGCCTAATGACTGTGCCAATAGGTTGTTTTCCCACCAAAGGTGCCCAATAACCTTGCCAATTGGATGTTCTATCATCAAAGGTGCCCAGTGATCATGCCAATGGGTTGTTTTGCTCATCAAAGGTGCTCCAACGGGATGTTTTTTCACCTAATGTTCCCAGCGACCATGTCAACAGGTTGTTTTGCCCACTAAAGATATGTCAATGGGTTGTTTTCTTATCGAAGGTGCCAAACAACTGTGCCATCGGGCCATTTTCTCGTTGAATGTGCCTAGCGACCATGTCAACGAGTTGTTTTGCCTACTAAAGTTGTGTCAACAGGTTATTTTACTCATCGAAAGTGCCCAACACCATGCTAACAAATTTTTTCTCACTTAAGCTGCCCAACGACTGTGCCAACGTGCTATTTTGCTCACTAAAGGTGCCTAGAGGCTGTTCCAATGGGCTCTTTTGCCCACCGAAGGTGCCTAATGACAATGCCAATGGGTTCTTTTGCCCACCAAAGGAGCCCAACGACAATGCCAACTAGCTGTTTTACTCATCGAAGTTACACAGTGGCTATGCCAATGAGTTGATATTCCCACCAAAGGTGTGCCAACATAATATTTTCTCATCGAAGGTTCCCAAGAAACATGCTAATGGGCTATTTTGCCATAAAAGGTGCCCAATGACAATGCCAAAGGCTTCTTTTCTCACAGAAGGTGTCTAGTGATACTACCGACAGGTTGTTTTCTGAGTAAAAGTGCCCTGTAATCTTTCCAATGAATTTTTTTACTGAACAAGCCCGACAGCTATGGTAACAGGTTTTTTCGCTCACCAAAGTGCCCAGCAACTGTGCTAATGGGTTGTTTTCTCATCAAAGGTGCCCAGCAACCATACCAATGGGCTCTTTTTCCCACCAAAGGTGCCTAATGATAATGTTAAAGGGCTTTTTTCTCCCTGAAGGTGTCCAGCCATAGTGCCAACAATTTGTTTTTTTCCCACCAAAGATATACTAATGGGTTATTTTCTTACCGAAGGTGCCCAACGACTATGCCACTATAATGTTTTTTCACCAATTATATCAGAAGATTGTGTCAACGGGTCGTTTTACTCATCGAAGGTGCCCAGTGATAAAGTCTATGAGTTGTTTTGCTCATAAATGTGCCTAGCAATTGTATCAATAAGTTCTTTTACTCGCTATAGGTGAAAAGGTATGCCAATGGGCTGTTTTGTCATCAAAGGTGCCCAACGATCATGCCAACTGGTTATTTCCTCAATGAATAGGCCTTGCAATTGTGCTTATTAGATCTCACCAAAGGTGCCCACCGACCGTGCCAATGGGTTGACTTTCCCACCAAAGATTTGACAACTAGCTGTTTTCTTATCAAAGGCACCCAAAAAATTTGCCATCAGGCTATTTTCTTACTAAATGTGCCCTGTGATTGTGTCAAAGAGTTGTTTTGCTCACCAAAGGTGCCTAGCAACCATGCCAACGAGTTGTTTTCTCATAGAAGGTGCCTAACAACTGTGGCGATAGGTTATTTTCCCACCAAAGTTCCTCAATGAAAATGTCAAAGGGCACTATTCTCACTCAAGACATCCAGCAATTGTGTCAATAGGTTGACTTTCACCGAAGGTGACTATGCCAACGAATTGTTTTCCCACCAAAGATGTGCTAAAGGGCTGGTTTCTTACAGGTGTCTAATGATTGTGCCATCGGACTGTTTTCTCACCAATTGCACCAAACAATTATGTCAATAGGCTATTTTGCTCACTGAAGGTGCCCAACAATAAAGACCACGGGTTGTTTTGCCTACCAAAGGTGTGTGAATGGGTTGTTTTCTCAATGAAGCTACCTACTGACCGTGCCAATGAGCTATTTCCTCGCTAAACATGCCCCGCGACTGTGTCAACTAGTTGTTAAGCTCACTAAAGTTTCCCATCGACGATGCCAGTAGGTTGTTTTGCTCACTAAAGATGTGCCAACGGGCTATTTTCTTACTGAAGGAATGCAGCGACTTTGCCACCAGGCTATTTTCTCACTGAATGTGCCTTGCAATTTCGTTGACAGGTTGTTATGTTCATATAAGGTGCCCAGTGACCATGCCAACAGGTTATTTTCTTGCCGAAGGTGCACAATGACTATCCCTATGAGCTATTTTCTCACTGAATGTGCCCAGTGATTGTGTTAATAAGCTCTTTTACACACTAAAGGTGCCTAAGGAAATGCCAAAGGGAATTTTACTCACTGAAGGTAAGAAGTGATTGTGCCAATTGGTTGTTTTCTCACCAAATGTGCTCAGCAACTATGTAAACAGGTTGTATTGCCCACCAAAGATGTGTGAACGGGTTGTTTTCTTATCAAAGGTGCCTAGTTACTCTGCCATTTGGTTGTTTTTTCCCCGAATGTGTTCAGCGATTGTGCCAGTGGGTTATTTTGATCACTAAAGGTGCCCTGTGACCATGTCAAAAGGATTTTTTCTCATAGAAGGTGGCCAACAACTGTGCCAACATGTTATTATCTCACCAAAAGTGCCTAACGATAGTGCCAACTTGTTGTTTTCCTCACCAAAGGTGCCTAAAGTTTGTGCCAATGGGCTCTTTTGCTCACTAAGAGTGCCCAACAGCAATGCCAATAGGCTCTTTTGCCGCCAAAGGTGCCCAATGACAATGCCAGCAAGTTATATAATGACCATGCTAACAAGTTGATCTACCTACCAAAGGTGTGCCAACAGACTATTTTCTCACTGAAGGAGCCCAACAATCATGCCAATAGGCTCTTTTGACCACAAAAGGTTCCCAACAACAATGTCAAAAGGCTTTTTTCTTATTGAAGGTGTCCAATGACATTGCCAATAGGTTGTTTTGTCATTGAAAGAGCCCCACAACTATGCCAATAGATTTTTTTCTTACTAAACGTGCCTAGATACTAAGACAAAAGGTTGTTTTACTTACTGAAGGTGCCCAATAACTATACCAATTAGTTATTTTGCTCATTAAAGAAGTGCCAGCAAGTTGTTTTGCTCAAAACATGCCCATCAACCATGCCAAATAATTTTTTTGCACACCAAAGATGTGCCACTAGGCTGCTTTCTCGACGAAGGTTCCTAATGATAATGCCGATGAGATGTTTTCTCACTAAAGGTGCCAAATGACTATGCCAACAGGCTATTTTCTTATTGAATGTGCCCAAAAACTATGTTAACGGGTTTGTTTAACTCACTGAAGGTTCCTAACAACCTTAACAACAGTTTAATTTTTTGGTGAAGGCACCCAGTGACTATGCCATCAGGTTGTTTCCTCACTGAATGTGCCAAGTGATTGTGTTAATGAGTTGTTTTGCTCACCCAAGTTGCCCAATAACTAAGCCAAAGAGTTGTGTTTCTCACAAAAGGTGCTCAGCGACAATGCTAATGGGTAGTTTTCTCATCAAAAGCGCTAAACAATTGTGTCAACAGGTTGTTTTGCTCACCAAACGTGTCCATCGACCATGCAAACTGGTTGTTTTCCCAGCGACCATGCCAATGGGCTATTTTGCCCACCAAAAATGTGTCAATGTGCTATTTCTTAACAAAAGGCACCCAACGACCTTGCCATCAAGCTTTTTCTCAACGAATGTGCCCTGCGATTTTGTCAGTGGGTTGTTGTGCTCACAGCAGGTACCCAGTTATCATGCCAATAGGTAGTTTTCTCGCTGAAGGTGCACAACGACTATACCAATGAGCTATTTTCTCATAAAACTTGCCTAACGATTGTGCCAATAAGCTCTTCTAGCCACCGAAGGTGCCCAAGGACAATGCCAAAGGGTACTTTTCTCATCAAAGGTGGCAAGCAATTGTGCTAACTGGTTGTTTTCTCATCAAATGTGCCCAACAATTTTGTCGATGGACTATTTTACCCACCAAAGATGTGCAAACGAGTTGTTTTCTTAACGAAGGTGCCCAGTAACTATGCCATCGGGCTATTTTCTTAACGAATGCATCCAGCAGTTGTGTCAATGGGTTGTTTTGCTCACCGAAGGTGCCTAGTGACCATGTCAATAGGCAGTTTCTCACCAAAGGTGCCCAACGACCGTCCCAACGAGCTATTTCTTTAGCGAAAGTGTCCAGTGACAGTGCTAACTTGTTGTTTTGCTCACCAAAGATACCCAGAGATCATTCCAATAGCCTGTTTTACTCACCAAAGGTTCCCAACTACAAAGCCAATGTGTTCTTTTGTCCATCGAAGGTGCCCAAAGACAATGTCAAAGGGCTCTTTTCTTACCAAAGTTGGCCAACGACAGTGCCAACACGTTGTTTTCTCAACGAAGGTGCTCAATGACCATGTAAAGAATTATTTTCTCACCGAAGGTGCCCAGTAACCGTGTCGATAGGGTCTTTCGCCCACCAAAGGTGCCCAATGATAATGTCAAAGGGTTCTTTTCTCACCAAAGGTGTCTACTAATAGTGCCAACAAGTTGTTTTACTCATCGAAGTTGCCCAATGATTATGCCAATGAGCTAATTTGCCCACCAAAGATGTGCCAACAGGTTATTTTGTCACTGAAGGTGCTAAGTAACCACGCCAACTGGCTGTTTTGCCAACGAAAGATGTTCCAACTAGTTTTCTTGCTCACTATAGGTGCGAACGGGCTATTTTCTCACCGAAGGTGCCTAGCGACGGTGCCAATAGGATGTTTTCTCATTGAAGGTGCCTAATGATAGTGCAAGTGGGTTGTTTCTCATCAAACCAGCCCAACAACTATGTCAATGAGTTATTTAACTCACTGAAGATGCACAACAACCTTGCCAATAGGTTGTTTTGCCTATTAAAGATGTGGCAATAGGCTGTTTTCATTCCGAAGGTACCTAATGACTTTACCATCGGGCTATTTTCTCACTAAATATGCCCAGTGATTATGTCAATAGGTTGTTTTGCTCACTAAAGGTACCCTGTGAGAGAGCCAATAGGTTGTTTTCTCACCAAAGGTGTGCAATGATAGTGCCAATAACTAGTTTTCTCTTCGAAAGTGCCCAGCAACTGTGTCAACTGGTTGTTTTACTACCAAAGATGTGCCAATGGGTTGTCTCCTCACTGAATGTGCCTAGCGACTATCAACTGGCTGTTTAGCTCATCGAAGGTGCCCAACGACCATGGCAATGGGTTGTTTTGCATACCAAAGACGTTCCAACGAGTTGTTTTCTTACCAAAGGCACCCAACTATTGTGAAATCAAACTATTTTCTCACTAAATGCGTCCAATGACTGTGTCAGCAGGTTGTTTTACTTATCGAAGATGCTCGGGAAACATGCTAACGGGCTGTTTTCTTATTGAAGATCCCCAGGGATGGTGCCAATTGGTTATTTTGTCACTGAAAGTGCCCAATGATTGTTTCAATGAGTTACTTTGCTCATCGAAGGCACCCATTGAGCATGCCAACTAGTTGTTTTGACCACCAAAGATGTGCCAACGGACTATTTCCTCGCTAAACATGTCTAGTGACTATGTCAATTGGTTGTTTAGTTCACTGAAGGTGCCTAGTGACCATGTCAACGAGTTATTTTCCCATCAAAGATGTGCAAATGGGATTTTTCTCACCAAAGGTGCCTAGTGACAGTGTCGATGGGATGTTTTCTCAGTGAAGGTGTCTAACTATTGGGCCAACGGGCTATTTTCTCGTTGAATGTACTTAATGACTATGTCAACGGGTTGTTTAGGTTACCGAAGGTGTTCTGTAACCTTGCCAATGGGTTGTTTTTCCTACCAAAGATGTGGTAGCGGGCTATTTTCTTACCAAAGGCATTTGGTGACTTTACCACCAGGCTATTTTCTCATCGACTGTGCCCAAAAATTGTGTCAGTGGGTTATTTTGCTCACCAAAGATGCAGAATGACAAAGGCATCAAGCTGTTTTCTCATAAAAGGTTTGCAGCGATAGTGCCAATGGGCAGTTTTCTCAACGCAAGTGTCTAGCAACTGTGTTAGCGAGTTATTTTGCACACTGAAGGTGCCTATCAACCATGCAAACTAGTTGTTTTACCCACCAAAGATGTGCCAATAGGCTATCTACCTATTGAAAGTACCTAGCAAGTACGTCAACTGATTGTTTAGCTCACTGAAGGTGCTGAACAACCATACCAACAGGTTGTTTTGCGCACCAAATATGTGCCAGTGGGCTTTTTTTTTACCAAAGGGCCCAACGACTATGAAATCGAGTTGTTTCCTCACGGAATGTGCCCAAAGATGGAGTCAGTGGGTTGTTTTACTTATCGAAGGTGCCCAATAACCATGCCAACGAGCAGTTTTGTAACATCCCGTTACCCATGTTGAGGTTAGAATAGTAAATATGAGAGATTAGTAAGAAATTAGGAAAATGCATTTCATGCTCATGCATTACATTGTATGCTCATACTCATTAATATTAAACTAGCTAAGACCTTTGGAAATTAGACAAGTGTCCAAGTCTAAAGTTAAGTTTTCTTAACTTTGAAAGACTAGGCTTTCGGTACTTTCATCTTCTCCTCCTCCTTTGTAGCTTTTTTCTTCAAAGTTGCTTCTTTTACACAAAGTTTTTCATCAAATCTTCACCAAAGAAAAACCTTGTTTTTATCTATCCACTTGCTACTCCCAACTTCGGTTTTCTTTCTTTTTCCTCAAGAAAAACTGAAACTTGCCAACTTCCATAGTGATGCACGTAAGTTGTATGAGAAGCTAGGGTTTGTGTTTTCTTGAAGGATTTGGAGCTAAATCAAGTAAGTTATAAGTTGATCTTTATGGGTTAGTGAAAATGGAACATGTATGATTAGTAATTTGAGATTGATGGGTTGGTCATGAATTTATATGTATGTTTCGTGGATGAAAAATAAATATTGATTATTTCTTGTTTTGAGTATATGATTTGTTGATAATTGATAAGTTGTTATTGAGATAATTTTTGAGATAGGTCATTATAATGAATGTGTATATGATATGTTTCGTTGTTGGTGTATATGATCAAGCATGGATTTTGAATTGTGTATAGACGATATTGAACCGTAATTGGGGTATAATTGAAAAGGAAATGATGTGGATATAAGTTATAAGTGATAAACTAAGCAAAAGAGATGAATTAGGATGAAATTGATGATGAAGTATGCTGGAAATGTGTTAGATGTAGTGTTTCTACAGAACATGCATCTGTATTTTAGACATATCTTGATCTACGGATATCCAAATAGGATGATTGTTGATTTATATTAAATTAGAGATGAATGGGTACAATTTTTATGAGAAATTGAGTTTGAATTCTGTCTCTAAGAGTGTTGAAATTTGTCTTGAAGTTGAGTTTCGGATTATGTCTCTGTTTCTGAATAGTATGTAGTAAATTGTGTATACCTTTCAAAATAATGAGCCAGATTGTATAAACTTAAGTTTTTTAGAAAA
Source organism: Erythroxylum flavicans (assembly GCA_027576715.1). Taxonomy (NCBI): domain Eukaryota; kingdom Viridiplantae; phylum Streptophyta; class Magnoliopsida; order Malpighiales; family Erythroxylaceae; genus Erythroxylum; species Erythroxylum flavicans. Next base: position 19,989,710 of record JANZXP010000007.1, on the reverse strand, counting down.
TTAAGACATAGATGAACAATTGTTTAGAAGAAGAATTTGCCTAAAAACCTCATTTTCTAGGTGTAAAATGGAAGTGAAGTTCGGAAAAAAAAAAAGAAGACAGAAGAAGGAGTGCAGCTGTTCAGAAGTAGGTCGCAATCGCGACCCCGAGGGTTGTATGCGGGAATTTTTTTTATTGAACATGTATTGGTATTTTGATGATATCTTTAGCTGTAGATGTCCAAATAAAGTGATTCTTAATTCAGATTAAATTAGAGACAAAATTTTACAACTTTCCTAAAGAATTCTAAATTTAATTCTGTCTCTAAGACTTTCAAAATCTGGTGCGAAATTGAGTCTTGATTGAGGTTGTAGTTCTACCCAAGATAGAAATTATATCTTGATGTTTTCATAAACACTGAATGGATATAGGCTGAATCAAACAAAGGTATCTTCACAAAAGTTGTATTTCATTCTCGTATCTTTCAATTGGTACTAAGTTTGTAATTTTTAGATATCTTAGTTGAAAGTTATGTGTTTTACAATTTGAGGGTATGATCATGAACTAGCCAAAAGTTCAATTATACACAGTCTGTGGTATTGAGAGCATAACTCATAGGATACTAAACCAAATTGAATGATTTTAGTGTCATTAGAAACTTAAGAGGTAGAGGAACAATGTTTTAGAAGAAAGTACCCTTGAATTACTTCATTTTCATTATTAGATTGATCATGGAAAGTTAACCCCAAAGTGTGTCTTAGGAAAAATCTGAATTGAAGAAATGAGTTATGAATTTTGATTTTTATGGTATTATTGAGGTATAAACCATAAGTATAAATGATATTTATGTGAGTTTGGAAATATGTATGATTATGTGATGAGAATAATTGAAAGATACCCAGAATTTTCATGAACATGCATTGTATATATTTCATATACATACATGTACATAAATGAATACTTATAATTGTACTAAAGTGTGATGTGTGTATATTGCTTGTTATAGAGAAGCAATTGGAACGTCAACACCCAGAAATTATCGGAACTTCGAGGCAATAGCTTCGAAAGCAGGTGTTGAGTAACTTAGACGATCTTACTCAATTACTGTTATGTTAAATTCTGTTTTGACTTATCCTATGAATGTGTAATGTTGTGTACTGAAAGTCAGACACGAAGGTCGATGATTGTGATGTATGGATGAGGTATTGAAGTGCTACTTGTATGTGAATGGGAAGAACTAATTGTTTTCTTGAATTTATTGATTGATTATGAGATGCATTCTATACATGAATGCATGATCAGATAATGAGAGTTGTGACATGAGTAGCCACTAAAAATGAGCTTAAAGCTTTGAATATGATTGAGAGCCAAAGGCTCACTATATAAAATGAGCCCTGTATCTCCAACGGATAAGAGACAGTATAAATAAGACTGGTATCTATAATGGATACGGGACAGTTTGGGCACTCGGTCACAACAACTTAATAATTAGAAAAGAGTCACAAGTGCATTCCATATAATTTGTATTGATTATGTTTGATTGATTGAAATGCAATTGTCTAACTCTTAAATGAGAATGTGATATGTGATATTATATGTAAAAATGAAATGATGTGAATTATCTGTTCTGTGAAATGATATGTTGCATGAATTGAGTGACCATCGATGATGGTTACCTCATCTGAATTCGCAAAACTCACCTAAAATTTGCACGTTGACATTTTAGGACCGAGAGAGGATTCTAGCTGTTGAGAGATCATACAAAAAGCTTAATTCCTGTACTTTTGTGAGAGGATATGGCTCAAAGGTCGATCAGCTGGACTGAAGGATTTAGTTCGATCTCATGTAGTACGTTTTGTATTAGGATATGATGATGCACATGTACAGATTTTTTGAAAGTTGTAATGTATGTACATTCAGATTGATGAAATGAAAAGAGAAAATTTGTTTTAAAAATTTGGTGACTTTCTTGTATTATAGTAGATGCCATGATTAAGAGGGATAAATTACCATATGATAAAGTGAAAGTGTGATAGTGAACACACCGTTGTTATAGGGTATGTACTAGAATGTCATAATGACGTTCTGGTATGTACCTTATAGTAGTGGGGGTGTTATAGCTAGGTGGTATCAGAGCTTGGTTTGGCATCCATAGGGACATATAGGAATGTTAAGCATGAAATAAAGTGAGAAATGTGGATAATGATTAAAGTCCTTGTTTATTATAGGTCGTCTGCCATAGGTGAACAAGAGGGAGAATCAGCTGACCTAGGATCTGTAGGAGCCAGTAGAGAGTCCTCTGTACCTCAACCGGAGGTAATGCCTCCTAGAATTCCCGAGAGAAGGGAGGGGAGGGGAGGTATAATAAGCTACAGAAGTAGGGAGTTATAGACTTTTACAGAAGTATAGAACCTGCGGAGGCCGAAAGATGGCTGGAAAGAACAGAGAGGGTTTTTATCAGATGGACTGCGAGTCGTAGTAGAGGTTCTACTACGCAGTGTCCTTACTATAAGGCCCAGATTACCAATGATGGAAGACTGTTCCAGGCAGTACCACCAGGTCTTGAAACCTGAACTAGGAAGACTTTCTGAGGGTCTTCAAGGAGAACTACATACCCAAGATCTATTTGGACAGGAAGATGAATGAGTTCCTAGATTTGAAGCAGGGTAGGATGTCAGTGGCAGAGTATAAGATCAGGTTTAATGAGCTGATGGAGTATGCTACAGCTTTGATTCCTATCGAAGAAGATAAGTGTAGGAGATTCCAAGATGGGCTGAACATGGAGATCAGGACAAGACTAAATATCTCCAATCTGAGTAATTTCACCGAGTTGAGAGCTGCTTCGATCAGACTTGAACAGCTACTAAGACAGAGACAAGCAGAGTCTGGGCAAGGATTCGAATTGAAGAGGTCCAATGAGAGTTAGAGTGGTTCTGGCAGAAGATTCAATAAGTACCAGAATAGAGCATTTAGACTACCAGCTGGATCAAGGCAGTCAAGATTCAGACAAAGAGGTGGTTTTGCACAGACTTGCAGTAGAAGAGCTACAGTGCAGAGT
>JANZXP010000007.1:19952179-19965657 GCA_027576715.1 Erythroxylum flavicans | reverse complement strand
TTCTTTCCATTGACCAACATTCTTGCTAGGGTTCTAAGAGACAAGTTCTCTTAGGGTTCTTTCTATTGACCAACATTTTTCTAACCTCTTTTCTCTTTATGTTCTATTTCTATCTTTTCAATTTTGATTCTTGTGCTTCCGTGTATGTCTGATTCTAGTTATTCCTAGACATAGTTTCATCTTGTTGAAGGTTGTCTAGGACAAGTTCCTATTGGGTCTCCCATCAATCACCTTTGTGATTTTAAGGTCTAAGGATCAATTACACCAACATTATAACAAGAAAATCCATAGATGCATAGTAATATTCTATTTGGGATCCTTATAATTAGGCCAATTTAGTAAACTTATTAAGTGCCTAACACATTTGTTTAAGTATCTTCATACTTTAATTTATGAGATCAATTGCTTTCTTCCTAAGAAAGAAACATAATGTATGCTAGTTTTACTATTCGATCAATATCCCATCGTAATGAAACTGTAACTAGAAAAATTTTTAGGAGTAACTCATAAATGCAAATTGAGTCATAATTATAATTTTATCATAATTTCAATTACATAGTAGTTATTATAGAGATTTTACTTCTAGTAGTAAATTTTCAAATATTATTAACAAAATATATAAAGATAAAGTGTCATAATTAATTAAAATAATAATGTCATATATTAAATAGCCGATTGATTGAAAGAATAAAAACTAACAATCACCATTATAAGTGTTTTTGTTACTTGTAATATGCATAATAAAATTTGCTTTTGGTTGCCAAAAATAATGGGTTAATGATAATAACATGGTTTGATACAATTCCCTAGCTTCTTCTACCAGCATAAAAGAGAATTCCTTGCACTTTATTACATCTAGAGTGCCATACAAATTTGTTTACAAACAAACATTTGTGACTTGTTAGATCTATTATCCCACCATAAGTTTCCACATTAGGCATCTCAAAATAATAGAGTATTGGTTTGCTATTACTTGGAGATGTAAGAGGATTTTACAGATTCAAATATGGAGATGTGAATTTTTGACAAAATCTAAAGTTGGTGCAAATTGAGAACTAGCATTTTTTATGTGTAACCCAAAAGGATGAAACCCTAAAAACCTATAATAAGCAAGAACAAATTTTACTCCAAGAAAGCCAAACCAGGTTGTGCACAATGAGAACTCAAACTTGAGCTTATGAAAAAGCACGAACCAAAGTTAAAAGAAGGATACGGATGCCACACTTAATAAATATATCAGAAGGCAAGTGATAAGTATTTGAAATCCAAAAGATTAATTCAATCTTGACAAGTTTAGAAGTTCAATTGAGAACATAAGAGAAGCTTTCTTTCAATTTTCATAAATGTCAAGTCTGATTTTTGAGTGCAATAACATGCCTATTTATAGGCCCCACTGCAATTCCTAGGAAAAAGTGAACAACTAAGACTTTTGCATACCCAAGTACTCAAATAACACCTAAAAACTCAAATAAGAACACTTTGGAACTCCAATCAGCATAGAAAATTCTTACAAACCACCAAGGTGCATTATTCAAGACTTTTATGACATTTGAATTTAAAAGAGATCTATTAAGTACTTGAAGCATGTGAATGACATGTTAGTAACCATTTCCACCTTTGACGCTTTTTTAGGCCCAAAACAACTTGTTTGGCCTAAATCAGTTAAATCAGTACGTTTAGAGCTTCCTTGATCTTCTTAGCCCTTGATCTTGTAATCGGACCATCCATAATGTGCAAAGGGTCTTTGACAACTTTTTGTGCATCTCTCCTTGGTTTTCACCATTCACTCTCTCCTTAAAAGGATTCGTCCTTAAATCTTGGCGTACATCAAAGAGAGAATGATAAGAAACATTTAACGTAATGCTAACATTATACTTACCTAGAAGGTCCAATTTGTAGGCATTGACATCGATTTGCACACCAAGTGAAATGGCCATCTCCTCAAGGATGCAACTTGGATCGCCTTTGAGCTAGAAATCATTCTTTGTACATATGCACCCAAATCCATTGATAATGCTACCATGTTTGCAAGGCCTAAACCAAGGAATACGTCTCTTTGCTATAAGTTGGATATTCAAGAGCTGTTGCACTCAACTTCTTATTGAAGAATGCAATTAGACATCGTTCCACATCAAAAGAGCTCTAATGCCAATACCTAAGCATCACACTCAATCTCAAAATTTTTGACAAAGTCAGGCAAAACAAACAATTATGTAAAAATAAACCTATTTTTAATCAAATTGATTTCCTTTTCTTACTCATCATCCTATTTTAAAACAACATTCTTTTTAACAATTTCATTGAATGGTATGGATATGGCATTGAAATCCTTAGCAAACATCTGATAAAAGCTAGTCAAACTACGCACATTAGTGATAAACCTAGTTGTAGGCCAATCACAAATTGCCCTATCCTTTTCCTCATCAACCTAAATCCCTGATATGAACCCTAAGCAAACAACACTTAAGACCTGAAAAATCACATTATAGAAACCCTAAGAATTGTCTTCATAAATTAATTTTGAACTTAACCCTATATAAACCTGCTTTATAGAACTGAAGTTATAATGAATGAAAGCCTAAGCCTAGCTATACAATTCCAATTAGAAGTAAACCACAAGTTAATCACCATGAGTTTCCTCGATAAGATTAGATTGAGTTCCTACGTAAAGAACTAAAAACAAGGCTTTTCTTAAAGAAACACACAATTTTTTTAATGCAAGTAAGAATAATAAAATAGAGTATTAACAAAATAGGAATCCTAATAATATAAGAAAACATATTATCCTTATCTATTTTGACCACTAATGACTCCAATAAAAAAAGGACAAAGAATCAAAAAGCTACTAATAAGAATCCTATTATAATGTAAATGACTTGTTACTTTACCAAAGTAGGAAATTCTAAAACAATAAGGAAACTAAATATTTGACTCCTAAAAAATGTAAAAACAATATTGGAAATTTAAACAATTGTGAACATATTTGAAATATGGATGTTCTAGATTTTTGGGACTTCAATTGATGTCAGACTTCAAATCTGATCGAATTTTAGCCCCTTGCCTTGCACATTCAGACTTCAAATCTGATCAAATTTTAGCTCCTAAGCCTCCTTTTGCAAGCTTATGTCCATGCAAGTTATATCCTAGGCTTCCCTGAGGCGGATCACCCCATGTATGCTTCTCTTCCTGTCTTTCACATGCCCATGGTTCTCCATCATTCAAGGAGTAAGACAATGCCTCTTAGTACTTTATGAGATGAAATCTTACTTAACAACATGGGTTTTACCTCTTGAAGGTCTTGGATCAAACAATTCAATGATTGCTTCATTGCTTTGGCCCCAATTCTTGTCACTGGGCCCCCAACATCTTGTAATGGATCTTTAGGAACATTAAACTTGAATGTTGAACCTTTGATATGGGAATTTCGTTCATCCCCTTGCCTTGCATATTTAGACTTCAAATCTGATCAAATTTCAGCTCCTACACCTCATTTTGCAAGCTCATGTCCATGCAAGTCACATCCTAGGCTTCCTTGAGGCGGATCACACCATGTATACTTCTTTTCTTATCTTTCACATGCCCATGGTTCTCCATCATTCAAGTAGTAAGACAACGCCTCTTGGACCTTTATGAGATGAAATCTCACTCAACAACATGGGTTCTATCTCTTAAAGGTCTTAGATCAAACAATTCAGTGCGTGCTTCATTGCTTTGGCCCTAGCTCTTGTCATTGGGCCTCCAACATCTTGTAATGGATCTTTAGGGGCATTAGACTTGAATGTTGGGCCTTTGGTATGGGGAATTTGGTTCAGCCCCTTGCCTTGCACAATCAGACTTCAAATTTGATTGAATTTCAGCTACTAAGCCTCCTTTTGAAAGCTAATGTCCACGCATGTCATATTCTAGGCTTCCTTGAGGCGGATCACACCATATATGCTTCTATTCTTATCTTTCACATGCCCCAGGTTCTCTGCCATTCAATGAGTAAAACAATGCCTCTTGGACCATTATGAGATGAAATCTGACTCAACAGCATGGGTTTTATCTCTTGGATCAAACAATTCAATGCGTGCTTCATTACTTTGGCCCTAGCTCTTGTCATTGGGCCTCCAACATCTTGAAATGGATCTTTAGGAGCACTAGACAAGAATGTTGGGCCTTTGATATGGAAATTTCGTTCAGCCCTTGCCTTGCACATTCAGACTTCAAATTTGATTGAATTTCAGCTCCTAAGCCTCCTTTTGAAAGCTCATGTCCATGCAAGTCATATTCTAGGCTTCCTTGAGGCGGATCACACCACATGTGCTTCTCTTCTTGTCTTTCACATGCCCATGGTTCTCCATCATTCAAGGAGTAAGACAATGCCTCTTGGACATTTATGAGATGAAATCTGACTCAACAACATGGGTTTTATCTCTTAAAGGTCTTGGATCAAACAATTTAATGCTTGCTTCATTACTTTGGCCATAGCTCGTGTCATTGGGCCTCCAACATCTTGCAATGGATCTTTAGGAGCATTAGACTTGAATGTTGGGCAGACAGGGCAATTTCGTTCAGCCCCTTGCCCTGCACATTCAGACTTCAAATTTGATTGAATTTAGGCTCCTAAGCCTCCTTTTGAAAGCTCATGTCCTTGCATGTCATATTCTAGGCTTCCTTGATGCGGATCACACCATAGACGCTTCTCTTCTTATCTTTCACATGCCCACAGTTCTCCATCATTTAATGAGTAAGACAAAGTTTCTTGGGCCTTTATGAGATGAGATCTGACTCAACAACATGGGTTTTGCCTCTTGAAGGCCTTGGATCAAACAATTCAATGCTTGCTTCATTACATTGGTCCTAGCTCTTGTCATTGGGCCTCCAACATCTTGTAATGGACCTTTAGAAGCATCAGACTTGCATGTTGGGCCTTTGATATGGGAATTTCGTTCAGCCCCTTGCCTTGCGCTTTCAGACTTCAAATCTGATTGAATTTTAGCTCCTAAGCCTCCTTTTGGAAGCTCATGTCCATGATGTCATATTCTAGGCTTCCTTGAGGCGAATCACACCATATGCTTCTCATCTTATCTTTCACTTGCCCCTGGTTCTTCGTCATTCAATGTGTACGACAATGCCTCTTGGACCTTTATGAGATGAAATCTGACTCAACAACATGGGTTTTATCTCTTGAAGGTCTTGGATCAAACAATTCAATGATTGCTTCATTACTTTGGCCCTAGCTCTTATCATTGGGCCTCCAACATCTTGTAATGGAACTTTAGCAGCATTAGACTAGAAAGTTGGGCCTTTGATATCGAAATTTCATTCAGCCCCTCGCCTTGCACATTCAAACTTCAAATCTGATCGAATTTTAGCTCCAAAGCCTCCTTTTGAAAGCTTATGCCCATGCATGTCATATTCTAGGCTGCCTTGAGGTGGATAGCACCATATATGCTTCTCTTTTTGTCTTTCACATGCCCATGGTTCTCCATCATTCAAGGAGTAAGACAATGCCTCTTGGACCTTTTTAAGATGAAATCTGACTCAATAACATCTGTTTTATCTCTTGATGGTCTTGGACTAAATAGCTCAATGCTCGCTTTATTACTTTGGCCCTAGCTCTTGTCATTGGGCCATCAACATCTTTTAATGGATCTTTAGGAGCATTAGACTTGAATGTTGGGCCTTTGATATGGGAATTTTGTTCATCCCCTTGCCTTGCACATTTAGACTTCAAATTTGATTGAATTTTAGCTACTAAGCCTCCTTTTGAAAGCTGATGTCCACGCATGTCATATTTTAGGCTTCCTTGAGGCGGATCACACCATATATGCTTCTATTCTTATCTTTCACATGCCCCTGGTTCTCTGCCATTCAATGAGTAAAAAAATGCCTCTTGGACCATTATGAGATGAAATCTGACTCAACAGCATGGGTTTTATCTCTTGAAGGTCTTGTATCAAACAATTCATTGCTTGCTTCATTACTTTGGCCCCAGCTATTGTCATTGGGCCTCCAACATCTTGTAACGGATCTTTAGGAGCATTAGACAAGAATGTTGGGCCTTTGATATGGAAATTTCGTTCAGCCCTTGCCTTGCACATTCAAACTTCAAATCTGATGGAATTTCAGCTCCTAAGCCTCCTTTTGAAAGCTCATGTCCATGCAAGTCATATTCTAGGCTTCCTTGAGGCGGATCACACCACATGTGCTTCTCTTCTTGTCTTTCACATGCCCATGGTTCTCCATCATTCAAGGAGTAAGACAATGCCTCTTGGACATTTATGAGATGAAATCTGACTCAACAACATGGGTTTTATCTCTTAAAGGTCTTGGATCAAACAATTTAATGCTTGCTTCATTACTTTGGCCATAGCTCGTGTCATTGGGCCTCCAACATCTTGCAATGGATCTTTAGGAGCATTAGACTTGAATGTTGGGCAGACAGGGCAATTTCGTTCAGCCCCTTGCCCTGCACATTCAGACTTCAAATTTGATTGAATTTAGGCTCCTAAGCCTCCTTTTGAAAGCTCATGTCCTTGCATGTCATATTCTAGGCTTCCTTGATGCGGATCACACCATAGACGCTTCTCTTCTTATCTTTCACATGCCCACAGTTCTCCATCATTTAATGAGTAAGACAAAGTTTCTTGGGCCTTTATGAGATGAGATCTGACTCAACAACATGGGTTTTGCCTCTTGAAGGCCTTGGATCAAACAATTCAATGCTTGCTTCATTACATTGGTCCTAGCTCTTGTCATTGGGCCTCCAACATCTTGTAATGGACCTTTAGAAGCATCAGACTTGCATGTTGGGCCTTTGATATGGGAATTTCGTTCAGCCCCTTGCCTTGCGCTTTCAGACTTCAAATCTGATTGAATTTTAGCTCCTAAGCCTCCTTTTGGAAGCTCATGTCCATGATGTCATATTCTAGGCTTCCTTGAGGCGAATCACACCATATGCTTCTCATCTTATCTTTCACTTGCCCCTGGTTCTTCGTCATTCAATGTGTACGACAATGCCTCTTGGACCTTTATGAGATGAAATCTGACTCAACAACATGGGTTTTATCTCTTGAAGGTCTTGGATCAAATAATTCAATGCTTGCTTCACTGCTTTGGCCCTAGCTCTTGTCATTGGGCCTCCAACATCTTGTAATGGATCTTAAGGAACATTAGCCTTGAATGTTAGGCCTTTGATATGGGAATTTCGTTCAGCCCCTAGCCTTGCACATTTAGACTTCAAATATGATCCAATTTTAGCTCCTAAGCCTCCTTTTGCAAGCTCATGTTCATGCAAGTCATATCCTAGGCTTCCTTGAGGTGAATCACTCCATGTATGCTTCTCTTCTTGTTTTTCACATGCCCATGGTTCTCCATCAGACTCTCTACTCTTGTCTTTTATCATTCAACTTTCTTTTACAAGCCATTAACTTAAAAACATGATGAATGATTTCAGCAAGAAAACATACATCAATTCAAACTTAATTAACTTAAATTTTAAGTCTACCAAAAAAGTAAGATAGAAAATAGAAAGAAAAGTTGAGCGAATTATATAACATTAGATGTCCCTTAAAAAAAGAAAGAAAGGAGACTTAAGAAAGAATAAGGAAATTAAAATTAAGACCGAAATGATTGTAAAAGGAAAGTTGATGTGAACACAATAGAGATGAACCTTAGAAAACCCACAAGAATCTGATTATATAATCCCAAGAAACCTAATTACAAATCTGGTTTTGATGGACCTTGACCCTTTGTCTAAAAAGACAAGAACCATGGTATAAAAAACCTACACCCAAGAAATAATTAAAATAGAAACTTAGACTATATTAAAGTCTAAACCCAAGGAATACAGAAACTTGAACGAAGGTTATAATGGAAGAACTATGAATGCCACAAAGAAAGGATTTCTTTGACAAGTTTTGGGTTTGTTCTTTAAAGAACTCATGGAGAAAACTCTCTCTATTTTCCAATTGAATAATCTGAATTCTTCCCCCATAATGAACGTCCAAGACCCTATAAATACTAATTCTAATGGAACTCTAAGAAACAAGGTCATAACAAATCTGATTTGACCAAGTCTGTAACTTCCTAGTATGATATGTATCACACCAATCCTAGTACATGTAGGATTCTAAGACAAGATAAACCTAATCTGAATTTAACAAACTAATCCTACTTGTAGCAAAAGTCTAAGTCATGTCAATCCCACTTGGAATAGGATTGTAAGACTTAATTACAATTCAAACTCTAACTAATCAAATCTGATGTAGATCTAATCAGATTTAAGCACAACCAAAGCCTCCATAACATAGGATTTCGGCCATATTAAGAAAATATAACCAAATAAACCAATAATTAAGTCTTGAACATGATTCACGGCCCAAACATGTAATCTTCAAGGATCTGTCCAAGAATGCACAGCCTAAACATGAAATCTTCAAGATTGGTTTAGTCTTCCACAACCTTGATACAATGGATCAAGATTAGATCTCCCTCTTCCAAACCTTACTTGAATGGCTTGTTCTTGCATGGTGAATACTTCAATTCGGCCTAATTTTCTAAATCTGCCCAAGTTTTGTGCACCAATCCTTGTATGGCTTACTTGATCTTCTTGGATCCTCATCTTATGATTGGCCCACTAGGAACATATAATGGATCATTGGCAGCAACTATTCCACCTATGGCATCATGCTTCCCACATGAATCTCCATGTAATCCTCCATCCATAGTAGCAAGCTTTCCATCAAGAACATATTGACCTTGGTTCACATCATCCCCTCTCTCCTCAAAAGGATTCATCCTCCAATCATCACCTACATCACAAAGGGAAAGATCAGAAACATTAAATGTTGCACTAATATTATACTCACCAGGCAATTCCAACTAGTAAGCATTGTCATTGATCTTCTCTCAAGGACTTGAAAAAGACCATCTCCTCTAGGAAGCAACTTAGATCTCCTTTAGGCTAGAAATCTTTCTTATCTCATATGAACCTAAACCCAATCACCGGGTTCAAAGGGCACACGCTTCCTTCCTATGTTAACGGTAGAGGCATATTGCTCATTCCTCCTCTCAATGTTTAGCCGTACCTTCTCATCAAGGTTCTTCATAAATTCAGCCTTTCTTTTTCCATCCAAGCTAACCCTTTCATTCACAGGCAATGCTAACAATTCCATAGGAGTTAGTGGATTAAAACCATAAACAATTCAAAAGGTGAATATGAAGAAGTAGAATGTACATCCCTATTATATGCAAATTCAATGAATGGCAAACATTCCTCCCATGTTTTCAAGTTCTTTTTAATGATAGTGCGCAATAATTGAGTTAAAGTTTTATTAACTACCTCAGTTTGTCCATCAGTTTGTGGATGGAAGTAGTAGAAAATAAAAGTTTAGTACCCAACTTACCCCACTATACTTTCCAAAAGTAGCTAAGGAACTTAACATCTCTATCAGAAATAATACTCCTAGGTACACCATCGAGTCTCACTATCTCTTTAAAGAACAAATCAGTTATGTTAGTTGCATCATCAGTTTTATGACAAGGTATAAAGTGTGCCATCTTAGAAAACCTATCAACAACTACAAAAATTGAATCCCTACCCCTTTTAGTCCTAGGCAGTCCCAAAACAAAGTCCATAGATGTGTCCACCCAAGGTTCACTAGGTACCGGTAAAGGAGTATATAACCCATGTGGTAAAACCTTAGACTTAGCTTTTTTACATGCAATGCATCTACTACATATGCGAATAACATCTGATTTCATCTTAGGCCAATAAAAGTGTTCATGCAATACTTCTAAGGTCTTAACAACACCAAAGTGTCCCATCAAACCACCACCATGTGCCTCATGCACAAGCATTTCACGCATAGAACAGACTGGTATGCAAAGTTTATTCTTCCTAAACAAGTATCCATCATGCTTGTAGAACTAACCAAATGTTGTTTTGTCACATGCACTAAAGACATTAGAAAAATCAGCATCATTAGCATAAACATCTCTAATATATTCAAATCCAGGCATTTTGGTTTGCATAGAGTTAAGAAGAACATACCTCCTCGATAGTGCATCAGTAACTATATTCTCCTTTCCTTGCTTATACTTGATCACATAAGGAAAAGTTTCAATGAACTCCATCCATCTAGCTTGTCTCTTTTCCAACTTACATTGCCCCCTCAAATGCTTCAAGGACTCATGATCAGTATGAATCACAAACTCTTTAGGCCATAGGTATTGTTGCCAAGTCTCCAAAGCAGAACAAGTGCATAAAGTTCCTTGTCATATGTAGGGTAGTTCAATGAAGCACCTCAAGCTTCTCACAAAAATAGGCTATAGGATGCCTATCTTGCATCAAAATAGCTCCAATACCTATCCCTGAGACATCACACTAAATCTTAAAAGTTTTAGTAAAGTCAAGTAATGCTAAAACAGATGCTGAACATAACCTATCTTTAATAGTATTAAAAGCATTCTCTTGAGATGTACCCCAATGGAATCTCACATTCTTTTTCACAATCTCAGTCAATGGAGTAGTTATAGTGCTAAAATCTTTGACAAATCTCCTATAAAAACTGGAATGATCTTACCTCAGTAATGGAAGTAGGTTTCGGCCAATCTGTAATAGCCTTGACTTTGTCCTTTAGTGGGTGGCAATCCACTTGGAACCTCACTAGGAAATACATCCTTGAATTCCTGCAACAAGGAAACACAAAACTAGGAAGAGAATAGTTAGTTTCATTAGTGTTAAAATAAGATTCTTTGTACACCAATAGAATCATGGGCTAGTCAGCCAATAAGGCTTTCCTAAACTCACTTTCCTTTGTAAAGAAACTAGTCTTCTTTCTACCCTCTCTCCTATCAAGTTCCTTATTCCCCCAAGTTGGTTCGGCCTCCACAACATTCTGCCCATTCATACTAGTTTCGGGCCCCATCACCTTTTCATGTTCACCCATTTTTCTAAGCTTCAATTGAAACAAGGGTTATTGGTTTCCCATCTTCTACAAACTTATAATGGTTCTTACACTCCTATCAAATTGCCATGGTCTGCCCAATAAGATATGACTTGCATGCATTGGCACAACATCACAAAGTACCTTATCACAATACTTCCCAATAGAAAAGCTAACCGACACTTGCCTAGTTACCTGAATCTCCGCACAGTTATTCAACCATTGTAATCTATAGGGTTACAGGGTGTTTTATGGTAGGTAAGCCTAACTTCTCTACAAGGGATTTGCTAGCAACATTGCTACAATTCCCCCCATCGATGATCATGCTACATACCTTAGACTTGATGAGGCATCTAGTGTGGAACATGTTCTCCCTTTGTTGGACAGAATTATCCACCTTGATTTGAGCATTCAAGACACACCTAGTTACAAGGGATAGCATCTCCCCTCCATCTATGGGTTTACTAGCTCCACCATCATCACTATCATCCCCCAAAGATGGCATGTCATTACATTCATCATTGCTCTCGGTCTCCACTTCTCCATTGTCCCTCATAATGATCACTTTCTTGTTTGGACATTGAGAAGCAATATGTCCTATACCCAAACAACACAAACACTTAATATCACAAGAATGATTAGTTTGGGTTTCAGATTTACCTTTGGGCTTGTTGGAGACATCATCTTTAGCCTTGATAGGCTCAGTTTTTGGCTTAGGAGAACTCCCAAATTTCTGATTTTGCTTGTTCCAATTTTTCCTCCATGTTGAGTTAGAATTGTTGGGGTTCTTTGCTACCCCTTTTCTTTTGAGTTGTCTCTCCACCTTCATGGCCATGTGGACCATGTCTTCAATCTCCACATAATGTTGCAACTCTACAACATTACCAATATCTCTATTCAGCCCCTTCAAGAACCTTACCATAGTGGCCTAACGGTCGTCCTCCACATTAGCCCTAATCATGGCTACCTCCATCGCCTTGTGGTACTCCTCAACACTCTTGGACCCTTGAGTAAGGCTTTGAAGCCTTTGGAGCATATCTTTATAGTAGTGGCTAGGTATGAACCTCCTTCTTATGAGAGCCTTCAAATCATCCCAACTATCAATAGGCCTCTCTAGGTTTCTGCTCTTACTAGTCACTAGTTGATCCCACCATACAAGAGCATAGTCTGTAAACTCCACAACATCAAGCTTTTCCTTCTTTTCCTATGAATAATTGTGGCAATCAAAGATAAAATCAATCATTTTCTCCTACTCTAGATAAGCTTCAGGGTCATTTTTACCTTGGAATGGCGGTATCTTCATCTTAATGGTCCCTAAGTTTCTGTCCACTATATCCCTTCCTCCTAGGTTTCTACCCATATCATCATCCCACCTAAATTTTGCCTATGCATCCTTCCCCTAGCTCCTCTAACTCGGCCACTATCCATAACAGCCCCTACATCATACTCCTCATCTTGCAAAACGGTCATGGCATCATCTTCTTCATAATCTAAAAAATCAGTTTGCACCCTATTGTTTTGGACCCTCCTTGGTTGCCTCCTGTGCTTGTTATCTTCAAAGGAATCCATTCTGTCCTTCATCTCCTCAAACAAGAAGTCAAACCGTTGAAATTATTGTTGCATAGATTGAATCATGAACTTGAGATCACCATCCATGCTTGTAGAAGTCTCTTTGGTAACACTTTCCTCTTGCTTAGACATGATGAAAACAACAGATGAATATTAGTAAACAAGAAATAACCTCACTCACTCCTTTAGTGTTTACACTCAAAGAATGACACTCCACTCATGTTTCACTCTTCTTGGCTTTTTTTCCGATGCTAATCTCACTCACTCTTGCCTTTTCCACTCTTGTTTTCTCTATCAAGTTCATTTGGAACAAAGCAAAGCTTCAAATAATCCAAACGATGTGTTAGTTCACTAAATATAATCAAGAACGGGTGTTTTAGAAGAAAAGGTTGAAGAAGTTTAGAAAAAGAACAAAAGAATGTTAAAAGAAGAACACTTACTTTCTTGAACTTCTTAACACTTTCTTGCACTTTCTTGGAGTTTCTTGCACTTTTCTTTCACTTTCTTTTCTTTTTTCCTTTTCTTTTCTGTTTAATTTCTTTTTGAATTTGATTCCTCTTTTTTTTTTTTGGTTTATGCAAGAACCCTAATCTTTGAAGAACAAGGTGTCTTGAACTATATTGCACAAAAAAAAAAAGAAACAAGATGAACTATTACAAGATAAAATAACTATGAAAATTGAATCTGTTTTGCGTGGAATGGATAGGTGAGGTTGGTTGGTATGTTTTAGGGTATGAGGGTGGAAAATTTCGTGGTTTTAGTGTATAGGGTGTGGCAAAACAGGAACAAAAGGATAGATAACGAAAACAAGATGTTATGGGTGAATCTTGATTTGGAAGGATAGAAGATTTGGCTTAGGATGGCTCTGATACCAAATGATGTCAACCCAATAGAGATGAACCCTAGAAAACCCACAAGAATCTGATTATATGATCCCAAGAAACCTAAACACAAATCTGGTTTGATGGACCTTGA
>JANZXP010000007.1:19938026-19952079 GCA_027576715.1 Erythroxylum flavicans | reverse complement strand
ATAACATGCTAGATCAAACCCTGATTTCGTGTATTGAGGCCCAATACTAAAGAAATTAGAAACTAATTCATGTTGCAAGTACTTACTTGTTGTTGAAAATCAATTTCTTGAAGCAACCAAAAAGGCAATCACAACTCTCTTGAAGAAATCCAAATTCTGGAAATTTTATCAATCAAATGCACAAAAGTTGTCTTACAACCCTCATCTCATTCTATTTATATGATAGAAAATAAGATGACCTAAACTTCTAAAGCAAACAATAGGCTTAATACAAACAGCCCATAAAACAAGTTCAAAATTTAAACTAAATAAAACAAACAATGGGCTTAATACAAACAGCCCATAAAATAAGTTCAAAACTTAAACTAAATAAAAGCAACGAAATTACAAGCCCAAATAATACAATCAGCCCTTTTATAAGTGTAATGTTTGGTGAATTGTTTGCTTTTTGGGGAGTGGAGGGGTTAGTTTTGGCGAAGTGGGGCTGCTGGGTTTAGGGCTTGGTTTGGTTGGTGTGCAAGCATATTTCGTCATGAATTTTTTGGTTTGAGAGTGTCTCAAGCTAGTCTCACATCTAAAGTGCAATCTTTTGAGTTCTAAGAAATTTACATATGGATATAGCACCACTACATCTTTGAGTTCGATTTTGAGACCTCTCAAGTATTTAGCATTGATCACATCATCATTCTCTCGCGAATCACACCGTAACATATATTGCTCAAACTCCATGGTGTATTCCTCAACCGATTTGTTCCCTTGCATCAAGCTCATCATCTCATCAAGAAGTTTTTATCTATAGTGTTGTGGCAAGAAAACTTTCTCCATCTCTTCTTTCATTCGGTCCCAAGTGGACATCCTGTTCCCTCCTCTTTTGAAAATTATCCCAGCAAAGTGAGGAGTAGCCTTTCAATTTCATGGCCACTAGTCTCATTTTCTTCTCTATCAGGTCTCTACACTTAAAAATTTTATCAATGGTGTAAAGCTAATCAAGAAAAACATCTGTGTCCATCTTACCATGGAATTCCAGAATTTCAATTTTAAATGAGCTGAAATCATCTCTAGGAGGTGGTTGATGGACTGGTAGTGGTGGTGGTTGATTTCTAAAAGCTCCTCGGCCTATGCCATGATTAAGGTTTCTCCATTGTGGAATCGATCTCCTTTGATCAAGAGGATCATTCTCATCATGGGTTTCATCATCTTCTTGATTTTCAATGTTTGAGAAGGTTGGTGTAGGGCTGCTAACACTCCCTCTCCGTGGCTCCATACTCTCAAAGGCTCTTTGACTAGTTTTTAGAATCGTATTATCCAACCTCAATGATTCAAGTTGTTGGAGAAATTTGTCTTGTGATAGTTGGGTATTTTTAGGTTTTTTTGACATGGTTAGAATGCTTGTTGGTGGTTGGAACCTGGATTTGATACCATCTGATGGCATTTTATGATCGTTCAGGGGTGGTTATGGTGGCTAGAGGTGATTTGGGCAGTACTCAAGAATATTTAAGGGATTGGTGTTTGTAGGGAATTGAACTTACAGGCTGTTGTGATGGGAATTTGGATAGGTTATTGATAGAATTGGAACCTGAGATTAACTATAAAGTTGTAGCTTGGTTAGATTTAATTTGGTGTTTGAAACGTGTGATTTGATGAAGAAATGAAGAAGTTATGATTAAAACAGTGGCTGAAGGTTAGAATTGGCAAAGGCTGAGAACAATGTAGATTTGGATAACAATGAGAATTGTTTTAGGAAAACAATCAAACCTGATTAATTAGTTTTGGAAACTAATAGAAACCATAACAAACTATTGCAACTTCATAGCAAATGTTTTTTGATTTTTTTTAATTAAAAAACTCTAACCTCCTCTCAAAGAAAATTTAGACAACCTTAAATAGGAAATGAAAACTAAGCTAATGTAATGGACAGCCACACAGCCGGCCTCTCATTCCAACTTGGCAGTACTTTTAATTCCTTGTTTATGTCTAATAACTCCTAAATAATGACACTTCATTAAGACCCAATAACTCCTACATAAAGACTCTTCTTTAAGACACATTAACTCCTACATTATGACACCATTAGGAGCATCATAAATTTAGACATAAAGTAACATAAATAGGAAATAAGAAATACTTAATGAAAACACACTCCTTATTGATGGTTGGTTGGGTAATGGTCAGATTTACTTCATAGTCAAA
Organism: Erythroxylum flavicans; assembly: GCA_027576715.1. Classification (NCBI taxonomy): domain Eukaryota; kingdom Viridiplantae; phylum Streptophyta; class Magnoliopsida; order Malpighiales; family Erythroxylaceae; genus Erythroxylum; species Erythroxylum flavicans. The sequence goes on along the minus strand of JANZXP010000007.1, from coordinate 19,949,889 downwards.
GCAACATTGCAACATTGCAACATTCTGATGGCATAATAGGCTGCTCAATGGGCTCGGAGAATTTGGCTTCAAATCTTGCAATATGGATCGTGGCTTTTACTTTTGGTGGCTTGATCAATGTGTAGAGTTTAAAGGCTAAACTTATGGCCATCTCCTCTTCTTCTTAATCCATAGCTTATGTAGATGATCCGGGATCCATGTTGGTCAAGTCTTCAATGACTTGTGAGGATGGTCCTCCACCAAAAACCCACTAGGAAACTAACTTGTAAGAAACAATAGACCTTATAGGATTTGGTCAATTGTCCCTTACAAAGAAGGAAGGAACTCTACTAATAGTAAATTTAGCCATGGGCCTTATTTTTCAAGTTGGGTTGGCCCAACTTCTTCAAGACTTATTCAGTGAACTTGTTTGGAATCCTTAATTGAAGAAACTTGGAATTGGGCTTGAGAATGGGCTTCTTTAATTAAATTATGCAAAGTCCCTTGCATCCTTTTAGTCCTAGCCCTTATCATAGGTCCAACAATATCCATAATGGATGCCACGTCACTAGCCCCTTGACCCATATCATCTTCTGAAACCTTATAATCCGTAATGGCTCAATGAATATAGCACAAAATGCACTCTTTCCCCTCTTTCACCAAAGCAAGTTTATAAAGAATAATTGAAAATCCAAAAGAGTGAACAAGCAAGGTTAAGAGAAAAAAGTGTTAAGAAACAAATGCATACATTTGGGAAACTTCAAACACTATAGGAAACTCTTTTGTAAGAGATAAACATGAGGGGAAAGGAGTGAGCATGGTTGTGAGAGTGGGAGATGTCAAAGATGCATTTTTCGACGAGTGCCAAATGCTAGCTATCCATAACAAAGAAGCTTATTTATCCTATAAATTTCTTGCTAACCATGATTTGCTTCATTTTGTTATTTCTATTTTGAACAAAAATATGATGATTTATTCCAAGACGCAGTTTACTACTTAAGCAAGGAATAGAACATCAAATTGATTTTGATTCCAGGGGCACAATTGCCCAATCAGCCAACATATAAAATAAACTTGGAAGAGAACAAAGAAATTCAAAAGCCCAGTGAAGGAGCTGCTAGAAAAAGGCTACATGCATGAGAGCCTAAGTTCTTGCTCAGTTATAGCTCTATTAGTGCCAAAGAAAGATGGCTCATGGCGTATGTTTATGGATTATTTGCCATTAACAAAATCACTGATATGCTTGATGAGTTGTATGGTGCATTTTTTTAATTAATTCAAAATATGGTTATTATCAAATAAGAATTAGAGAAGGATATGCCTAATAAACAACATTTAAAACCAGATATGGTGATACGAACCCACTAGATGACTTGCCCTTGGAACTCTTGATCGATTTGTTATGTGTGCCCAAAATCTTAGAAAACAAGTTGAACGATTAGATTAGAACATTAAGGAAGCTAAATCCTTAAAACTCTGATCTTAAGATGCCATAAAGGTTGATCACTCCCTTGATAATTAGATTTGTATTCCACTAAGAACAAAAAAAAACAAGCAAAGCTTGTAGAAAATAACTCAATTTTTATTGATAGTGATAATGATCTCGTAAACATCAAATAACCCTAAAAATAGGCATCCTAGTTTCCTAATCCTATAAGGAAAGAGTTTTCTTACCTATTCCTAGTTCATACCTAAGTAGGAAAGACATAAATAAGAAACGAAATCCTTAAATATCTCCTAAATTAAGGAAGAAATATGATTTATCAAGATATGAACGAAATTATTAAGGTACAAGTCTTAATAAGGCCTTATTCACTCAAAAAACATAAATTTGGGCTTAACTAGATTAACATAACTAGACCACTTGTTGACTGCATCTTAATTATGTAGATCGGGCTTCCTTCAAACCCATGCGTGTTGATCAACCTTGTATCATGGATTCCAAGCTTGGTTCACAAGGTACTAAGTCTTGTCCAACATTTTGTATATGAAGATAAGTAATTAATCTTGGAAATGCCTTAGCACCTTCAATAACAGCCTCCTTTTCTTGCATCTCCATGATTAATCCTTGCAAAGCTTCTTTCATTCTTTTTGTTCTTGTTCTAGTCATTGGACCTCAAATCCCTTGCAATGGGTCTTGGCAAAATTTACTAAAAGTCATTCGGTCAGTATCTTGATCCCCATCATTCCATTCCTCCTCGAATCACCTATATCAAACAAAGATAAATCAGCAACATTAAAAATAGCATTAACATTACCATAGTGGCTTGGAAAATAGAGCTTGTAGGTGTTGTCATTGATCTTTTCTAAGACTTGAAAAGTTTCATCTCCTCTAGGCTGTAATTTGGACTTCCTTTGTATAGGAAATTGTTCCTTCCTCATGTGCACCCACACCAAATCTCCATGTTCAAAAACAACTTTTATATGCCCCTTGTTAGCTTATCTTGAATATTGTTCAATTTTCCTTTCAATGTTAGCCTGAACCTTGGCCTGTAAATCCTTCACAAAATATGCTTTTTTCTTCCCATCAATATTAGTATGTTCATCCTTAGGCAAAGGTAAAATATCCAAAGGAGTTAAAAGATTAAAGCCTTATACAACTTCAAAAGGTGAAAAGGAAGTAGTAGAATGAACAAACCTATTGTAGGCAAACTCAATATGTGGCAAGCACTTTTCCCATCGTTCTAAGTTCTTATGTATGATAGCAGGCAAGAAAGTAGTGAGTGTCCTATTAACTACTTCAGTTTGCCCATCCCTTTGGGGGATGTGTGATAGTAGAAAACAAGAGTTCAGTTCCTAACTTAGTCCATCAAGTACCAAAAATGACTTAAGAACTTAACATCTCTATCACTAACAATTGTCTTGGGCAAACCATGCAATCAAAGAACCTTTTTAAAGAAAAAATCAACAATATGTGTTGCATCATTGGTTTTAGAACATGCAATAAAATGAGTCATTTTGCCAAACCGATCAACAACAACAAATATGTTGTCTTTACCAATTTGAGACCATGGCAAACCTATGAGAAAATCCATAGAAATATCAATCCAAGGTTGAGTAGGTAGAGGTAAAGGGGTATATAAACCATTAGTTTAGAGCATTTTAGGTTAATAAAAATGTTCATGCAATATATCCAAAGTCTTTTGGACACCAAAATGCCCCCATCAAATTGCCCTCGTGAATCTCTCTAACAAGTAACTCATGAATAGAACCAATAGGCACACACAATTTATCTTTCTTAAATAGAAATTCTTCATACCTATAAAAGTCACCAAATGCACGCTTAGAACAAGCATCCTACACTTGGACAAAATCAGAATAATTTGCATACAATTCTTTAAGCAATTCAAAACCAAGTAGTTTAGTTTGCAAAGAAGTAATGTGTACCTTCTAGACAATGCATCAACCACAATGTTCTCCTTTCCATGTTTGTACTTGATGACATAACAGAATGTTTCTTAACCACTTGGGATGCCTTTTATTGAGCTTACCTTGGGATTTCAAGAAGTTTAAACTCTAATGATCAAAATGAATGATGAATTCCCTTGGCCACAGGTAGTGTTGCCATGTTTGAAGAGTTCTTACTAATGCATGCAGTTCTTTATCATAAGTAGAATAATTCAATGCTGCCCCATTTAGCTTTTCACTAAAATAAGCTATTAGGTTAAAGTCTTGAATCAATACAGCCCCTATTTCAATTCCAAATGCATCACATTCAACTTCAAAAGCTTTAACAAAATTAGGCAAACACAACAAAGTTGCATTTGTTAGCTCTTGCAATAAATTAAAAGCTCGATCATGCATATCATCCCACTTAAAAACAACATTCTTTTTAACAAGTTCTTTCAAGGTGCAACAATATAACAAAAGTCTTTAACAAACCTTCAATAAAAACTTGCTAGACCATGAAAACTTCTCACCTCATTCACATTCTTAGGTGTAGATCAGTCCCTTATTGCCTTTACCTTCTCTTCATTAACACTAACACCCTATGAACTAACAACAAATCCAAGAAGCACAACAGATTCCATGCAAAATGTATACTTTTTAAGATTAGCATACAATTGTTTCTCTCTTAATACAATAAAAACAGCATGTAAGTGTTCCATATGATCATTTAAATTCTTGTTGTAAACTAAAATATCATCAAGGTAAACTGTCACAAATTTTCCAATAAAAGCACGCAAGACATGGTTTATAAGCCTCATGAAATGATGGGAGACCCAATAGGAACTTGTCCTAGAGAACCTTGAACAAGACAGAACTATGCCCGGGAATGACTAGAATCAAACAAGCATGAAAGTACAAGAAACAAAATTGAAAAGATAGAAATAGAATACAAAGAGAAAAGGGGTTAGAAGAATGTTAGTCAATGGAAAGAACCTTAAGAGAGCTTGTCTCTTAGAACCCTAACAAGAATGTTGGTCAATGGAATTAACCCTAAGAGAACTTGTCTCTTAGAACTCTAACCTTGGGACGCCACAAAGGAAGACCGCTCCTTCGATAAGTCAAGTATTCTTAAAGAATACAAAGAAAGCAAGAATGCTCCCAACAATACTAAATAATATTTCTAAATGAAAATCTCCTTCCAAAGTACATAGAGGGTGCCTATTTATAGGAAAACTTCCTAGCTTAATGTCCTAAAAGGAAACAAATTAATCACTAAAAGGAAACAAAATAAACTTAGAAAGGTGTTGACTAAATGACCTTCTTTCAAGGAAAACAAAAAGGAAACTAATCAAGTTTGCATACATTTTCTCTTTCCCAAGTATATTTGACACTTTATTTATATGTTCAACTAGCTCATCAAGTGATTTACTATAGACAAGAATGTCATCAAAATAAACAACTACAACTTACTAAGAAATTTATGCAAAACATTGTTCATAAGCTTTATAAAGTTGTTGGGTGCATTTGGCAAATCAAAAGGACAATCCATATTTAATCTTAAATGCTATTTTCCACTCATCTCTTTCTCTAATTCTAATTTGAAAGTAACCAGATTTCAAATCAATTTTGGAAAATGTTTATGCAACAACTCATCGAGCATATCATTTACTCAGGGATAGGGTGATGATACTTTATAGTGCTTTTATTGATGGCACGACAGTTCATTCACATATGCCATGAATCATCTTTTTGGCACCGATAAGATTGGAACTGAGCCCAAAATATGGATCTTTCACAGGTATCCTTTTTCTAGCAACTCCTTCACTTGCCTTTCAATTTCTTTGATCTCTTTTAGATTTATTTTATTATGTTGGCTGATTGGGTAATTATGCTCATGGAATCAAATTGATTTGATGTTCTATTCCACAATTAGGTCCTAAATCGCTCGGTACATCTTCTTGGAATAGATCATCATATTTCTACATGGTAGAAACAACAACACTAGGAAAATCATGATTAGCAAGACATTTATAGGATAAATAAGCTTTTTGTAAAGGAAAAATACCATTTGGCATTTGGACAACATCTACCACATCCCCCTCTTGTAACCATGCTCACTCTTTTTCCCTCATGTTTTTCTCTAAAGAAAGTGTTTCTCTTACTGTTTGAAGTTTCACTATATTTTTGTGCTCATTTCTTAACATTCTTTTCTCTCAAACTCGAACAATTGCTATTATGGCTTTTCAATTAGTCTTCATAAAATCGATTTAGTGAAAGCGGGGCAAGGTGTAAACTCCATCCATCATGAATGAGTATCAATTCTTGTAACTATCATGGATTGCTCGCCTATCAAATTGCCATGGATGGCAACAAAATATGTCCAGCTTACATAGGCACTATATCACACAAATCTTCATCCTTACACCTCCCAATTTGGAACACCACTAGCCTGGACACCTTTACCTTGCTTGATTCATTGTCCATTTTAGATTATAAGGTGTCAGATGTCGTTGTTAGCCCCAATTTATGAATCAACTTAACACTTGAAACAGTCAAGCAATTTCCTCCATCAATGATCAAGTTGCAAATCCAACTGTTGATTTAACACCTTGTATGGAACAAATTATCACTTTGTTGGCTCATATCATCTTCATCTTCTCCAATATGAATACTTAAGGTGCTTTTGGTCACCAACAATCTCCCCTCCACTGGTTGCTTAATTGTGGCCTTATCTTCACTTTGCTTATGTCCTCCAATTCGGGCATGTCAACATAATTTCCATCTTCACTTTCATAAACAAATTCTCCATTCTGAATTATCATCAATTGCTTATCTAAACATTGAGAGGCAATATATCCTCTTCCCGTGCACTAAAAGCATTTTCTATCTTGAGTTGTATTAGCACAAGAATCAACCTTATTTCCTCCCCTTGAGTTGCTTCCGACTTCGGTGTTTTAGAGCATTATTGAAGCTTTTTACTCCATGAGGTTTTTCCTACATTAGAAACACTTGCAAGGTAAGTGAACTTCTTTTTAAGCCGTATGAACTGTATGCTCCAACTCAATATAATGGTGTAACTCCATGACATTGGCAATTTTGGTTTTAAGATCACATCTAAACCACTCAAAGCAGGGTCTGATCTTCCTCCACATTTGCTCATGCCATTGCTACCTCCATCTTTTTGTAACATTCCTTTGTGGTTTTGCTTCCTTGGGTAAGATTCTACAATCTTTGGTAGAGTTCCCTATAGTAAGTACCTGGCACAAACCTCTTAAGCATCATAACTTTCATCTCTTCCAACCATTTGAATGGTGGTTCCCGATTTCTACTCCTAGCTACAATCTATTGATCCCACCAAGTAATTGCATAATCACTAAATTCCGAGGCTATCAATTTGACTTTCTTCTCTTCAAAAAAGTGTTGGCACTCAAACACTAACCCCACTTTCTGTTCCCACTCTAGACACACATCCAGGTCTATCTTCCCAACAAAGGTAGGAATTTTTATCTTAATGCTACCTATTTTGTTGTCTAATCTATTCTCAAGACCCCTCTTATTTGAATAGCGAATTTTGCCCCCACCATTCCTACCCATTCTTCCTGTACCACGACCACCACTATCCCCTTTAGAGTTAAAAGGTGGTAACAATTTCATCATCATCATTAAACTCGTTATTGGTGTTTCTAGGTTTGAGTGTCCTCTGCCTCTAGTTGGATTGAGAATTTAACCTTGATGACATCTCAACCATCTTTTCCCTCACATCCTTCATCTCTCTAAACATCCTTTCAAATTCATTTATGTTGATTTCATCATTAAAGGATTGTTTTCCATTTCTCAACCTTTGAAACTTCTTTTTCTTTTATTAGAGGAAGCTGATTTTCTATTATTAGATATGATTTAGAGCCTGCAAGAAAATGTTAGTAAGAAAACAATCTCTCCCTCACATGTTTTCTCTCAAAATCACAACTTACCTTTTAATATGCTTATTCTAGGAGTTCTTTGTAGACTAAACATTTCTTTTTCAAAAAAAACAAGATCAAATTTGTCCCCCTTCAATTATCACTCCCAAGAACCAATTGATGTAAGGAAAACAAGGAAAAAGAAACTAAGAGACTAAAGAAAATGAAAATTACAAGCAGGATTTTCAAAGACTCTAAGAACCCATAGATTTAACAAACAAATAACTCACTTTTTTAACTATTGTAACTTGTATGGTTTTAGATGCTTTAGAGTTGTCAACTTAAGTTTATCAACAAATAAAGTGCTAGCAAATTAGTGCAACTCCCACTCACAGCAATCATGCCACATACCTTGCTATTCATATGCAACCAAGTATGAAAGATATGCTCATTTTGGGCCTCATTAGTTTCGTCCTTAGGTTGTATTTTAAGGGTTTGCCTAGTGATTAGAAATTCTCAACTTGTGGGTCCTACAACATCCACATCACTATAATACTTCAATGGTGTCATTTCATCATCATTTAAGCTAACACTCTCTACCTTACTATTCTCTAGAAAACCATATTTCTTTTATTTGGACATTGAGAGGCAACCTACCCAACAACCTATTCGATCTTCTTTGCATAGTGTTGTTGTTTCATTATTGCAGGTGTTTGCTAATGTGTTTCATGAGGCATTGAGTGGTTTCCACCTATTAAAGGGACAGAGAATTAGATTGAATTCATCCTTAAAGTGCCAATTCCAAATAGTCCATCCTATCAAAGTAATCCTGAGTAGACAAAGGAGCTTCAAAGGCTAGTTGAAAAGTTAATAGCTAAGGATATGTAAGGGAAAGTATGAGTCAGTATGCAGTTCCAATACTTCTAGTTCCTAAGAAGGATGGATTATGGTGAATGTGTGTTGATGCAGAGTCATCAATAAAATCATGGTAAAGTATTGTCATCGTATACCTAGATTAGATGATATTTTGGATTAATTGCACAGGTCATGCATATTTTCTAAAATTGATTTGAAATGAAGATATCATCATATTAGGATGAAAGAGGGACATGAGTGGAAGATCACCTTTAAAACTAAACATGGTTTATAAGAGTGGTGGGTTATGCCTTTCGGACTTATTAATGTACCAAGCACATTTATGCTATTAATGAATCATGTTTTGTATGAATTTATTAGTAAATTTGTGGTGGTGTATTTATATAATGTTCTTATGAATGGGATATCACTTGATGAGCATATTGAGCATTTTGCATGCTGCTTTGAGTGTTTTGGGTATTGAATGGTTGTTTGGTAATAGTAAGAAGTGATCTTTTTACAATGATCAGATTGTGTTTCTTAGCTATGTAGTTAGCACAAAAGGAATACATATTGATGAGGGATATGTCAAAGAAGTTAAAGATTGACCCACACCAAAATCACTAATTGGAGTGCGAATTTCTCATGGTTTAGCAAGGCATCAGGTTTAAGTAGGAAAAAGAGTAAGATGAGGTGTTTCCATCATTAAAGAAGAACTTAATTCAACCCCTTTACTGGTTTTACCTAATTTTTCTAAGATTTTTGACACTGAATGGTATGCTTCAGGTATATGGATTGGTGCTATTATAATATAGAAAAAGCATCCTGTTGCTCATTTTAGTGAGAAATTAAGTGGTGTAGCACTTAATTATCCTACATATAACAAAGGCATGTATGTGTTGGTTCAAGCACTAGAGACATGGCAACGCTACCTTTATAATAAAGAATTTTTCATTCACACAGACCATAATTCTTTGAAACATTTAAAAGGCAAGGTAAATTGAATAAAAGACATAAGTGGGTAGAATTTATTGAGACCTTTCCCAATGTCATCAAATGCAAATAAGGTAAGGAAATTGTGGTTGAAAACGTATTGTCTCATATATGTGCTCTTCTTTTTACACTTGATGCAAAATTGTTGGATTTGAACTTGTGAAAGATTTATATGCTAGTGATAATATTTTTGCTAATGTGGTTAGGTTTTATGAAAAATTTACATTTGGTTTTATAGACATGAGGGATTTTTATTTAGGGAGACTAAGTTATGTGTGTGTAATTGCTCCTTAAGAGAGATGTTTATGAGAGAAACTCATAGGGGTGGATTAATAGGGCACTTTGGCATCAGAAAAACCTTAGACATTGATGGAGAACCACGAGCATGTGAAAGATAAGAAGAGAAGCATACATCGTGTGATTCGCCTCAAAGAAGCTTGGGAAATGACTTGCATGGACGTGAGCTGGCAAAAGGAGGCTTAGGAGTTGAAATTGGATCAGATTTGAAGTTTGAATGTGCAAGGAAAGAGGTTGAACGAAATTCCCATATCAAAGGCCCAACATTCAAGTCTAATGTTCCTAAAGATCCATTACAAGATGTGTGGAGGCCTAATGAAAATATTTAGGAACAAAGCAATGAAGCAAGCATTGAATTGTTTAATCCAAAACCTTCAAGATGTAGAGTCCATGTTGTTGAGTTAGATTGCATCTCATAAAGGTTCAAGAGGCATTGTCTTACTCCTCAAAGCCCAACCTGCAGTGTCCAAAGGCCCATATTGAGTCCAATGGGAAGAAGTCAAGTAAAATACCATGTGCCATTTAAATAATATTGAGTATTATTTGGAGCATTTTTGCTTTCTTTGTATTCTTTGAGAATACAAACTTATCAAAGGCATGGTCTCCCTTTATGGTGTCCCAAGGCTAGGGTTCTAAGATACAAGTTCTCTTAGGGTTCTTTTCATTGAACAACATTCCTCTAACCCCCTTTTCCCTTTCTATTCTGTTTCTATCTTTTCAATTTTGTCTCTTGTGCATCCGTGTGTTTGTTTGATTCTAGCAGTTTCAAGCATAGCCCCATCTTGTTGGAGGTTCTCTAGGATAAGTTCCTATTGGGTCTCGTATTAGACATCCTAGTTGAACATTTCTATTGGTCACATATGAAATGAAATGTTGAGAGAGTTTTCAGCATTATGAAGTTTGTAAGAGGGCTAAGTCAAAATGTTACCGCATGGTCTTTACACACCTTTACCTATTCCTAATCATTCATCAGTAGATCTACCTGTGAACTTTTTATTGGGATTGCTTAGAACTAGGAAGGGTGGGGATTCTATTTTTGTAGGTGTTAATAATTTTTCCAAGATGGCGCATTTCATTCCATGTCACAAAATAGATGATGTAATGAATGTGGCTGAATTATTTCTTTGAAAGGTGGTACGCCTTTATGGGGGCCTCGAAGTATTGCTTCATAACTGGAGGCCAAAATTTTGAGCCATTTTTGGCACACTTTGTGGGAAAGTTAGGACAAAATTTCTCTTATCCACAATATAACCCACAAATTGATGGGGAAATTGAGGTAACAAATCATATTCTTACAACTTTGTTGCATGCCAAATTAAAAATATTAAAACTTGAGAGAAATATTTGCCACATGTTGAATTTACTTATCATAGAAACGTTTATTCTACTATAAATCACTCTCCTTTCCACATTGTCTATGAATTTAATCCTTTAACACCTTAGATTTGATGCCTTTACTTGTTCATGATTTTCCTAGTACAAATGGAGAAAACAAGGTGAAAGTTGTGAAATAACTTCATGACAAGAGGCAACAACATATTGAGAAGCAAACTGATGCTTATATATCTAAAGTTAATAAAGGACGTAGAAAGGTTATTTTCAAACTAGGAGATTGGGTTTGAGTTTATACGGGCAAGGAAAGGTTTCTAGAAAAATGAAAAACAAATTTGATGCCTCATGGAAATGGACCATTCCAAGTCCTAGAGTGCGTTAGCATATCATCCACAAATTAGATTGACTAGGTAACTATAATGTTTGCTACAATTAATATTTTTCATCTTTCTACTTTTGTTGTAGGCTATCGTTCAAGGACAAATCCTTTTAAGGAGAATCAGCTTGTGAATTTAATAAAATCTCCATTGAGTATAATAAATGGTGATGGAGAACCATAGGCATGTGAAAGACAAGAAGAGAAGCATACATGGTTTGATACGACTCAAGAAAGCCTAGGATATGACTTGCATGTACATGAGCATAAAAAGGAGGCTTAGGAGCTGAAATTGGATCAGATTTGAAGTCTGAATGTGCAAGGCAAGGGGCTTAACGAAATTGCCATATCAAAGGCCCAACATTCAAGTCTAATGTTCCTAAAGACCCATTACAAGATGTTAGAGGCCCAATGACAACAGCTAGGGCTAAAGCAATAAAGCAAGCATTGAATTGCTTGATCCAAGACCTTCAAAAGATAAAGCCCATATCGTTGAGTCAGATTTCATCTCATAAAGGTCCAAGAGGCATTGTCTTACTCCTTAAAGCCCAACATAAACTGTACAAAGGCCCACATGGAGTCCAATTTGGAGAACTCACCTAAAATCCCATGTGACAACCATGTGCCAGTTAAAAAATGAGAAGAAGAACGTGATCTATAACGTTCAATATATTCAAATCATGTTTTAATTAGTTTCCTTTTTGTTTTCCTTGAAAGAAGGTCATCTAGTCAACACCTTTCT
>JANZXP010000007.1:19901662-19927581 GCA_027576715.1 Erythroxylum flavicans | reverse complement strand
GGAATTTCGTTCATCCCTTTGCCTTGCACATTTATACTTCAAATCTGATCCAATTTCAGCTCCTAAGCCTCCTTTTGTAAGCTCACGTCCATGCAAGTCATGTCCTAGGCTTCTTTGAGGCTGATCACACCATGTACGCTTCTCTTCTTGTCTTTCACAAGCCCAAGGTTCTCCATCATAGCCAAACAAAGGTCTTGGTTCATGGCCTTTAGGAAGTTGCCAAAGGGAGCAAATCATGTTTATGTGGGGAACAATGCAAGGTTTGAAGTAGAAGGGATAGAAACATGCTTTGCTCCCTCGGCAACTTCCTAAAAGCCACATAGGGAATAATGCAAGCCTTGAAGTAGAAGGGATAGGAGCTTGTAGATTTCATCTAAACAATGGACACTTATTGTTAATTGATGGTCAATATGTACCCAAGATTTGTAGAAACTTGGTTTTTGTATGTTCCTTGTTAACGTTAAGATATTGCTTGAATTTCTTTAATAAATCTGGGGATATTATTAAAGATAATGGCGTCGTGTGTTCTTGTATTAGTAAACAATGGGTTGTTTGAATTTAATGCGAGTGTTGCTACTTCTAGTTACTATGTAACTGAGGTTACTACTGAGATGACTTGGCATGAGCGTTTGGGACATATTGGACAAGAAAGTGTGACTAAGTTGTCCATAGGTGGCTTACTTGGATCATTGTTGAAAAGGGTCAAGAGCACAAAGTGTGTAGACTTAAGGAGTCTATATACGGTTTTAAGCAAGCTTCAAGATAGTAGTACTTGAAGTTTCATGACGCCACCACAAACTTAGATTTTGTGATGATGCATAAAGAACATTGTGTTTATGTGTGGACTTTTGGATCCAAATTTGCCATTATGACTCTATATGTGGATGACATATTGATAGCAAGTTATAGGTTGAGTTTGGTGAAAACCATGAAAAGATGGTTTTCTTCCACCTTTGACATGAAGGAAATGGGAGAAGCTGCTTATATCCTTAGTGTTAAGATCCTAAGCGATAAGAAAGCTAAGAGGTTGGCCTTGTCTCAAGAACCTTATATTGATAAGATTCCCGCAAGCTTCAACATGACAAACACAAAACCAATGAAACTTGAATGTTAGGCCTTTGATATGGGAATTTCGTTCATCCCTTGTCCTTGCACATTTATACTACAAATCTGATCCAATTTCAGCTTCTAAGCCTCCTTTTGCGAACTCACATCCATGCAAGTCATGTCCTAGGCTTCCATGAGGCAGATCACACCATGTACGCTTCTCTTTTTGTCTTCCACATGCCCATGGTTCTCCATCATAACCAAAGAAAAGTCTTGGTTCATGGCCTTTAGGAAGTTGCCAAAGGGAGCAATGCATGTTTATGTGGGGAACAATGCAAGGCTTGAAGCAGAAGGGATAGAAACATGCTTTGCTCCCTTCGAAAACTTCCTAAAGGCCACGTAGGGAAGAAAGCAAGCCTTGATGTAGAAGGGATAGGAACTTGTAGAGTTCCTCTAAACAATGTACATTTATTGTTAATTGATGTTCTATATGTACCCAAGATTTGTAGAAACTTGGTTTCTGTATTTTCCTTGTTAACATTCAGATATTGCTTGAATTTCCTTAACAAATATGTGGATATTGTTTATGATAATGGTGTCGTGTGTTCGTGCTTTAGTAAACAATGGGTTGTTCGAATTTAAAGCGATTGTTACTGCTTCTAGTTGCTCTCTAACTGAGTTTACTACTGAGATGACTTGGCAAGAGCATTTGGGACAAATTGGACAAGAAAGTATGACTAAGTTGTCCACATGTGGCTTACTGGTATCATTGTTGAAAAGGGTCAAGAGCACAAATTATTTAGACATAAGAAGTCTATATACGGTCTTAAGCAAGCTTCAAGACAGTGGCACTTGAAGTTTAATGATGCAATCACAAGCTTTGGTTTTGTGGTGATGCATAAAGAACATTGTGTTTATGTGCAGACTTTTGGGTCTAAATTTGGCATTATGACTCCATATGTGGATGACATATTGATAGGAAGTTATGGGTTCAGTTTGTTGAAAACCATGAAAAGATGGTTTTCTTCCACCCTTTGACATGAATGATATGGGAGAAGCTGCCTATATTGTGTTAAGATCCTAAGCGATAGGAAAGCTAAGATGTTCGCCTTGTTTCAAGAACCTTATATTGATAAGATTCTAGCAAGGTTCAACTTGAAAAACTCAGAACCAATGAGACTTGAATGTTAGGCCTTTGATATGGGAATTTCGTTCATCCCTTTTCCTTGCACATTTATACTTCAAATTTGATCCAATTTCAGCTCCTAAGCCTCCTTTTGCAAGCCCACGTCCATGCAAGTCATGTCCTAGGCTTCCTTGAGGCAGATCACATCATGTATGCTTCTCTTCTTGTCTTTCACATGCCCATGGTTCTCCATCATAGCCAAAGAAAAGTCTTGGTTCGTGGCCTTTAGCTTGTTCCCAAAGGGAGCAAAGCATGTTTCTATGGGGTACAATGCAAAGCTTGAAGAAGAAGGGATAGAAACATGCTTTGCTCCCTTCGGCCACTTCCTAAAGGCCAAGTTGGGAACAATGCAAGCCTTGATGTAGAAGGGAACTTGTAGAGTTCCTCTAAACAATGGACATTTATTGTTAATTGATGTATGATATGTACCCAAGAATTGCAAAAACTTGGTTTCTGTATGTTCCTTGTTAACATTCAGATATTGCCTGAATTTCTTTAATAAAATCTGAGGATATTGTTATAATAGTGTCGCGTGTTCTTACTTTAGTAAACAATTGTTTATTTGAATTTAATGCGAGTGTTGCAGCTTCTAGTTGCTGTGTAACAAAGGTTACTACTGAGATGGCTTGGCATGAGCGTTTAGGACATATTGGACAAGAAAGTATGACTAAGTTGTCCACATGTGGCTTACTTAGAACATTGTTGAAAAAGGTCAAGAGCACAAAGTATGTAGACTTAAGAAGTCTATATACAATCTTAAGAAAGCTTCAAGGCAGTGGTACTTGAAGTTCTATGATGCAATCACAAGCTTTGATTTTGTGGTGATACATAAAGAACATTGTGTTTATGTGTACACTTTTGGGTCCAAATTTGCGATTATGAGTCCATATGTGGATAACATATTGATAGGAAGTTATGGGTTGAGTTTGTTGAAAACCATGAAAAGATGGTTTTCTTCCACCTTTGACATGAAGGATATGGGAGAAGCTACCTATATCCTTAGCGTTAATATCCTAAGCGATAGGAAAGCTAAGATGTTGGCATTGTTTCAAGAACCTTATATTGATAAGATTCCTGCAAGGTTCATCTTGACAAACTCAAAACCAATCAGACTTGAATGTTGGGCCTTTGATATGGGAATTTCGTTCATGCCTTTGCCTTGCACATTTATACTTCAAATCTTATTCAAGTTCAGCTCCTAAGCCTCCTTTTGCAAGCTCATGTCTATGCAAGTCATGTCCTAGGCTTCCTTGAGGCAGATCACACCATGTACGCTTCTCTTCAATTTTTTCACATGCCCAAGGTTCTCCATCATAGCCAAACAAAGGTCTTGGTTTATGACCTTTTGGTAGTTGCCAAAGGGAGCAAAGCATGTTTCTATGGGGGACAATGCAAGGCTTGAAGTAGAAGGAATAGAAACATGCTTTGCTCCCTTCGGTAACTTCCTAAAGGCCATGTAGGGAACAATGAAAGCCTTGATGTAGAAGGGATAGGAAATTGTAGAGTTCCTCTAAACAATGGACATTTATTGTTAATTGATGTTCTATATGTACCCAAGGTTTGTAGAAACTTGGTTTCTGTATGTTCCTTGTTAACATTCAGATATTGCTTGAATTTCTTTAATAAAATCTGTGGATATTATTAAAGATAACAGTGTCGTGTGTTCTTTCTTTAGTGAACAATTGGTTATTTGAATTTAATGCAAGTGTTGTTGCTTCTAGTTGTTGTATAACTGAGGTTACTACTGAGATGGCTTGCCATGAGCGTTTAGGACATATTGGACAAGAAAGTATGACTAAGTTGTCCACACGTGGCTTACTTGGATCATAGTTGAAAAAGTTCAAGAGCACAAAGTATGTAGGGTTAAGAAGTCTATATACGATCTTAAGAAAGCTTTAAGACAGTGGTACCTGAAGTTCCATGACGTAATCAAAAGCTTTGATTTTGTGGTGATTCATAAAGAACATTGTGTTTATGTGTACAGTTTTGGGTGCAAATTTGCGATAATGAGATATGTGTATGACATATTGATAGGAAGTTATGGGTTCAGTTTCCTTAAAACCATGAAAAGATGGTTTTGTTCCACCTTTGACGTGAAGGATATGGGAGAAGCTACCTATACCGTTAAGATCCTAAGAGATAGGAAAGCTAAGATGTTGGCCTTGTTTCAAGAACCTTATATTGATAAGATTCCCACAAGGTTCAACTTGACAAACTCAAAACCAAATAAGACAGTGATACCTGAAGTTTCATGATTCCATAACAAGCTTTGGTTTTGTGATGATGCATAAAGAACATTGTGCTTATGTGTACACTTTTGGGTCCAAATTTGCCATTGTGACTCTATATGCGGATGACTTATTGATAGCAAGTTATGGGTTGAGTTTGTTGAAAACCACGAAATGATGGTTTCTTCCACCTTTGACATGAAGGATATGGGGGAATCTGCCTATATCCTTAGTGTTAAGATCCTAAGCGATAGGAAAGCTAATATGTTGGCCTTCTCTCAAGAACCTTATATTGATAACATTCTTGCAAGGTTCAATTTGACTAACTCAAAACCAACGAGACGTGAATGTTGGGCCTTTGATATGGGAATTTCGTTCATCCCTTTGCCTTGCACATTTATACTTCAAATCTGATCCAAGTTCAACTCCTAAGCCTCCTTTTGCAAGCTCATGTCCATTCAAGTCATGTCCTAGGCTTCCTTGAGGCAGATCACACCATGTACGCTTCTCTTCTTGTTTTTCACATGCCCAAGGTTCTCCATCATAGCCAAACAAAGGTCTTGGTTCATGGCCTTTAGGAAGCTGCCAAAGGAAGCAAAACATGTTTCTGTGGGGAACAGTGCAAGGCTTAAAGTAGAAGGAATAGAAACATGCTTTGCTCCCTTCGGTAACTTCCTAAAGGCCACGTAAGGAACAATGCAAGCCATGATGTTAAACGGATAGGAACTTGTAGAGTTCCTTTAAACAATGGACATTTATTGTTAATTGATGTTCTATACGTACCCAAGAATTGTAGAAACTTGGTTTCTATATGTTCCTTGTTAACGTTCAGATATTGCTTGAATTTCTTTAATAAAATCTGAGGATATTGTTGAAGATAATAGTGTCGTGTGTTCTTGCTTTAGTAAACAATTGGTTATTTGAACTTAATGTGAGTGTTGCTGATTCTAGTTACTGTGTAACTGAGCTTATGACTGACATGGCTTCGCATGAGCTTTTAAGACATATTGGACAAGAAAGTGTGACTAAATTGTCCACACGTGGCTTACTTGGATCATTGTTGACAAAGGTCAAGAGCACAAAGTATGTAGACTTAAGAAGTCTATATACGGCCTTAAGCAAGCTTTAAGACAGCGGTACTTAAAGTTTCATGATGCAATCACAACCTTTGATTTTGTGGTGATACATAAAGAACATTGTGTTTATGTGTTTATGTGTGCACTTTTGCGTCCAAATTTGCGATTATGACTCCATATGTGGATGACATGTTGATAGGAAGTTATGGGTTGAGTTTGTTGAAAACCATGAAAATATTGTTTTCTTCCACCTTTGACATGAAGGATATGGGAGAAGCTGCTTGTTAAGATCCTAAGCGATAGGGAAGCTAAGATGTTGGCCTTGTCTTAAGAGCCTTATATTGGTAAGATTCTTGCAAGGTTCAACTTGACAAACTCAAAACCAGTGAGACTTGAATGTTGGGCCTTTGTTATGGGAATTTCGTTCATCCCTTTGCCTTGCACATTTATACTTCAAATCTGATCGAATTTAAGCTCCTAAGCCTCCTTTTGCAAGCTCACGTCCATGCAAGTCATGTCCTAGGCTTACTTGATGTAGATCACACCACGTATGCTTCTCTTCTTATCTTTCACATGTCGATGGTTCTCCATCGTGGTCAAAGAAAAGTCTTGGTTCATGGCCATTAGGTAGTTGTCAAAGGGAGCAAAGCATGCTTCTATGGGGAACCATGCAAGGCTTGAAGTAGAAGGGATAGAAACATGCTTTGCTCCCTTTGGTAACTTCCTAAAGGCCACGTAGGGAACAAAGCAAACCTTGATGTAGAAGGGGTAGAAACATGTAGAGTTCCTCTAAACAATGCATATTTACTGTTAATTGATGTTCTATATGTACCCAAGATTTGTAGAAACTTGGTTTCTGTATGTTCCTTGTTAACGTTCAGGTATTGCTTGATTTTCTTTAATAAATCTTTGGATATTGTTAAAAATAACAGTGTGGTGTTCTTGCTTCAATAAACAATGGGTTGTTTGAATTTAATGCGAGTATTGCTGCTTCTAGTTGCTGTATAACTGAGGTTACTATTGAGATGGCTTGGCATGAGCATTTAGGACATATTGGAAAAGAAAGTATGACTAAGTTGTCCACACGTGGCTTACTTCGACCATTGTTGAAAAAGTTCAAGAGCACAAAGTATGTAGACTTTAGGTGTCTATATATGATCTTAAGCAAGCTTCAAGACAGTGGTACCTAAAGTTCCATGATGCAATCACAAGCTTTCATTTTGTAGGGATGCATAAAAAACATTGTGCCTATTTGTACACTTTTGGGTCCAAATTTACCATTATGACTCCATATGTGGATGACATATTGATAGCAAGTTATGGGTTGAGTTTGTTGAAAACCATGGAAATATGGTTTTCTTCCACATTTGACATGAAGGATATTAGAGAAGCTGCCTATATCCTTAGTGTTAAGATCCTAAGCGATAGGAAAGCTAAGATGATGGCGTTGTCTCACGAACCTTATATTGGTAAGATTCTTGCAAGGTTCAACTCGAGAAACTCAAAACCAACGAAACTTGAATGTTGGGCCTTTGATATGGGAATTTCGTTCATGCCTTTGCCTTGCTCATTTATACTTCAAATCTGATTGAATTTCGGCTCCTAAGCCTCCTTTTGCAAGCTCACGTCCATACAAGTCATTTCCTAGGCTTCCTTGAGGCCAATCACACCATGTATGCTTCTCTTCTTATCTTTCACATGTCGATGGTTCTCCATCATGGCCAAAGAAATGTCTTGGTTCATGGCCATTAGGTAGTTGCCAAAGGGAGCAAAGCATGTTTCTGTGGGGAACAATGCAAGGCTTGAAGTAGAAGGGATAGAAACGTGCTTTGCTCCCTTCGGTAACTTCCTAAGGCCACATCTGGAACAATGCAAGCCTTGATGTAGAAGGGATAGAAACTTGTAGAGTTCCTCTAAACAATGGACATTTATTGTTAATTGAAGTTCTATATGTACCCAAGATTTGTAGAAACTTGGTTTCTTTATGTTTTTTGTTAACGTTCAGATATTGCTTGAATTGTTTTGATAAATCTTTGGATATTGTTAAAGATAACAATGTTGTGTGTCCTTGATTTAGTAAACAATGTGTTTTTTGGATTTCATGCAAGTGTTGCTGCTTCCAGTTGCTCTATAACTGAGGTTACTACTGAGATGGCTGGGCATGGGCATTTAGGACATATTGGACAAGAAAGTATGACTAAGTTTTTCACACGTGGCTTACTTCGATCATTTTGAAAAAGGTCAAGAGCACAAAGTGTGTAGACTTAGGCAGTCTATATACGATCTTAAGCAAGCTTCAAGACAGTGGTACTTGAAGTTTCCTGATGCAATCACAAGCTTTGGTTTTGTGATGATGCATAAAAATCATTGTGTTTATTTGTACACTTTTGGGTCCAAATTTTCCATTATGACACCATATGTGGATCACATATTGATAGCAAGTTATGGGTTGAGTTTGTTGAAAACCATGAAAATATGGTTTTTTTCCACCTTTGACATGAAGGATATGGGAGAAGCTGCCTATATCCTTAGTGTTAAGATCCTAAGCGATAGGAAAGCTAAGATGTTGGCCTTGTCTCAAGAACCTTATATTGGTAAGATTCTTGCAAGGCTCAACTTGACAAACTCAAAACCAGTGGGACTTGAATGTTGAGCCTTTGATATGGGAATTTCATTCATCCCTTTGCCTTGCACATTTATACTTCAAATTTGATCCAATTTCAGCTCCTAAGCCTCCTTTTGCAGGTTATCGTCAATGCAAGTCATGTCTTAGGCATCCTTGAGGCATATCGCCCCATGTATGCTTCTCTTCTTGTCTTTCACATCCCCATGGTTCTCCATCATAGCCAAAGAAAAGTCTTGGTTCATGCCTTTTAGGAAGTTGCCAAAGGGAGCAAAGCATGTCTTGAAGTAGAAGGTATAGAAACATGCTTTGCTCCCTTCAGCAACTTCCTAAATGCCACATAGGGAACAATGCAAGCCTTGAAGCTGAAGGGATAGGAATTTGCAGAGTAACTCTAAACAACTGGCATTTATTGTTAATTGATGTTCTATATGTACCCAAGATTTGTAGAAACTTGATTTCTGTATTTTCCTTGTTAACATTTAGATATTGCTTGAATTTCTTTAATAAATCTATGGATATTATTAAAGATAATGGTGTCGTATGTTCTTGCTTTAGTGAACAATGGGTCGTTTTAATTTAATGTGTGTGTTGCTGCTTCTAACTACTTTGTAACTGAGATTACCACTGAGATGACTTGGCATGAGCGTTTCGGACATATTGGACAAGAAAGTATGACTAAGTTGTCCACACGTGGCTTACTTGGATCATTGTTGAAAAGGGTCAAGAGCACAAAGTGTGTAGGCTTCAGAACTCTATATACGGTCTTAAGAAAGCTTCAAGACAGTGGTACTTAAAGTTTCATGATGCCATCACAAGCTTTGGTTTTGTGATGATGCATAAAGAACATTGTGTTTATTTGTACACTTTTTGGTCCAAATTTTCCATTATGACTCCATATGTGGATGACATATTGATAGCAAGTTATGGGTTGAGTTTATTGAAAACCATGAAAAGATCATTTTCTTCCACCTTTGACATGAAGGATATGGGAGAAGCTGCCTATATCCTTGGTGTTAAGATCCTAAGTGATAGGAAACCTAAGATGTTAAACTTGGCTCAAGAACCTTATGTTGATAAGATTCCTGCAAGCTTCAACTTGACAAACTCAAAACCAATGAAACTTGAATGTTGGGCCTTTGAGATGGGAATTTCATTCATCCCTTTGCCTTGCACATCTATACTTCAAATCTAATCCAATTTTAGCCCCTAAGCCTCCTTTTGTGCAAGTCATGTCCTAGGCTTCCTTGAGGCAGATCACACCATGTATGCTTCTCTTCTTGTCTTTCACATCCCCATGGTTCTCCATCATAGCCAATGAAAAATCTTGTTTCATGGCCTTTAGGAAGTTGCCAAAGAGAGCAAAGCATGTTTTTGTGGGGAACAATGCAGGGCTTGAAGTAGAAGGAATAAAAACATGCTTTGCTCCCTTCGGCAACTTCCTAATGGCCACATAGGGAACAATGCAAGCCTTGAAGTAGAAGGGATAGGAACTTGTAAAGTTCCTCTAAACAATGGACTTTTTTTTTCATTTATGTTCTATATGTATCCAAGATTTGTAGAAACTTAGTTTCTGTATGTTCTTTGTTAACGTTCAGATATTGCTTGATTTTCTTAAATAAATCTGTGGATATTATAAAAGATAATGGTGTCATGTGTTCTTGCATTAGTAAACAATGGGTTGTTTGAATTTAGTGGGAGGGTTGCAGCTTCTAGTTGCTCTATAACTGAGGTTACCATTGAGATGACTTGGCATGATCGTTTGGGACATATTGGACAAGACAGTAAGACTAAGTTGTCCACACGTGGCTTACTTGGATTATTGTTGAAAAGGGTCAAGAGCACAAAGTGTTTAATAAGTCTATACACAGTCTTAAGCAAGCTTTAAGACAGTGGTACTTGAAGTTTCATGATGCAATCACAACCTTTGGTTTTGTGATGATGCAAAAAGAACATTGTGTTTTTGTGTACACTTTGGGGTCCAAATTTGCCATTATGTGATATATCTGGATGACATATTGATAGTAAGTTATGGGTTGAGTTTGTTGAAAACCATGAAAAGATAATTTTCTTCCACCTTTGACATCAAGTATATAGGAGAAGTTGCCAATATCCTTAGTGTTAAGATACTAAGCGACATGAAAGCTAAGATGTTGGCCTTGTCTCAAGAACCTTATACTGATAAGATTCTATACGGTTCAACTTGACAAACTCAAAACCAATGAGACCTGAATGTTGGGCCTTTGAAATGGGAATTTCGTTCATCCCTTGCCTTGCACATTTACACTTTAAATTTGATCCAATTTCAGCTCCTAAGCCTCCTTTTGCAAGCTCATGTCCTTGCAAGTCACATACTGGGCTTCTTTGAGGTAGATCACACCATGTATGGTTCTCTTTTTGTCTTTCACAAGCCCATGGTTCTCCGTCATAGCCAAAGAAAGTCTTTGTTGATGGCCTTTAGGGAGTTGCCAATGGGAGCAAAGCATGTTTCTGTTGGCAACAATGCAAGGCTTGAAGTAGAAGGGACAGAAACATGCTTTTCTACCTTCAGCAACTTCCTAAAGGCCACGTAGGGAACAATGTAAGCCTTGATGTAAAAGGGATAGGAACTTGTAGTGTTCCTCTACAGAACGGACATTTATAGTAAATTGATGTCCTATATCCACCCAAGAATTGTAGAAACTTTGTTTCTGTACATTCCTTTTCAAGTTCAGATTTCGCTTGAATTTCTTTAATAAATCTGTTGATATTATTAAAGATAATGGTGTCGTGTGTTCTTGCTTTAGTAAACAATGGGTTGTTTCAATTTAATTTGAGTGTTGCTGCTTCTAGTTGCTATGTAACTGAGGTTACTACTGAGATGACCTGGCATGAGCGTTTGGGACATAATGGACAAGAAAGTGTGACTAAGTTGTCCACAAATGGCTTACTTGGATCTTTGTTGAAAAGGGTTAGGATCATAAAGTGTGTAGACGTACGAAGTCTATATACGGTCTTAAGAAAGCTTCAAGATAGTGATACTTGAAGTTTCATGATGCCATCACAAACTTTGGTTTTATGATGAACCATAAAGAACATTGTGTTTATGTGTACACTTTTGGGTCCAAATTTGCCATTATGACTCTATATGTGGATGACATATTGATAGCAAGTTATGAGATGAGTATGTTGAAAACCATGAAATGATGGTTTTCTTGCGCCTCTGACTTGAAGGATATGGGAGAAGCTGCCTATATCCTTAGTGTTAAGATCCTAAGCGATAGGAAAGCTAAGATGTTGGACGTCTCTCAAGAACCCTATTTTGATAACATTCTTGCAAAGTTCAACTTAACAAACTCAAAACGAATCAGACTTTAATGTTGGGCCTTTTATATGGGAATTTCATTCATCCCTCTACCTTGCATATATATGCTTCAAATCTGATCCAACCTCAACTCCTAAGCCTCCTTTTGCAAGTTCATGTCCATGCAAGTCATGCCCTAGGCTTCCTTCAAGCAGATCACACCATGTATGCTTCTCTTCTTGTCTTTCACATCCCATGGTTCTCCATCATAGCTAAAGAAAAGCCTTGGTTTATGGCCTTTAGGAAGTTCCCAAAGGGAGCAAAGCATGTTTCTGTGGGCAACAATGCAAGGCCTGAAGTAGAAGGGACAGAAACATGCTTTGCTACCTTCGGCAACTTCCTAAAGGCCACGTAGGGAACAATGAAAGCCTTGGAGTAGAAGGCATAGGAACTTGTAGATTTCCTCGAAACAACGAACATTTATTGTTAATTGATGTTCTATATGTACCCAAGAATTGTAAAAACTTGGTTTCTGTATGTTCTTTGTTAACGTTCAGATATTGCTTGAATTTAGTGTTGTGTGTTCTTGTTTTAGTAGACAACGGGTTGTTTGAATTTAATGCGAGCGTTGCTGCTTCTAGTTGCTATGTAACTGAGGTTACTACTGAGATGACTTGGCAGCAGCGTTTGGGACCTAATGGACCAGAAAGTGGGACTAAGTTGTCCACACATGGCTTACTTGGATCATTGTTGAAAAGGGTCAAGAGCACAAAGTGTGTAGACTTAAGAAGTCATTATACGGTTTTAAGCAAGCTTCAAGACAGTGGTACTTGAAGTTTCGTGATGGCATCACAAGCTTTGGTTTTGTGATGATGCATAAAGAACATTGTGTTTATGTGTACACTTTTGGGTCCAAATTTGCCATTATGACTCTATATGTGGATGACATATTGATAGCAAGTTATGGGTTGAGTTTGCTGAAAACCATGAAATGATGGTTTTCTTCTACCTTTGACATGAAGGATATGGGAGAAGCTGCCTATATCCTTAATGTTAAGATCCTAAGCGATAGGAAAGCTAAGATGTTGGCCTTCTCTCAAGAACCTTATATTGATAACATTCTTGCAAGTTTCAACTTGACAAACTCAAAACCAATCAGACTTGAATGTTGGGCCTCTGCTATGGGAATTTCGTTCATCCCTCTGCCTTGCACATTTATACTTCAAATCTAATCCAATTTGAGCTCCTAAGCCTACTTTTGCAAGCTCATGTCCATGCAAGTCATATCCTAGGCTTCCTTGAGGCAGATCACACCATGTATGCTTCTCTTTTTGTCTTTCACATGCCCATGGTTCTTCGTCATAGACAAAGAAAAGTCTTGGTTGATGGCCTTTAGGAAGTTGCGAAAGGGAACAAAGCATGTTTCTGTTGGCAGTAATGCAACGCTTGAAGTAGAAGGGACAGAAACATGCTTTGCTACCTTCGGCAACTTCCTAAATGCCACGTAGGGAACAATGCAAGCCTTGAAGTAAAAGAGATAGGAACTTGTTGATTTCCTCTAAACAACGGACATTTATCGTTAATTGATGTTCTATATGCATCCTAGAATTGTATAAACTTGGTTTCTGTATGTTCCTTGTTAACGTTCAGATATTGCTTAAATTTACTTAATAAATTTGTTGATATTATTAAAGATAATGGTGTCGTGTGTTCTTGCTTTAGTAAACAATGGGTTGTTTGAATTTAATGCGAGTGTTGCTGCTTCTAGTTGCTATGTAACTAAGGTTACAACAGGGATGACTTGGCATGAGCGTTTGGGACATAATGGACAAGAAAGTGTGACTAAGTTGTCCACACATGGCTTACTTGGATCACTGTTGAAAAGGGCCAAGAGCACAAAGTGTGTAGACTTAAGAAGTCCTTATATGATCTTAAGCAAGCTTCAAGACAGTGATACTTGAAGTTTCGTGATGCCATCACAAGCTTTGGTTTTGTGATGATGCATAAAGAACATTGTGTTTATGTGTATACTTTTGGGTCCAATTTTGCCATTATGTCTCTACATGCGGATGACATATTGATAGCAAGTTATGGGTTAAGTTTGACGAAAACCACAAAAAGATGGTTTCCTTCCACCTTTGACATGAAGGATGGGAGAAGCTACATATATCCTTAGTGTTAGGATCCTAAGCGATAGGAAAGCTAAGATGTTGGCCTTGTCTCAAGAACCTTATGTTGATAAGATTCCTACACGGTTCAACTTGACAAACTCAAAACCAACGAGACTTTAATGTTAGGCCTTTGATATAGGAATTTCGTTCATCCCTTTGCCTTGCACATTTATACTTCAAATCTGATCCAATTTCAGATCCTAAGCCTCATTTTTCAAGTTGATGTCCATGCAAGTCATGTCCTAGGCTTCCTTGAGGGAGATCACACCATGTATGCTTCTCTTCTTGTCTTTCACATGCCCATGGTTCTCCATCGCAGCCAGAGGGAGCAAAGCATGTTTCTGTGGGCAACAATGCAAGGCATGAAGTAGAAGGGATGGGAACTTTTAGATTTCCTCAAAAAAAACGAACATTTATTGTTAATTGATGTTCTATATCTATCCAAGAATAGTAGAAACAGGGTTTCTGTATGTTCCTTGTTATCGTTCAGATATTGCTTGGATTTCTTTAATAAATCTGTTCATATTATTAAAGATAATGGTGTCTTGTGTTCTTGCTTTAGTAAATAATGGGTTGTTTGAATTTAATGCGAGCGTTGCTGCTTCTAGTTGCTATGTAACTAAGGTTACAGCTGAGATGACTTGGCATGAGTGTTTGGGACATAATGGACAAGAAATTGTGACTAAGTTGTCCACATGTGGCTTACTTCAATCATTGTTAAAAAGGGTAAAGGGCACAAAGTGCATAGACATACGAATTCTATATACGGTCTTAAGAAAGCTTGAAGACAGTGATACTTGAAGTTTCATGATGCCATCACAAGCTTTGGTTTTCTGATGATGCATAAAGAACATTGTGTTTATGTGTACACTTTTGGGTCCAAATTTGCCGCTATGACTCTATATGCGAATGACATATTGATAGCAAGTTATGGGTTTAGTTTGTTGAAAACCATGAAAAGATGGTTTTCTTCCACCTTTGACTTGAAGGATATGGGAGAAGCTATCTATATCCTTAGTGTTAAGATACTAAGCGATAGGAAAGCTAAGATATTGGCCTTGTCTCAAGAACCTTATATTGATAAGATTCCTTCACCGTTCAACTTGACAAACTGAAAACTAATGAGACTTTAATGTTGGGCCTTTAATATGGGAATTTCGTTCATCCCTTTGCCATGCACATTTACACTTCAAATCTGGTCCAATTTTAGCCCCCATGCCTCCTTTTGCAAGCTTATGTCCATGCGAGTCATGTCCCAGGCTTGCTTGAGGTAGATCACACCATGTATGCTTCTCTTCTTGTCTTTCACATGCCCATGGTTCTCCATCATAGCCAAAGGGAGCAAAGCATGTTTCTGTTGGCAACAATGCAAGGCTTGAAGCAGAAGGGATGGGAACTTGTAGATTTCCTCTAAAAAACGAACATTTATTGTTAATTGATGTTCTATATGTAACCAAGAATTGTAGAAACTTGGTTTCCGTATGTTCCTTGATAACTTTTAGATATTGCTTGAATTTCATCAATAAATCTGTTGATATTATTAAAGATAATGGTATCGTGTGTTCTTGCTTTAGTAAACAATGGGTTGTTTCAATTTAATTCGAGTGTTGCCGCTTCTAATTGGTATTTAACTAAGGTTACTACTGAGATGACTTGGCATGAGCGTTTGGGACATAATGGACAAGAAAGTGTGACTAAGTTGTCCACCCGTGGCTTACTTGGATCATTGTTGAAAAGGGTGGTTAAGAGCACAAAGTGTGTAGACTTACAAAGTCTATATATGGTCTTAAGAAAGCTTCAAGACAGTGATACTTGAAGTTTGATGATGCCATCACAAGCTTTGGTTTTGTGATGATGCATAAACAACATTGTGTTTATGTGTACACTTTTGGGTCCAAATTTGCCATTATGACTCTATAAGCAGATGACATATTGATAGCAAGTTATGGGTTGAGTTTGTTGAAAACCATGAAACGATGGTTTTCTTCCGCCTTTAACATGAAGGATATGGGAGAAGCTGCCTATATCCTTAGTGTTAAGATCATAAGCGATAGGAAAGCTAAGATGTTGGCCTTGTCTCAAGACCCTTATGTTGATAACAATATTGCAAGGTTCAACTTGACAAACTCAAAACCAATGAGACTTGAATGTTGTGCGTTTGATATGGGAAGTTGCCAAAAGGAGCAAAGCATGTTTCTGTGGGCAACAATGCAAGGCTGAGTAGAAGGGACCAAAATATGCTTTGGTACCTTTGGCAACTTCCTAAAGGCCACGTAGGGAACAATGCTAGCCTTGAACTAGAAGGGATAGCAACTTGTAGATTTCCTCTAAACAACGGATATTTATTGTTAATTGATGTTCTATGTGTACCCAAGAATTGTAGAAGCTTGGTTTCTGTATGTTCCTTGTTAACGTTGAGATATTGCCTGAATTTCTTTAATAAATTTGTTGATATTATTAAAGATAATGGTATCGTGTGTTCTTTCTTTAGTAAACAATGGGTTGTTTGAATTTAATGCTAGTGTTGCTGCTTCTAGTTGCTTGAGTGTTTGGGACATAATGGACTAGAAATTGTGACTAAGTTGTCCATATGTCAGTTACTTGGATCATTGTTGAAAATGGTCAAGAGAACAAAGTGTGTAGACATACGAAGTCTATATACGTTCTTAAGAAAGCTTCAAGACAGTGATACTTAAAGCTTTATGATGCCATCGCAAGCTTTGGTTTTTTGATGATGCATAAAGAACATTGTGTTTATGTGTACACTTTTGGATCCAATTTTGCCATTATGACTCTATATGCGGATGACATATTGAGAGCAAGTTATGGGTTGAGTTTGTTTAAAACCATGAAATGATGGTTTAATTTCACCTTTGAAATGAAGGATATGGGAGAAGCTGCCTATATCCTTAGTGTTAAGATCCTAACGATAGGAAAGCTAAGATGTTGGCATTCTCTCAAGAACCTTATATTGATAAGACTCTTGCAAGGTTCAACTTGACAAACTCAAAACCAATCAGACTTGAATGTCTAGCCTTTGCTCATTTATACTTCAAATCTAATCCAATTTCGGCTCCCAAGCCTCCTTTTGCAAGCTCAGGTATGGGTGAGTGATGTCCTAGGCTTCCTTGAGGTGGAACACACCATGTATACTTCTCTTCATGTCTTTCACATGCCCATGGTTCTCCATCATAGCCAAAGAAAAGTCTTGGTTCATGGCCTTTAGGAAGTAGCCAAAGGCAGCAAAGCATGTTTCTGTGGGCAACAATGCAAGGCTTGAAGTAGAAGGGACAGAAACATGCTTTGCTCCCTTCAGCAAGTTCTTAAAGGACATGTAGGGAACAATGCAAGCCTTGAAGTACAAGGGATGGCAACTTGTAGATTTCCTCCAAACAACGGACATTTATGGTTAATTGATGTTCTATATGTACCCAAGAATTGTAGAAACTTGGTTTCTGTATGATCATTGTTAACGTTAATATATTGGTTGAATTTCTTTAATAAACTTGTTGATATTATTAAAGATAATGTTGGCGTGTGTTCTTGCTTTAGTTAACAATGGGTTGTTTGTTGCTGCATCTAGTTGCTACGTAACTGAGGTTACTACTGAGATGATTTGGCATGAGTGTTTGGGACATAATGGAAAAGAAATTGTGACTAAGTTGTCCACGCGTGGCTTACTTGGATCATTGTTAAAAAGGGTCAAGAGCACAAAGTGTGTAGACATACGAAGTCTATATACGGTCTTAAGAAAGCTTCAAGACAGCGATACTTGAAGTTTCATGATGCCATCACAAGCTTTGGTTTTCTGATGATATATAAAGAACATTGTGTTTATGTGTATACTTTTGGGTCCAAATTTATGATTATGACTCTTTATGTGGATGACATATTGATAGCAAGTTATGGGTTGAGTTTGTTGAAAACCATGAAATGATGGTTTAATTTCACCTTTGACATGAAGGATATAGGAGAAGCTGCCTATATCCTTAGTGTTAAGATCCTAACGATAGGAAAGCTAAGATGTTGGCATTCTCTCAAGAACCTTATATTGATAAGACTCTTGCAAGATTCAACTTGACAAACTCAAAACCAATTGGACTTGAATGTTGGGCCTTTGATATGGGAATTTTGTTCATCCCTCTTCCTTGCTCATTTATACTTCAAATCTGATCCAATTTAAGCTCCCAGGCCTCCTTTTGCAAGCTCATGTATGGGGGAGTGATGTCCTAGGCTTCCTTGAGACAGATCACACACATGCCCATGGTTCTCCATCACAGCCAAAGAAAAGTCTTGGTTCATGGCCATTAGGAAGTAGGCAAAGGGAGCAAAGCATGTTTTTGTGGGCAACAATGCAAGGCTTGAAGTAGAGGGGACAGAAACATGCTTTGCTACCTTCGACAACTTCCTAAAGGCCACATAGGGAACAATGCAAGCCTTGAAGTAGAAGGGATAGGAACTTGTATATTTCCTCTAAACAACATACATTTATTATTAATTGATGTTCTATATGTACCCAAGAATTGTAGAAACTTGGTTTCTGTATGTTCCTTATTAACGTTCAGATATTGTCTGAAGTAGCCAAAGGGAGCAAAGCATGTTTCTGTGGGCAACAATGCAAGGCTTGAAGTAGAAGGGATGGGAACTTGTATATTTCCTCTAAACAACGGACATTTATTGTTAATTGATGTTGTATATGTACCCAAGAATTGTAGAAACTTGGTTTCTGTATGTTCCTTGTTAACATTCAGATATTGCTTGTATTTCTTTAATAAATCTATTGATATGATTAAAGATAATGGTGTCATGTGTTCTTGCTTTAGTAAACAATGGGTTGTTTGATTTTAATGCGAGTGTTGCTTCTTCTAGTTGCTATGTAACTGAGGTTACTACTGAGATGACTTGGCATGAGTGTTTGGGACATAATGGACAAGGAATTGTGACTAAGTTATCCACACGTGGCTTACTTGGATCATTGTTGAAAAAGGTCAAGAGCACAAACTGTGTAGGCATACGAAGTCTAAATACGGTCTTAAGAAAGCTTCAAGACAGTGATACTTGAATTTGCATGATGCCATCACAAGCTTTGGTTTGGTGATGATGCATAAAGAACATTGTGTTTAGGTGTACACTTTTGGGTCCAAATTTGCGATTATGACTCTATATGACTTTATATGCATAAAGAACATCGTTATGGGTTGAGTTTGTTGAAAACCAAGAAATGATGGTTTTCTTACGCCTTTGACATGAACGATATGGGAGAAGCTGCTTATATCCTTAGTGTTAAGATCCTAACGATAGGAAAGCTAAGACGTTGGCCTTCTCTCAAGAACTTTATATTTATAAGATCCTTGCAAGGTTTAACTTGACAAACTAAAAACCAATCAGACTTGAATGTTGGGCCTCTGATATGGGAATTTCGTTCATCCCTCTGCCTTGCTCATTTATACTTCAAATATGTTCCAACTTCAGCTCCCAAGCTTCCTTTTGCAAGCTCATGTCCATGCGAGTGATGTCCTAGGCTTCCTTCTTAAGGGACACGTAGGGAGCAATGCAAGCCTTGAAGTAGAAGGGATGAGAAGTTGTAGATTTCCTCCAAACAACAGACATTTATTGTTAATTGATGTTCTATATGTACCCAAGAATTGTAGAAACTTGGTTTCTGTATGTTCATTGTTAACGCTCAGATATTGGTTAAATTTCTTTAATAAACCTGTTGATATTATTAAAGATAATGTTGCCGTTTGTTCTTGCTTTAGTTAAGAATGGGTTGTTTGAATTTAATGCTAGTGTTGCTGCTTCTAGTTGCAATGTAATTAAGGTTACTACTGAGATGACTTGGCATGAGTGTTTGGGACATAATGGACAAGAAATTATGACTAAGTTGTCCACACTTGGCTTACTTGGATCATTATTGAAAAGGGTCAAGAGCACAAAGTGTGTAAACATACAAAGTCTATATACGATCTTAAGAAAGCTTCAAGACAATGATGCTTGAAGTTTCATGATGCCATCCCAGGCTTTGGTTTTGTGATGATGCATAAAGGACATTGTGTTTACGTGTACACTTTTGGGTCCAAATTTGCTATTATGACTCTATATGCGGATGACATATTGATAGCAAGTTATGGGTTGAGTTTGTTTAAAACAATGAAACGATGGTTTTCTTTCGCCTTTGACATGAAGGATATGGGAGAAGCTGCCTATATCCTTAGTGTTAAGATCCTAACGATAGGAAAGCTAAGATGTTGGCCTTCCCTCAAGAACCTTATATTGATAACATTCTTGCAAGGTTCAACTTGACAAACTCAAAACCAATCAGACTTGAATGTTGGGCGTTTGATATGGGAATTTCGTTTATCCCTTTGCCTTGCACATTTATACTTCAAATCTGATCCAATTTTAGCTCCTAAGCTTCCTTTTGCAAGCTCATGTCCATGCGAGTGATGTCCTAGGCTTCCTTGACAACAACTTCTTAAAGGCCACGTAGGGAACAATACAAGCCTTGAAGTAGAAGGGATGGGAACTTCTATATTTACCCTAAACAACGGACATTTACTTTTAATTGATGTTCTATATGTACCCAAGAATTGTAGAAAATTGGTTTCTGTATGTTCATTGTTAACATTCAGATATTGGTTGAATTTCTTTAATAAACCTGTTGATATTATTAAGGATAATGTAGTCGTGTGTTCTTGCTTTAGTTAACAATGGTTTGTTTGAATTTATTGCGAGTGTTGCTGCTTCTAGTTGCTATGTAACTGAGGTTACTACTGAGATGAATTGGCATGAGCATTTGGGACATAATGGACAAGAAAGTGTGACTAAGTTATCCACACGTGGCTTACGTGGATAATT
Source organism: Erythroxylum flavicans (assembly GCA_027576715.1). NCBI lineage: Eukaryota > Viridiplantae > Streptophyta > Magnoliopsida > Malpighiales > Erythroxylaceae > Erythroxylum > Erythroxylum flavicans. Next base: position 19,907,109 of record JANZXP010000007.1, on the reverse strand, counting down.
ATTGAAAAAGGTCAAGAGCACAAAGTGTGTAGACTTACGAAGTCCATATACGGTCTTACGCAAGCTTCAAGACAGTGATGCTTGAAGTTTCATGATGCCATCACAAGCTTTGGTTTTGTGATGATGCATAAAGAACATTGTGTTTATGTGTACATTTTTTGGTGACATATTGATAGCAAGTTATGGGTTGAGTTTGTTGAAAACCATTAAAAGATGGTTTTCTTCCACCTTTGACATTAAGGATATGGGAGAAGCTGCCTATATCCTTCGTGTTAAGATCCTAAGCGATAGGAAAGCTAAGATGTTGGCCTTGTATCAAAAACCTTAGATTGATAAGATTCTTGCAAGGTTCAACTTGACTAACTCAAAACCAATGAGACTTGAATGTTGGGTGTTTGATATGGGAATTTCGTTCATCCCTTTGTCTTGCACATTTATACTTCAAAACTGATCCAATTTTAGCTCCTAAGCCTCCTTTTGCAAGCTCACGTCCATGCAAGTCATGTCCTTGGCTTCCTTGAGGCAGATAACACCATGTATGCTTCTCTTCTTTTCTTTTACATGCCCATGGTTCTCCATCATAGCTAAAGAAAAGTCTTGGTTCATTGCTTTTAGGAAGTAGGCAAAGGGAGCAAAGCATGTTTCTATAGGCAACAATGCAAGGCTTGAAGTAGAGGGGACAGAAACATGCTTTGCTACCTTCGGCAACTTCCTAAAGGCCACGTAGGGACCAATGAAAGCCTTGAAGTAGAAGGGATAGGAACTTGTAGATTTCCTCTGAACAGCATACATTTATTGTTAATTGATGTTCTATATGTACCCAAGAATTGTAGCAACTTGGTTTCTGTATGTTCCTTGTTAACGTTCAGATATTGCCTGAATTTCTTTAATAAATCTGTTGATATTATTAAAGATAATGGCGTCGCGTGTTCTTGCTTTAGTTAACAATGGGTTGTTTGAATTTAATGCGAGTGTTGCTGCTTGTAGTTGCTATGTAATTGAGGTTATAGCTGAGATGACTTGGAATGAGCGTTTGGGACATATTGGACAAAAAAGTGTGACTAAGTTGTCCACACGTGTCTTGCTAGGATCATTGTTGAAAAGGGTCAATAGCAAAAGTGTGTGGACTTAAGAAGTCTATATATGCTCTTAAGCAAGCTTCAAGACAGTGGTACTTGAAGTTTCTTAATGCCATCAAAAGCTTTGGTTTCTTGACGATGCATAAAGAACATTGTGTTTAAGTGTACACTTTTGGATCCAAGTTTGCCATTATGGCTCTATATGCGGAAGACATATTGATAGCAAGTTATAGGTTGAGTTTGTTGAAAACCATGAAATGATGGTTTTCTTCCACCTTTGATGTGAAGGATATGGGAGAAGCTGCCTATATCCTTAGTGTAAAGATCCTAAACGATAGGAAAGCTAAGTTGTTGGCCTTGCCTCAAGAAACTCATATTGAAAAGATTGCTCCAAGGTTCAACTTGACAAACCCAAAACCAATAAGACTTGAATGTTGGGACTTTGATATGGGAATTTCGTTCATCCCTTTGCCTTGCACATTATACTTCGAATCTAATCCAATTTCAGCTCCTATGCCTCCTTTTGCAAGCTTATGTTGATGCAAGTCATGTCCTAGGCTTCCTTGGGGCAGATCACACCATGGATGCTTCTCTTCTTATCTTTCACATGCCTATGGTTCTCCATTATAACCAAAGAAAAGTCTTGGTTCATGGCCTTTAGGAAGTTGCCAAAGGGAGCAAAGCATGTTTCTGTGGGCAACAATGCAAGGCTTGAAGTAGAAGGGACAAAAAACATGCTTTGCTACCTTCGGCAACTTACTAAAGGCCACGTAGGGAACAATGCAAGCCTTGAATTAGAAGGGATAGGAACTTGTAGATTTTCTCTAAACGTCGGACATTTATTTTTAATTGATGTTCTATATGTACCCAAGAATTGTAGAAACTTGGTTTCTATACATTCCTTGTTAGCGTTCAGATATTGCTTGAATTTCTTTAATAAATCTGCGGATGTTATTAAAGATAATGGTGTCGTGCGTTTGTGCTTTAGTAAACAATGTGTTGATTGAATTTAATATGAGTGTTACTGCTTCTAGTTGCTCTGTAACTGAGGTTACTACTGAGATGACTTGGCATAAGCGTTTGGGACATATTGGAGAAAAAAGTATGACTAAGTTGTCCTCATATGGCTTACTCGGATCATTGTTGAAAAGGGCCAAGAGCACAAAGTTTGTAGACTTAAGTCGTCTACATACGGTCTTAAGAAAGCTTCAAGACAGTGGTACTTGAAGTTTCATGACAGGAAAGCTAAGATGTTTGCCCTGCCTCAAGAGCCTTATAATGATAAGTTTCCTGCAAGTTTCAACTTGACAAACTCAAAACCAATCAGACTTGAATGTTGGGCCTTTCATATGGGAATTTCGTTCATCCCTTTGCCTTGCGCATTTATACTTCAAATTTGATCCAATTTCAGCTCCTAAGACTCTTTTTGCAAGCTCACGTCCATGCAAGTCATGTCCTAGGCTTCCTTGAGGCAGATCACACCATTTATGCTTCTCTTCTTGTCTTTTCACATGCCCATGGTTCTGCATCATAGCCAAAGAAAAGTCTTGGTTTATGGCCTTTAGGAAGTTCCCAAAGGGAGCAAAGCATGTTTCTCTAGGGAACAATGCAAGGCTTAAAGCGCAAGCGACAGAAAAATGCATTGCTCCCTTCGGCAACATCCTAAAGGCCACGTAGGGAAAAAATTAAGCCTTGAAGTAGAAGGGATAGGAACTTGTATAGTTCCTCTAAACAATGGACATTTATTGTTAATTGATGTTCTATATGTACCCAAGAATTGAAGAAACTTGGTTTCTGTATGTTCCTTGTTAACGTTCAGATATTGCTTGAATTTCTTTAATAAATCTGTGGATATTATTTAAGATAATGGTGTCGTGAGTTCGTGCTTTAGTAAAGAATGGGTTGTTTGAATTTAATGCGAGTGTTGCTGCTTCTAGTTGCTCTATAACTGGGGTTACTACTGAGATGACTTGGCATGAGCATTTGGGACATATTGGACAAGAAAGTATGACTAAGTTGTCCTCACGAAGCTTACTTGGATCATTGTTGAAAAGGGTCAAGAGCACAAAGTGTGTGGACTTAAGAAGTCTATATACGGTCTAATGCTAGAATCAAGACAGTGGTACTTGAAGTTTCGTGATGCCATCACAAGCTTTAGTTTTGTGATGATGCATAAAGAACATTGTATTTATGTGTACACTTTTGGGTCCAAATTTACCATTATGACTCTATGCGCTGGCATATTGATAGCAAGTTATAGGTTGAGTTTGTTGAAAACCATGAAAAGATGGTTTTCTTCCACCTTTGACATGAAGGACATGGGAGAAGCTACCCATATCCCTAGTGTTAAGATCCTGAGCGATAGGAAAGCTAAGATGTTGGCCTTGCCTTAAGAACCTTATATTGATAAGATTCCTTCAAGGTTTAACTTGACAAACTCAAAATCAATGAGACTTGAATGTTGGGCATTTGATATGGGAATTTCGTTCATCCCTTTGCCTTGCACATTTATAATTCAAATCTGATCCAATTTCAACTCCTAAGCCTCCTTTTACAAGCTCACGTGCATGCAAGTCATGTCCTAGTCTTCCTTGAGGTAGATCATACCAAGCATGCTTCTCTTCTTGTCTTTCACATGCCTATGGTTCTCCATCATAGCCAAAGAAAAGTCCTGGTTCATGGCCTTTAGGAAGTTACCAAAGCTAGCAAAGCATGTTTCTGTGTGGAACAATGCAAGGCTTGAAGTAGAAGGGACAAAAAACATGCTTTGCTCACTTCACCAACTTCCTAAAGGCCACGTAGGGAAAAATGCAAGCCTTGAAGTAGAAGGGATAGGAACTTGTAGAGTTCCTCTAAACAAAGGACATTTATTGTTAATTGACGTTCTATATGTACCCAAGATTTGTAGAAACTTGGTTTCTGTATGTTCCTTGTTAACCTTCGTATATTGCTTGAATTTCTTTAATAAATATGTGGATATTATTAAAGGTAATGGTGTCATGTGTTCTTGCTTTAGTAAACATTGGGTTGTTTGAATTTAACATGAGTGTTGCTGCTTCTCGTTGCTCTGTAACTGAGGTTACTACTAAGATGACTTGGCATGAGCATTTGGGACATATTGTACAAGAAAGTCTGATTAAGTTGTCCTCACGTGGCTTACTTGGATCATTGTGGTCAAGAGCACAACGTGTGTAGACCTAAGAAGTATATATATGATCTTAAGAAAGCTTCAATAAAGTGGTACTTGAAGTTTCAAGATGCCATCACAAGCTTTGATTTTGTGATGATGCTCAAAGAACATTGTGTTTATGTGTACACTTTTGGGTCCAAATTCGCCATTATGACTATATATGCTCCCTACGACAACTTCCTAAAGGCCACGTAGGAAACAATGCAAGCCTTGAAGTAGAAGGGATAGGAGCTTGTAGAGTTCCTCTAAACAATGGACATTTCTTATTAATTGACGTTCTATGTGTACCCAAGATTTGTAGAAACTTGGTTTCTATATGTTCCTTATTAAAGTTAAGATATTGCTCGCATTTCTTCAATAAATATGTGGATATTATTAAAGATAATGGTGTCGTGTGTTCTTTATTTAGTAAATAGTCTGTTGTTTGAATTTAATGTGAGTATTGCTGCTTCTAGTTGCTATATAACTGAGGTTACTACTGAGACGACTTGGCATGAGCATTTGGTACATATTGGACAAGAAAGACAGAATAACTAAAATGTCCACACATGGCTTACTTGGATCATTGTTGAAAAGGGTCAAGAGCGCAAAGTATGTAGACTTAAAAAGTCTATATACGATCTTATGTAAGCTTTAGGATAGTGGTACCTGAAGTTTTGTGATGCCAACACAAGATTTGGTTTTGTGATGATGCATAAAAAACATTGTGTTTATATGTACTCTTTTGGGACCAAATTTGCCATTATGACTCTATATGTGGATGACATATCGACAACAAGTTATGGGCTGAGATTGTTAAAAACTATGAAAAGATGGTTTTCTTCCACCTTTGACATGAAGGATATGGGAGAAGCTGCCGATATCCTTAGTGTCAAGATCCTACGCAATAGGAAAGCTAAGATGTTGGCCTTGTCTCAAGAGCCATACATTGATAAGATTACTACAAGGTTCATATTGACAAACTCAAAACCAATGAGACTTGAATGTTGGGCCTTTTTGATATCAGAATTTCGTTCATCCTTTTCCCCTGTACATTTATAATTCAGATCTGATCCAATTTCAACTCCTAAGCCTACTTTTACAAGCTCACGTCCATGCAACTCATGTCCTAGGCTTCCTTGAGGCAGATCACACCATTTATGCTTCTCTTCTTGTCTTTTCACATGCCCATGGTTCTG
>JANZXP010000007.1:19884019-19894403 GCA_027576715.1 Erythroxylum flavicans | reverse complement strand
ATGCATCCTTCCCCTAGCTCCTTTACCTCGGCCTCTACCCATAACAGCCCCTACATCATACTCCTCATCATGCAAAATGGTCATGGCATCATCTTCTTCATAATCTGAAAAATCAGTTTGCTCCCTAATGTTTTGGACCCTCCTTGGTTACCTCCTATGCTTGTTAGCTTCAAAGGAATCCATTCTGTCCTTCATCTCCTCAAACAAGAAGTCAAATCGTTGAAATTGTTGTTGCATGCATTGAATCATGAACTTGAGATCACCATTCATGCTTTTAGAAGTCTCTTTGGTAGCACTTTCCTCTTGCTTAGACATGATAAGAACAGTAAATGAATATTAGTAAACAAGAAAAAAAACCCTCACTCACAACCTTAGTTTTTACACTCAAAGAATGACACTTCACTCGTGTTTCACTCTTCTTGGCTTTTTTGACGCTAATCTCACTCACTCTTGCCTTTTTCCACTCTTGTTTTCTCTATCAAGTTCGTTTGGAATAAAGCAAACCTTTAAATAATCCAAATGATTTGTTAGTTCACTAAATATAATCAAGAACCGGTTTCTTTTAGAAGAAAAGGTTCAAGAAGTTTAGAAAAAGAACAAAAGAATGTTAAAAGAAGAAAAACACTTAACTTTTTTGAACTTCTTGACACTTTCTTGCACTTTTTTGGAGTTTCTTGCACTTGTCTTTCACTTTCTTTTCTTTTCTTTTCTTTTTTTTTTTTTATCATGCAAGAACCTTTGAAGAACAAGGTTTCTTGAACTATATTGAACGAAAAACAAAAAACAAGAAGAACTAAAACAAGAGAAAAAAACTAAGAAAATTGAATCTGTTTTGGGTGGGATGGATAGGTGCGGTTAGTTGGTATGTTTTAGGGTATAAGGGTGGAACATTTCGTGGTTTTAGTGTATGGGGTGTGGCAAAATAGAAACAAAAAGATAGATAACCAAAACAAGATGTTAAGGGTGAATCTTGAATTGGAAGGATAGAAGATTTGGCTTAGGATGGCTCTAATTACGAAATGATGTGAACCCAATAGAGATGAACCCTCTAAGCCCACAAGAATCTGATTATATGATCCCAAGAAACCTAAACACAGATCTAGTTTTGATGGACCTTGACCCTTTGTCTAAAATGACAAGAAGCTTGGTATAAATAACCTACACCCAAGAAACAATGAAACCAGAAACTTAGACTACATTAAAGTCTAAACCCAAGGAATATAGAAACTTGAACGAAGGTTATTGTGGAAGTGCTGTGAACACCACAAAGAAAGGATTCCTTTAATAAGTTCTAGGTTTGTTCTTTCAAAAACTCAAGGAGAAAACTCTCTCTCTATTTTTCAATTGAATAATCTGAATTCCTCCTCCATAATGAACGTCCAAGACCCCATAAGTACTAATTCTAATAGAACTCTAAGAAACAAGGTCATAACAATTCTGATTTGACCAAGTCTCTAACTTCCTAATATGATATGTATCACACCAATCCTGGTACATGTAGGATTCTAAGATAAGATAAACCTAATCTAAATTTAACAAACTAATCCTACTTGTAGCAAAAGTCTAAGTCATGCCAATCCCACTTAGAATAGGATTGTAACTTAATTACAATTCAAACTCTAACTAATCAAATATGATCTAAAGACATCTAATCAGATTTAAACACAAACAAAGCCTCCCTAACATAGATTTTCGGCCATACTAAGAAAATATAACCAAATAAACCAATACTTGAGTCTTGAACATGATTCATGGCCCAAACATGTAATCTTCAAGAATCTGTCCAAGAATGCACAGCCCAAACATGTAATCTTCGAGATTTTTTAGTCTTCCACAACCTTGATATAATGGATCAAGATTGAATCTCTCTCTTCCAAGCCTAACTTGAATGGTTTGTTCTTACATGGTGAATACTTCAATTCGGCCCAATTGTCCAAATCTGTCCAAGTTTTGTGCACCAATCCTTGCATGGGTTCCTTAATCTTTTTGGATCTTGATCTTGTGATTGGCCCACTAGGAACAGATAATGGATCATTGGCAGCAACTTGTCCACCTATGGCAGCATGCTTCCGACATGACTCTCCATGTAATCCTCCAACCATGGCAGCATGTTGACCTTGGTTCTCATCAGTTGTTGAATACAACAGCCTTGTACCCAATTTTCTCCAACACAGACAAATAAAAAGAACAAAAATAAACAACATAAAAGGATAGTAATTAAAATCTAGCAACTAAAGCTCTAATACCAAATGATGCGAGACTCAATAGGAACTTATCTTAGAGTTTCTTCAATAAGATGGAGCTAAGCCCAGGAATGGCTAGAATCAAACACACACACAGAAGCACAAGAAACAAAATTGAAAAGATAGGAATAGAACACCAAGAGAAAAAGGGGTTAGAGGAATGTTGGTCAATGGAAAGAACCCTAAGAGAACTTGTCTCTTAGAACCCTATCCTTGAGACACCACAAAGGAAGAACGTGCCTTTGATAAGTCAACTATTCTCAAAGAATACAAAGAAAGCAAAAATGCTGTGAATAATACTTAATATTATTTTTAAATCAATCCCCCTTCAAAGTACACAGAGGGTGTCTATTTATAGGAAAAACTTTCTAAATTAATGTCCTAAGGCAGAAACTAAATAAAAGGAAATAAATCAACCCCTAAAATAAAAGGAAACAAAATAAACTTAGAGAAGGTTTTGACTAGATGACCTTATGTCAAGGAAAACAAAAAGGAAACTAATCAAAACATGATCTGAAAGTATTGGACGTTATGGAGCACGTCCTTCTCCTTATTTTTAAGTGGCACATAGTTGTCACATGGTATTTTATGTGAGTTCTTCCAATTGGACTTAATGTGGGCCTTTGGACACTTTATGTTGGGATTTGAGGAGTAAGACAATGCCTCTTGGACCTTTATGAAATGCAATCTGACTCAACAACATGGGCTCTATCTCTTGAAGGCCTTGGATCAAACAATTCAATGCTTGCTTCATTGCTTTGGCCCTAGCTCTTTTCATTAGGCCTCCAACATCTTGCAATGGATCTTTAGGAACATTAAACTTGAATGTTGGGCCTTTGATATGGGAATTTCGTTCAGCCCCTTGCCTTGCACATTCAAACTTCAAATCTAATTCAATTTCAGCTCCTAAGTCTCCTTTTACCAACTCATGTCCATAAAAGTCATGTCCCAAGCTTCCTTGAGGCCGATTACACCATGTATGTTTCTCTTCTTGTCTTTCACTTACCCATGGTTCTCCATCAAATATTTCAAAGGACTCATGATTGGTGTGTATAATGAATTCCTTGTGCCAAAGCTAGTGTTGCCATGTCTCTAACACTCTCACCAAGGCATAAAACTCCTTATCATATGTCTAGTAGTTAAGACTTGCTCCACTTCGTTTCTCACTAAAGAATGTAATTGTTCTACACTCTTACATTAAGACTCCATAAATACCTATTCCACTTGCATCACACTCAATCTCAAAAGTTTTAGCAAAGTTAGGCAAAGCAAGCAAAGGTGCTGAACTAAGTTTGTCTTTAAGCAATTTAAAAGCATCATCTTGTTCTTTACCCCACTTAAATCCCACTTTTTTTTTTGATTCATTCAGTTAATGGTGCTACAATTGTAGAGAAATCCTTAATGAATCTTCTATAAAAGCTAGCAAGATCATTAAAACTTCTTACATCACTAACACATGTAGGTTTTAGTCGTTCCCTAATTACTTTTACTTTCTCTTGATCAACATGTATTCCTTTTATCATTCACAGCATAACTAAGAAAATTAAGCTCATTACTGCAAAAAGTACATTTCTTTAAGTTATATATTTTCCTGCCTAATTGCATCAAAAAACAACCTTCAAATGTGTTACATGCTCATCCAAATTCTTGCTATAAACAAGTATATCATCAAAATAAATGACATCAAATTTGTTGTTAAAAGAAGCTGAAATATGATTCATTAGTCTCATGTATGTACCAGGTGCATTGGTTAAACCAAAAGGTATCACCAACCACTCATACAAGCCATGTTTAGTTTTAACAACGATTTTCCATTCATCACCCTCATGCATTCTTATTTGATGATATCTATATTTTAAGTCAGTCTTTATGAACCTTGTAATTCATCCAAAATATCATCTAGCCTAGGGGTGATTTTATTGATGGCCTAACAATCAACACACATTCTCCAAAAACAGTCCTTTTAAGGCACAAAACAGAAACCCCATATGAACTCGAGCTTTCACGAACATATTCTTTTTCCATAAGCTCACTTGCTTTTGGATTTTGTTGGTCTCTTTAGGATTGCATTTATCTAGTATGCTTGCTCCTAGAATGAAATCAACTTGGTGTTCAATTCTTCCAATTGTTGGCAAACCATTAGGAAATTCTTTAGGAAATATACCTTTATTTTCTTGCAAAAGATCCATAATAACACTAGGTAAACTCTTGTCAATTTTTTAGAAGTAATCAAAACATCCTTGCACAGAAGTACAAGTAAGGGCTGCCTCATGGTTAGTGCTTTCTTCACATCACTCATTTTTGCATAAACATTCATTTTTCTTCCACTCAATTCTTCCTTGCTTTCTCTCTCTTCATGTTTCCCGTTGCTCTTAGTTTTACCACTTAACACACTATTTTCTTTTTTCTCTCTTTCATGCACCCTCATTAAAGTTTCATTCAATGAAGATGCAAGCCTTCATATTGCTGTTTTATGTGCATTTGGTCTTCAAATTTTGCCTTTGGTGATAATGGTCTAAGTTGAAACTTTTGTACATCAATTATCAAAGAGTAACTATTCTTCAACCCATTATGAATCACCTTCCTATCATATAGCCACAGACTTCCTAACAACATATGCCTAGCATTTATAGGTACCACATCACACCACACCTCAACCTTATATTTACCAATGGAGAAAGAAACTAATACTTGTGAAATCACCTTCTCAACACCACTATCATTTAAACATTGTAACTTGTATGGTTTTGAATGTTTAATAGTAGGAAATTTCAATTTCTTCACAAGCAAAGTACTAGAAACATTTGTGCAACTTCCACTATCAACAATTGCATTACACCAAATCTCCATGAGACCCTCGTCACTTGTCGAATTCCAAGCATGCTAGTGAGATTACAGCTCTGATCATCCTCCTCTTTTCTCACAACCCTATTTTGGTAATGCTAGAACATTCGACGTGTTAAACTAGAAGATACTTACCTCGTTTTCAAAAGACATTAACGACATCGTGTGTTGTTGTATGTTGTCTTTTAAGTTGGCTTTGGTTGTTAAAGACTAAGGAGAGTTAGTCCATCTACGTGTACTCTCTTTATTATTATTCTATATAATTTATTTTAAAAAAAAACAATCACATTACACAACTTATTAGCACTTAAACAATGAGTACGAAATAGATTTTCCTGTTGTTCACTATGTTCATTATTTTCACTTTGCAAAACTAAGTGTACGTTGTACGACCAATGTTTCTCCTCTAGCATATTCAACATCACTAGAATCTTCTAATGGTGACATATCATTATAGTCATCCTCTTTCACACTTTCAAATTCAACAGCCCCATCCCTCATGATCATTACCCCTTTATTAGGACATTCACTTGTAAAATGACCATTTCCCAAGCACTTAAAATTCTTAATTCCTCTAGGTTGACTATTTTTATTCTCACCTTTACCCTTGCTGCTGACTTCATTTTTATTCTTAAAATCATCAAATTTAGGCTTAGCAAAAGGGTTATCATCCTTTTTACTCCAATTTGATTTCTAGGAAGACGAAGAACCCGAACAAGGTTTAGAATCATACTTACATGTTTCCTTGTGTTTGATCTACCTTTCAATTTTCATGGCCACATTTACCATGCCTTCAATCTCCACATAGTGTTGTAATTCCACAATATCAGCTGTGTTCTTATTTAAGCCATTTAAGAACCTAGCCATAGTTGCCTTATGATCCTTTTCCACAGGACCTTATCATGGCTATCTCCATCTCTTTGTGATATTCTTCTACACTCATGGAACCTTGTGAATCCCTATAATAGTGGCTAGGGATAAATCTCCTTCTCATGATTTTTTTCTTCTCCAGCGATGTCTCCATAGGTCTTCCACCATTTCTATGCCTATCTTTACACAATGATCCCTCTAAACAATAGAATAATCACAAAATTCAACAAAGACTAGTTTACTTTTTTTTTTCTTCAAAATAGTTGTGGCATTCAAAGATCATCTTCCCTTTTCTTTCCCACTCCAAATAGCCATCTTTGTTCTTCCCTGGAAAAGGAGGAATCTTCCTTTTAATGCTACCTATATTTTGGTCCACGTTATCAAAATGCCCTCTCCTATTTTATCTTCTAGGATTAACTTCTCGACTAACAATGGTAGCTTGATCATCATCAGTATCAATTCCATAACAATAATCACTATGAACAAAGGCTGGTTTCCTTCCTTGTCGTGACTCACATTGCAATATGGCAAGTGCGTCATCATGTTTTTCTAAATGATCTCTTACATCTCCCATCATTTTGAACATTTGTTGAAATTGTTACTGTATTGTTTGAATTGCTTGATCATTTAAGGAAGAGCTCACTTCTTTTTCTTTGTTAGACATGTCTTAAACCTAAAATAAAGAAAAAATATAGCCTCAAACACTCCCTTAAGTGTTTCACTCAATTAATTCCAACGTCACTCATGTTTCACACTTTATATGGCTTTTCACGATGCTAATGTCACCTCTCTTGCCTTTTACCACTCTTTTTTTGTTTATGGGTTCTTAGATTAACTAATTTCCTTAAGCAAACAATTCAGATTATAGCAATTTGATGGAGTAACAAGGGGTAGTTCTAAGAAAAGAATAAAAGGAAGTAGTACAAATTCTATCAAATCTTCTGAACTCAGTTGCCGATATTAATTTTTTGAACTCACACTTTTAAAAATTTTTTAAATCAGCAATAAACAAAAGATTAACAATAATTGAATTGATGAAAGAACAAAACAAATAGCTACAGTTCTAGTAGCGAAGAAGAAGAAAAGAAAATGAAGAACTAAATGAACAACAAATAAATGGATACGCAAACCTCAAACTTGAGCCAAAGCTACGAAATGATGGAAATCTTCAATTTAGCAATCATACACCCCAATAGCTGAAGAACTAAGATACATATGGAAAGCACCCTCCACAATTGATGGAAAGTTGGATTGTTTAAGTTTGAAAGTAACAAACAAACTATTTTGATTAGAATAGCACTTTGAATCCTCCAAAACACCACAATCTTTACAAGTTTGATAAGTAAAAAGAAAATTAAAGATTTTAGGTTGTAAACGTCACAAATTGAATTAGTTTTTTAAGTTCCAAAGATAGTGCAAGAACTTTAAACAAAACTCTCAGATTTTGTATAGTCATCAATTTATGTTCCTACAAAGAGAATCAGCCTTATCTATATAGGACAAAGGCTAAGACACAAAATTCAATTCTAATTTAATACAAATTGTAACTGCCCATTTAATGACAGCCTCACAACCTGTAACTCCTTATTCTAATTTAGAGACATTAAACTCACATTAATATAACTACCCATTTAATGACAGCCCTATAACTTGTAACTCTTTATTCTAATTAAGAGACACTAAAACTCACACTTAACAAAATTAAAACCCTAATTTTGTTTATGTTGAATTTACATAACAACTAACCCAAGCCCAACTTACTAAAGTTCAAAATAACCAAAATAGCAGCCAATGATCTAAACACATGTCAAGGCTAGTTGATTAGTGTTTTGTGTTCTTCAATGGGCTGGATTGATTCAAACAATGTGGGTTGGATCATTGTATTCATGATTTGAGCATGTTTGAATCATGTTCAGAGGCTTAAGCTCTTCTTGCATACATAGACCCTTGACAGAATCTAGATGAGCTTGTTCCTTCCAATCATCTTTAAGTAAGCAAGTTAATGCTTCTTTCATCCTTTTAGCTTTAGCTCTTGCCATTGGTCCTCCATAAATAGTTAAAAGATCTTGCTTCTTGATGTTACCTCCAACCTTGTCCAAATCCTCCCCTTGTTGATTCATAGCATACTTGATCATTTGAGGAAGAAATAACTTCTTTGTCATTGTTAGACATGCCATAAATAGTTAAAGGATCTTGCTTCTTAATGTTACCTCTAACCTTGTCCATATCATCCCCTTGTTGATTCATATCATACTTGATCATTTGAGGAAGAAATAACTTCTTTGTCTTTGTTAGACATGTCTTAAACCTAAAAAAAAGAAAAAAAAACAGAACAACTCATATGCTCCCTTACGTGTGTCACAAAAAAATTAATAGATCACTCCACTTGTGTTTCACACTTTATATGACTTTCCATGATGCTAATGTCACCTTTCTTGCTTTACCACTCTTGTTTTTCTTATAGGTTCTTAGATTAAGTAAGTTCCTTAAGAAAGCAATTCAGATTATCGCAATTCAATGGAGTGAGAAGGGGTAGGTCTAAGAAAAGAATAATAGTAGGTAGACTAGTTTAAAGTGGTACAAACTCTATCAAATGTTAGAACTTGGTTGCTGATACTTTTTTTTGAACTCACATTTTTTAATCAGCAATAAACAAAGATTATCAATAATTGAAATTAAAGAAAGAACAAAATATATAACTACAGTTTTAGTAGACAAGAAGAAGAAAATAAACCAAAGAAATAGATGAACAACAAATAATTGGATTTGCAAACCTCAAACTTGAGCCAAAAGCTCTTATAACAAATGATGGAACTCTTAAATTTAACAACCATACACCCCAATAGCTGAAGAACTAAGATACATATGGAATGCAAATTAACACCCTCCACAATTGATGGAAAGTTGGATTGTTCAATTTTGAAAGTAAGTGATACAAGAAGCCATGGCAGTAGTGGAGATCAAGGTGCCACATGCCAAGACAAGCTTACTTTGCCAAGCGGACCTATTACAAGGCAACGTGCAGCAAGACTTAAACAAGCACTTCAAGGGTTTGTTCAAAGTCACATTACATCTCACCTTGATGACAAGGTCGAACCATCCATGGAGAATTCAAGCCGAGTAGTCAAGCTTGTGATTCTTCTAGAGAGGACAAGTGGGAGGGCTACTATTTAGCCAAATTTCAAGACAAGTTCAATTATTCTTATGGGCTTAGTTTAATACATTAGGCTTGTTATTTATCCTTTATTTATTAGGACCAAAAGACTTGTTATGGACTGGGTATTTATTTGTAAGCTTGCCTTAGTTTGTTTTACGCCTCCATTATGCCCATTCCCTTCCCTTAGATTTATTTAAGTTATTTGGACTTATTTAAGGTAGATTAGTCCAATCCTAAGTGGATTAGGATCAGATTGCATTATTGGCCTATAACTCCTAAACTAGTTAGGATTAGGCTTGTTTTTAGCATTAAATGGGTTTGTAACCTATTCCTTTTAGGGTAAGGACGTGAGCAAGGGTATATGACCTTATTTTATCCTTGTAAACTTCAGATTAGTTGATTACTAAAATTCAGAGATATTCTCTCTAAGAAAGGCATGTTCTTCTTGTTGTTACTTCAAGGATTGTATCACTTATCAAGATAATCACTTGTGGCGTGTTCAATTCTTCTATTTTCTTTAGGTTTGGGTCTCAATTTCGTATAATTGGGGTTGAACTAGCATGTTCTTAGAATAGAAAGATTGGGAATTTGATTCAATAGAATTAGGAGGTTTCAAGAACCTTGTTTTCTTAGGGTTTCTGTATCAGTTGGTATCAGAGCTTTGACTTAATTCTATTCAACCCATATGTATCTTTTTATGCTTTCTAGTTAGTTTCTTTGAAAATTTCGTTTCTTTTTGGTTGTGAAAAATCTGATCTTTCACGTTCTTTTGCGTCTTTTTAAATTCTTGTCTGTAAATTCGTGTTTTTCTTTTCTTCTAGTGAATCTTTGTTTTCTTGATCTTTAGACCTAAAGAAAAAGGAATCAGAAAAGAAAAAAACGAAAAAGAAAAGAAAAGAAAAGAAAAGAAATTTCAAGATTGATCAAGAAACATCCAAGATTGTGTTTCTTTGAATCTTTGTTTGATCTTTCATTCAAGATTTGTTCTATTCATTCAAGATTCATCTATCTTGTCTTCCTTTCATTCAAGAAGCTACCAAGAAACGGTTTCTTTGAATCTTTTGTTCAATTTTTGGAATTTTGGCAGAATGGGATAAAAAATATAAATAATAATAATAATCATTTGGTTTCAGGTTTGGTGAGTTTGTAATATTTTTTTGTTTCTTGGTTTATTTCTTGTTTTGGTACCTATCTTGCTTCTCTACATTGATTTGAACAATTGTTGCACTCATAATTGTTCAATTGACACAAGAATCGTTGCCTACACTAC
>JANZXP010000007.1:19844442-19856254 GCA_027576715.1 Erythroxylum flavicans | reverse complement strand
GGTCATGTGGTTTCAACAGATGGGGTTGCAACTGATCCAGCTAAGTTGGAGGCCATAGCCAATTGGCCAGTTCCACGAGATGTCATAACTTTGCTGGAGTTTTTGGGTCTTGCTGGATATTATCGAAAATTCGTTAAGAATTTTGGTCTCATTGCCAAGCCACTTATAGAGTTGACCAAAAAGGGTGCATTTGGGTGGTCACCTACAGCCCAAACTGCTTTTGAAGCCTTGAAACCAGCGTTGGTGGCAGTATCATTATTGGCAATTCCAAATTTTTCTAAAACCTTCGTGCTAGAAACAGATGCATCCAGCAAAGGTCTAAGGGCTGTTTTGTCCCAAGGGGGTAGACCATTGGCTTTTCTTAGTCAAGCCCTTTCTCCTAAGAATTAATTAAGTTCGGTTTATGAGCGGGAGTTGATTGCAGTGGTGTTTACTATGTAGAAATGGCATCATTATCTTCTGGGGAGGCATTTTATTATTCATACTGACCAATGTAGTCTGAAGTTTCTGACTGACCTACGGGTGTTGAATGGGGATCAGTTGAAATGGGCTATCAAATTGATGGGATTGGACTTTGAAATTCATTTCCAACCGGGGCTGGAAAATAAGGTTGCAGATGCCTTGTCTAGACAAATGATGTTTCAAGCTATTTCGGTGGTACAAACTAACTTTTGGGACTTGGTGGATGATTGTACTAATAGTGACCCTTGGATTATTCAGATGATTCAGTCCATTATCCAAGGATTAACAGTTTCGGATGGTTTATCAGTTACTGAGGGTAAGCTGTTTTATTAGGGTAAAATGGTGACATCAACTAATTCTCCATTGGTCCAGCAGCTATTACATGACTTTCATGATTCAGCGATTAGAGGGCATTCAGGTTTTTTACAGACTTATAAGAGGCTGGCTGCAGTGGTTTATTGGAAAGGCATAAGGGCCAAGGTCAAAGAGTATATTGCAGATTGTGATGTTTGCCAACGCCACAAGTATGAAACACTCTCTCCGGCTGGTTTATTACAAACGCTGCCAGTACCACAGCACGTTTGGTCATCTATCTCTATGGATTGCATTACGGGACTACAAAAGGCAAGCAGCAAGGATACGATTATGGTGGTGGTGGATAGGTTATCTAAGTTTGCTCATCTTTTAGCCCTCTGTCATCCTTTTACTACCAAGGATGTGGCCCTGCTGTTCGTCTAGGAAATAGTGCATTTGCATAGTTTTCCAGATACTATAGTGACTAATAGAGACCCCATCTTTCTCAGTCATTTTTGGAATGAGTTGTTTCGCAAATCAGGATCTTAGTTGAAGCACAGTACAGCGTATAATCCGTAGTCCGATGGCCAGACTGAGGTTGTTAACTACTGTCTTGAATGTTACTTGCACTGTTTTACCAGCTGGCATCCACACCATTGGCCCTTTTGGTTGTGTTGGGCAGAATATTAGTTCAATAACACTTTTCATTCGGCCTTACAAACTACGCCTTTTCAGGCCTTGTATGGTCGCCCACCTCCAGTGTTGTTTAAGGGAGAAACTTATCCATCTAAAATGGAGGAGGTGCGTAATTTGATGCAGAATCGGGATGTGTTATTGGATGATTACATTCCCATTTGCTGCAGGCTCAGCAAAAAATGAAAGAGTTTGCTGATCATAAACGAAGGGATGTGGTTTTTGATGTTGGCGATTGGGTGTATTTGAAAATTCAGCAGTACCGGTTGAAATCCTTAGCTAAGCGGCATAATGAGAAGCTTAGTCCCAGGTTTTATGGCCTATATCAGGTGGTCCAGCGAGTTGGGCCGGTTGCTTATCGTCTGACACTTCCCCCCACTGCTAAAATACATCCTGTTTTTCATGTTAGCTTGTTGAAGAAGGCTATGTCGCCAACGGTTGTTCCTCAATAACTTCCCCTTTGTCTCTCGGATGATCTAGAGTTTCAGGTCTAGCCTGTTGATTTTCTATAGTTACGATAGTCAGCTTCTGGGGTTATTGAGGTATTGGATCAGTGGATTGCTTTACCCCCATGTGAGAATTCGTGGGAAGATTTGTCATCTCTGCATTCTGCTTTTGATTTGTCTCACCTTGAGGACAAGGTGCAGCTTTTGGGGGGAAGTAATGATAGGGTAGGACTTGAGGTTACCCGAGTATATGTGAGGAGAAGGAAGGGAAAGGGTAATGTGGTGGGACAGGCATCATTATCCCACATACATAAATAAGGCAGTGTAGCTAGGGGGTTGGGGGAGCGGGAAAACAGCTAGGACTTATTGTTATAAATAGAAAATTAAATAGAAAGTGAGGGTATTGAGTGGGTAGTTATTGAAGGGAATTTAGGGAGTTAGAGGGACTCATTCAAATCCTCTGTAACTCTGTAATATGGGAATCGTTAGTGATTTGCTATGGTTCCTAGAAGTTCAATAAACAAGTGCATTTTCAGTATTCATTACTATCCATGTGTGTGAAGTTACCTTCTCTAAATACTGGTTTTATCAGTCTCGATCCTTTTTACTATTTAATTCGTAAAGCATTATCCGAATCGTCCATAAGCCTTGTATTTTAGGTTCATACATCATACCGTAAAAGTTGATGGCGACTTTTAAAGGCTAAAAAAGATGGGACTGGATCTTCTATTTTTGTCAACCAGTTTCAACCTTATGCTGGTTAATCCCATCGACACATTTATGTGGGACTCACATAAATATGTGGATAAAATTAATTAGCACATGATTGGTGCATCATTTTGGGAACAAAGGATTTTCTGTGAAAGAAGAGGGACCACTAAGTACATGATCTTGGTTAATCAAAGTGCATGATCCTGGTTAATCAAAGTGTCACCAATTACCATTTGCAAATATCTGTTTAAACAATTTTTTCAAAAAACAACTATTCAACACAATTAGTGGTGGCAATTTATTCTTACTAAGCTGGAAGCCCTCATGAGGGACTAAGAGCAACAGCTGCATACCTGAAGCTGCAACAAGCAACGTCCATCATTTGCATTATAAATCAAATTTCTTGAAAGTTTATTGGAACTGGAAGCGCACCTAGTTTTATTTTTCTTTATATATTGTTTATGCTTAGATGCAGATGAGAAGCAAGAATAAAGTTTGACCTTAAAATTTTAACATCTATAATACATTATTTTCTTGTCCTTACTTCTTTTAAATTCTAAATTGTATTAATATTAATAAGTAAAATAAACAAATATTATTTTATTAGTCGTTAACTAAGATTTGACTATACGGTCTAGTAACTACTGCAAAAAGGCTCTTTTGAAGGGTTTTACCAGGAAAGTTTCTCCTCTCGCTTTCAACCCGTCATGCCTAGAAAGATGCTTAGTCCCTGCAAAAGGCTAATAATTCACCAAAATCAAAAGGAGAGGGGACCTCGGCCCAGTGTAATGAATCTTGTACCGTTCCAGTCAGTATTGGGCGATACGTATCGTACCGTCTGAAAAATGACACAAATGGGATGTTCCAGTATTGGGATCAAATATTGTCCTATATTAGCTTGTTATGCCTAGTACCAGTCATTACCACCGGTATTTGAAGTACAACCATATACCAGTCGATAACGGAAAATTTAAAAAACCAGGGGCATTTCTGCAAGAAATGAAAATTTTTTTAAAAACCCAAAAGTTTTTCAAACCCAACCCCAGCCTGACTCTGCTACCTTTTTCTTCCTCTCTTTATTTTTTCTCTCACTCTCTCTCTTCTTCACCATCATCATCTCTTTTTATTATTAATAATATAACATTTAAATTCTTATAATAAATAATAGTTATATTTTTTCTACAAAGAATAATTAAAAATATGTTAAAATAAAATTTAAGAGGCCTCAAACTTTTGTATTTCTTTTTAAAAATTTTAATATAAATATAACAATATTTTATTATTAATAACAATTAAATATTAATATAAAAATATATTTTTATTAAAAATTAAATATTAAGATAGAAATTATATTTTATTACTGATAATAATTATTCTTTTTATTTCATATTTTGATGTAATTTTTATTTATTATATGATAAATTTGTGTTATTTTAAATACTTTGTATTGTTCTTAATTTTATATTTCTGTGATGATAAAATAATCTTTTTCATATTAATTGTGGTTATTATTTATATCTGAAATATGTGAAAATAATATTAAGAAAAATAAATAAATTGTTATTTTAAATTTCTATTATTATGATTTTTTGAGATAAGATTGGTTTAAATTATATAGTACAATATTGAAGGATTATTTTGCAATTTTTTAAAAATTTAGGAGCTATTTTATAAATTAAAAAATTATCCAAAATAGTACCCAATATTAATTAATATCAATATAATACTGTATCAAAATTCAATCAGATAATAATTCCGATACAGTATTCGTAACATTGCACTGACCTCACTTATCCCTAGCTTTACATAATGCAAAGCAAAACATAGCCAGATCATAGTACATCTTACAATGCCCGTACCAACTCGTATAGTAAGATTGATAGTCAAAAACATCATTACAAAAACAACATCATATCTCTTTGTCTTTCTACTCTTCTGTCTCTTATATATTTACAGTGTCCTATTTCTTCGGTCTACAATCTGAATAATCATGTACTTATGTCTTCGTGATACTTTAGTTTAAGCAATAGCAACTATGCCTGCATAGGAAAGTAGTCTTCTGCGCCGGAAGGTGATAGTGATTTACTCTGATCCTTTTTGTTCCCCAAAGCTTTATAAGAATGTTCCTATTCTTCTCTCAGCCTTTATCTATCTCTATTTGCTCTTTTCTACACTCTTCGCTACAGAACAGAACATCCCCTCTGAAATGGTTCAACGTAAAACAAGATTAGTTGGTAATTATACATCAGACCTCAACAATCCTATTTCACATAAACACATTTGAATTACACGTTTAATGCTTGTTAGAATACATGAAAAATATGTGATTCCTGACATATGGGTCCTCAAATCACCAAAAAGAAGAAATCAGAACCGATAAAGGCATGCATATCTAAACCTTGCTTCCCACTTTTTCTTTATATTGCCCCTTTTCATTGTTAACCTTAAAAGGCCACAATAAATTTTCTGGTTCCTATGTTCCCAACATGTTTACAGTAGATTTAAAATCTTAGAGGGGAAACAACGACTAATTCTATATTTATCGCACTCAAGACAAGATTGTCGGCAAATTTTAGTTTGAAGAGAATAAACCAAATCACATTTAGAGATCAAGAACCTAAACAAATTAAAATAGAGGTGAAAAGAGAAAAAAAATAGAGGAAACCAACATGTACTTGAAGATGTCTCGGTTATCACGAAGAGGTTTCTTGCAAAGAAAACAAGATTCCAAGAAATGAGATTGGTGATCTTCAAATCTAGCATCATAGAACCTCATAGATCTCAGAGAAGAGACCAAAGCTGATGATAGATTTCTCAAACTACATCTCAGGCCACAAGAAAATGACTATGAGTAGTAAGAGACACCATTCCTATCATTATTAGTGTTATTCCTACAAAAACCAGCTTCCATATCAGCTAGAGAAACTAATTCATCATCCTCTTTGGTAACAAAACAGAGTACACACTGACTAATAAAAACATGTGATAAGTTCTAGAGTAGAGTTTGATCGAAGAATATGGATGTCAGTGATGACGATTGGAAACACCAAGGTTTATAAAACAAAGCTAAGTTACGTGGAATGTGTTGTATGATATGACAGGACGCATAATCAAAACTTTTTTCCTACAACTAATAAGGAGAAATGCAGCGTCTATGGGGTTTGGGTACAAAAAAATGGCAAGCTCATTACGTAAATGAATCTATTCACTAGAAGTGATAATAAAGGAAATATACTGAAAATATCTGATGGCTTTTCAACTCTACTCTTTGCATCTATATTATGTAACTGCCATTTTCTTTTGAGGTTGAGTTTGAGGTTTAAGGTGCTGGTTTACATAAATTCCTATGTACTCATGTCTCGGGGGCTTAATACAAATATGTTTGATTGATTCCACTAACCCCGTTAAGCTACTCATTTATGTTGTCAACATTCGTATATAAAGAAAAGCTAAAAGTGTATTTCAAATCTAATATTTATATCGCAATCAAATTTAATGTTTTGAAACTTTCAAGTCGAATCTTAATAGGCCAAAAAATCAAAATGGACCCTAACGTTTACACTAGTATTTAAAATGGACCCTAACATTTAAGAGTGTTCAAAATGAACCCTAAAGTTTGCAAAACATTCAAATTAAATCCTAAACCTTGAAAAATGTTTAAATTAAACTTTGACTTCTAACGATGTTAAGCCACCGTCAGTTATCTTCTAACGTGGCAAAATTTTTGCTTATATTTTTTATTTTTAAGTGGGACCTACCAAACAATGATGCTAAATTTTTTAAAGGAGGTGAGTCCCATATGAAGTTATAATGCTACGTTTAAATACTACATATAACTACGTAATACACGAGTTTAATTACAAAGCTTTACATATTTCTCCGAGTAAACAAATTCACGTATTCAATTAGAGTGCTACACATTTCAAGATATTATGAATATGGTGATCCTCATTATAAAGCGCATCCATATGGATTCTGTTAGGAGTCATAGCAATGTTCTTAACTTCATTGTCCTCTATAAGCAACTGAATCACCGATCTGTTCGAACTTTTATCAACATAACTCGTCCTTATTGGTTTTGTAGAGCTTGGACACGATTTTTTTTATCTTGAACATAATTCTTACTAGATTTCTTCCTTTTGATCATAGGAATCTCGCTGATCTTTGCCAGAAAGTTGTTTATTTGTTCAACCATTTTTGCCTTTTCGCGTTCCTCATCTTTTCAGTATCTAATGTTTGCTTGATTATTTCAATGCTTATCAAATCTTTAAGAACGATTGTCAGATACCTAAACGGTTGTCATCTGGAAACTAATTAGGAGAATTCTCGATCCAAACCCTACTACCAGAATTACAATTGAAGGCACTAAAGCTGATAAGTGGTTCAAGGAGGGCTATACACCTGTTGACGCTACAGATGAAGATGAAGACATAATGTTGATGAAGAAGCGTTCTCGATGCATAAAGTGGTAACTATGAGCTTCAATTTATTTGTCTTTTCCTTTTTTTGAAATGTCAATAATAGTCTTTTTTCATTATGTTAACTGAAACCATTATTTTTCTATTATAGCTGTATGAATGGGAAAGGAGTCCAGGATCACCTAACCTCATCAATGCTTTCTAGTTAATTGGAATGTTCTCATGCCTAGACCTCTCAAGCTTCTTTCAGAAAGAGTTGCATCTCCATTCCTTGCTTCAGAATTACCTAAAAAAAAGATCTTGTAACATCAATGATATCTTAAAGTTTGCACATTCTGTCTAAATGAATTAGGATGTTTCTGAGAGAAAGATTAGATTTACTTCTAATCACTCTATGAAAGATTTGCTTGAGAAGATAGAGGATATTATGACTGAGATGGGATATCACGTCTTGAAGAAAAATAGAAAGATTCGTGAAACATCATTTTTTTATGTTTCTTTTGATAAGCTCTTCACCTCAAATTAGATAAAGCACAAATCACTAATCCAGGATCTAAGAAACATTAAATATTACGCAAGAATAACAAAAACAACTCAGAAGGTATTTCCACCATACCCACAGAATTTAGGAAGGAATGGGGGTGATAAAGAATGAGTTTGATCTTTACAAGCACTTGCTTGAATGAAAACCAAGTCTTTAAAGAACATCAAGGAAGGATTTCTCTAAAGTAACGCAAAAGAACACTCAATTTGTTTTCTGAATATTGAATGAATGAAGTCTACCTACAAGACCCAGAATAAAGAGTATTTATTCTAACCCTAATGACTTGAATGACTTTCATAAGGATAGGAATTGGGTTTTGGCCCACTCTAGTCTAAAAGAACAAAATTCCTAACAAATAAGCTTAAAACAAGTTAATTAGGTCCAAACAAACCCAAAAATGTAACTAGGTTTATTTAAGGCTATAATCCACTTATTTAAGTTCTAAATAGCATAACTAAAATTTCTAAATAAATAAAATAAGAAGCCCAAGCAATTGGCCCAAAGATGCTCAAAACAACCTAATTGTAACAATTGAGTTGTTTCAAGTTGTGCATCAGGTCCAGCCTTCTTCAACAAGTCCAACACATTGCTCCAAGCCTTGAATCATCATTATAAACCTTAGTGACATGTTCCCAAGTGTTTTAGCTTCTTCTCTTGCATATTGATCCACCATCAGATTGTTAAGAGCCTTTTTAGCATGTTTAGCCTGCAACCTTGTCATTGGACCTCTAAGATTCTCCAATGGATCTTTTTCCCTAGTATCACTTTGTTGAGCTTGTTTAAATGTTTCTCCTTGCTGCCCAAGCTCTCCAACACGTCTACGTCCCAATCCTTCTGTCTTGCCTAAAGTCACTTATCATGATCTCTCTATCATTCCCCCTCTCCTCAAAATGATTTGTCCTCGAATCAGTTTCTTCATCTCCAAAATTAAAAGGAGATAAATCAATAACATTGAAAGTAGTATGAACACCCTATTCACCTGGCAAATCAATCTTGTATGCATTCTCATTCATCCTTTCCACCACTCAAAATGGTCCATCTCCACATGGGTGCAACTTAGATTTCCATTTGCCGGGAAACCTTTCCTTTTTGAAGTGTACCCAAACCTAATCACCAGGTTTGAATATTACTTGCTTTCAAACCTTGTTTGGTTGCTTTTCATAATACCACGTCTTTCTTTCAATATTCTGCTTCACCTTTTCATGAAGCTTTTTCACTAATTCAGCTTTCTTCTTTCCATCCAAGTTGTGTCTTTCACCTAATGGTAATGAAACAAGATCTAACAGAGACAAAGGATTAAAGCCATAAACGATTTCAAATGGTGAAAATTTGATGGCACTATTTATGGTTCGATTGTAAGCAAATTCAATTAATGCAAGGATTCTTCCCATGTTTTCAAGTTTCTTCCAACTATAGCATGCAACAAAGTACCTAGAGTTATATTTATCACTTTAGTTTGACCGTTTGTTTGTGGATAATATGTAGTAGAAAATAAAAGTTTTGTTCCTAACTTACCTGACAAAGTCTTCCAAACATAAGTAAAAATTTTTGCATCACGATCAGAAACAACGGTTTTTAGAACTCCATGCAAGTGAACAATTTCAGCAAAAGAACAATTCAGCAATGTATGATGCATCATTGGTTCGATGACATACAGTGAAATGTGTCATTTTAGAGAACTTGTCAGCAACTACAAAAACTGAATCATGACCTTTCCTAGACCTAGGTAAATCCAAAACAAAGTCCATGGAAATGTCTACCCATGGTTCACTAGGTATAGGTAGTGGTTTATACAACCCATAGGGTTGAACTCTCGATTTAGCTTGCCTACACTCCACACATGTCCCGCACAATCTTTCTACATCTCTCCTCATTGTGGCCAGAAGAAGTGTTCATTCAAAACGTCAGGAGTCTTTTTAACACCAAAATGACCAATTAAACCTCCTCCATGTGATTCTTTAACTAATAACTCTCTCAAGGAACATTGGGAAATGCACAACCTATTCTCTCTAAACAAATAGCCTTTATGCCTAAAGAACTTCCCAATTGCAGATTTTTCACATGCATTAAACACATTACAAAAATCATGATCATCATTATATAAATCCTTAATATGTTCCAATCTTAATAATCTAACATTTAATGTGCTTAACAAAGCATGTTTCCTAGATAATTCATCTGCTACAATGTTTTCCTTTCCCTGTTTATACTTGATCACGTATGGAAATGTCTCTATGAATTCTACCCCCTTTGCATGCCTTTTTCTAAGTCTGTGTTGACCCTTTATGTATTCAATGATTCATGATCAGTATGGATAACAAACTCTTTCGGCCACAACTAGTGCTGCCAAGTTTTTAATGCCCTAACCAACGCATAAATTTCCTTTTCATAAGTTGGGTAGCTTAAGGCTACCCCACTAAGTTTATCACTAAAATATGCAATTGGTTTTCTATCCTATATCAAGACAACCCCTATTCCAACCCCACTCGCATCACACTCAATTTTAAAAGTATTGGCAAAGTTAGGTAAAGCTAAGATAGAAGTTGTGCTAAGTTTTTTATGGGAGAACCAATAGAAACTTGTCCTAGAGAACCTTCAACACGATGGAACTATGCCCAGGAATGACTAGAATCAAACACACACAGAAGCACAAGAAACAAAATTGAAAAGATAGAAATAGAACACAAAGAGAAAAGGGGTCAGAAGAATATTGGTCAATGGAAAGAACTTAGGAGAACCTAACTCTTAGAACCCTAGCAAGAATGTTGGTCAATGAAAAGAATCCTAAGAGAACTTGTCTCTTAGAACTATAACCTTGGGACACCACAAAGGAAGACCACTCCTTCGATAAGTCAAGTATTCTCAAAGAATATAAAGAAAGCAAGAATGCTCCCAATAATACTTAATAGTATTTCTAAATGAAAAATTCTCTTCTAAAGTACATAGAGGGTACCTATTTATAGGAAAACTTCCTAACTTAATGTCCTAAAAAAGAAACTAAATAAAAGGAAACAAATCAATCCCTAAAAGGAAAGAAAATAAACTTATAAAGGTGTTGAATAGATGACTTTCTTTCAAGAAAAACAAAAAGGAAACTAATTAAAACATAATCTAAACATATTTAACCTTATAGATCACGTCCTTCTCTTTATTTTTAAGTGGCACATGGTTGTCACATGCTATTTTAAGTGAATTCTCCCAATTGGACTTCATGTGGACCTTTGGACGCTTCATGTTGGGCTTTAAGGAGTAAGACAATGCCTCTTGGACTTTTATGAGATGAAATATGACTCATCAACATAGGTCCTATCTCTTGAAGGTCTTGGATCAAACAATTCAATGCTTGCTTCATTGCTTTGGCCCTAGCTCTTATCATTGGGCCTCCAACATCTTGGAATGGATCTTTAGGAACATTAAACTTGAATGTTGGGCCTTTGACATGGGAATTTCATTCAGCTCCTTGCCTTGCACATTCAGACTTCAAATCTAATCCAATTTCAGCTCCTAAGCCTCCTTTTACAAGCAAGTCATGTCCTAGGCTTCTTGAGGCGGATCACACCATGTATGCTTCTCTTCTTGTCTTTCACATGCCCATGGTTCTCCATCAGTCCCTCCCTCCTCGAAAGAATTCATCCTCAAATATGCAGCATCAAAGAGGGATAAATCAAATACACAGCACTAACAATACCATAGGAGCTAGGCAAATTAATTTTATAAGCATTATCATTAATCCTTCCTAAAACTTGAAAGGGGCTATGTCCACTTGGTTGTAGCTTAGATGTCCTTTGTTCTGGAAACATCTCCTTTCTCAAGTGCACCCAAACCTAATCACTAGGTTCAAATATAACACGCCTTTGGCCTTTATTGGCTTGCATTGCATATTGTTCATTTCTCCTCTCAATGTTGCCTCTAACTTTAGTATGCAACACTAATTCATTCAAAGGGGCAGCAATAGTAGAGAAGTCCTTCACAAATCTCTGATAAAAGCTTGCTAAGCCATGGAAGCTTAGAACTTCACTCGCATTCTTAGGAGTTTGGCCATTCTTTAATTGCCTTCACTTTCTCTTCATCAACTTGAAGTTGATGGAGGGCCATCAAAGCTTGCTATTCAAGATGCCCTAGCTATGGGATTTGAAGAAAAGTCACAAGAATTGGAAGAAGTTCAAGGAGCTGCAAGTGAGCCGAATGAAGTTATGGAGGAAGCAAAAATTGGGCTGAATTTGTTCTTACAATTCCAAGTCCTT
>JANZXP010000007.1:19825605-19841784 GCA_027576715.1 Erythroxylum flavicans | reverse complement strand
TATCTACTATGCATGTGCATGTATGAATGCATGCATATGTCACTGTTCACTAGCAATTGGTGAGGGGATGTTACAGTGTCTTTGATATTAGGTTGACCTTTCTTGGCCACTTCCAAGGCCCTAATTGATATTTATGAAGAGAACCAAACTTAAGGGTCGAGGATGAGAAATTGGAATTCAAAAAATTTAAACCTAAGCATCCTATTGATGGTAAATGTAATATGTGCCTATATTTGGATGTAATTGATGAGGATATATCTTGTGTTATGTAAGAGATGAAAGTAGTGGTATAATAATGACTCAGTTTGTGTTATTTTGAATATTTTTTCGAATGTCACATGGTCTCTCCCTAGGTTGTATTTTATGCTATGTCTCTTTTGACACTTGTTTCTGATGGGCACAAGTTACCACGGATGCCTGTTTCAGGTTTTGTTCAACTAAGAATTATTTTTTAAATGTTTTTTTTGCAATTCTCTTTAATTATTGATAAAACTCATCCCAAATCAATATTTTTAACAATTACCTAAAATATAATATAAATCAATTAAATCATGGTATTTATATGGGAAACATAACAAAATAGCCAGTGATGTATAAATATATTTTATGCTCATTAGCTCCACAATGGGTGCTAGATGGTGTATATTATAATTTTTGAGTACTTGAATTCTTTAGACTTACACATTGACTCAAATATCTTGAGTTAGGCATATTTTAGTAGATTGAAAATGCTATATAAGTATTTCTTTCGATGATCTTCTCAATTGACTTATAGAACTAAATGTTAAAGTGCCTTTAATTTTAACATTTAACTTTTGACAATTAAATAAGTAAAACCAGATAAAGGAAAAGTAATAGTGAGAGAAGGCTTGTAGGCAAAGAGTGATATCATTATTCATAATAATGATTATTTTTAGGGTTAATTACTAAAAAAGAGCCTAAACTTTCGTCAGTTTTTCAATTATAACTCGGACTTTAAAAAGTAGCAATAAAATGCTCAAAGTTTCAATTTGATTCAATTTTAGCCCGACGTTGGTCTCATCGTTATCTTTTACTGACATGACACTGCCACATGTCAATAACCTTCATTAATCAGACACGTTAGCAAAATTAGCAGGTCCGAATTTGACTAATGAAACGACAAAATGACGTCGTTTCATTTTTGAGAGAATAGTTATCTTAAACCTAAATCCCTAATTTCCTTTTACTCACTCTCACTTTCACACCCTTATTTGCAATCTGTAGCCTATTTCTACAACCACTAGTACTAGCAGCTGCAAGAACGCAATCCTTATCACTTTCATCGTCTACTCTATTTGTGTATGCACAAAGTTTTTATAGCTCAATAGTAATCACCTTCACTCTTTCACCTTTAGACAAAACATAGAAAGATTATTAATGATTATGCCCCCTATTGAACAGTTTGCCTTCAAGAGGCTGTAGATGGCGAAAAGCTGAGGAAATTCCCCAGATGCAACCATTGCTTCCATGTCGGGTGCATTGACCAGTGGTTCCAAACTCATTCCACTTGTCCTCTATGCAGAAACTAGGGTTTTGTTCTTCGTCACTGACATATAAATGGACAAGGTAGGGGGTTCTGCTTCTATTCTCTTGTACTTGTACAGGTTGTACTTAGGAAATTGGGTATTGTTAACTTTGGAGTTTCCTTGTCTACCGGTGAAAACTCAAGGTCCTTTTTGTAGTGCTTGATTATGATTTCCAATAGCCCTGACGGGTAAAAGAAAAAGATTGCAGAAGCTCAATTTTGGTACTTAATTAATTTCCATTTCATGTAGTAGCTGGCTTAATTATTATCTAATTATTTTTACCATGTACGAGCTTAGCTTTTTTTTCTTCTTAATGTCTTGCTTTTTCCTCAAAGTGGGAAGAACCACAAAAATATTTGTTTAAGCAAATGGAACCAGGATTGCAAACGAGGGTGTGAGAGCGAGACTGAGAAAAAATTAGGGATTTAGGTTTAAGAGAATGATGTCTTGTGTAATTCTCTAAAAAATGAAACGATGTCGTTTTAGTTCTAAAATGAAACGACATTGTTTCAATAATTAAACTCTAGACCTATTAATTTCGTTGACGTGTCTGATTAGTGAGGGCCATTAACACGTGACAGCGCCACATCAGCAAAGATGACGGTAAGATTAACGTCGAGTTATAATTGAAACAAATTGAAACATTGAATATTGTATTGCTATTTTTTAAAGTTCGGACTATAATTGAAAAATTGATGAAAGTTTAGGCTTTTTCTAATAATTAACCCTTATTTTTATAATATCCTATAATTTCATAAAATTAACACTTGTGTTTATTACATGCTATGTTGAAAGATTCTTAGTCTATCAAGGTACTGAATAGGCTTGGCTCAATGGGATTGAAGTCTAGTCTATCTTTGTTTGATATTAAAAAAGGTAACACAAACTTTTAAAGATTGCTTCAATATTATAATTTTGAGAAAGGAAAAACTCTTACGTATCAATTCTTAGCGGATAATAAGGTAAATTATGCAATTTATAATTTCCTTATAATGATCAAGTCAGCATAAATTATGGTTATTACCAATAGTTAAAGTTTTCTTTAATAATTAATCCTAAAATCTTCTCATATGTTAGAATAGTTATATTTCCAATCCTTTTATTTTAGTTTTTAATTATTATATTATTATTTCAATTATTGAATTTTATTAATTAATCTATGTTAAGAATTTTATTGATATTCCATATGACTTTTAATTTGAACTCCCACATCATTTTTAATATATGTCCAATTTAAATTTTATCGCATACTGTTTGAAACAAAAAAACTTTTATTAATTATTTAGTTCTAAAATGTCTTGAAATATTTGACTGCAATTATTACATTATAAGATTTTGTATTTAACATAATATTTTTCAAAATTTTATTACCATAAGTCAAATATATCCAAACCGTTTTAGAAATGAATAACTTACAAAGTTTCATTTATTAAAATTCGTTATATTTAAATTTTGTGTAAAAAATTTGTAACACTTGAATAAGATACTAAGGGGGTTAAAACGTTCCGAGTTTAACGGCTTGGTAGGCGGACAATAGAGACCCAACAATAAACAAAAGGCGCAGGAGATGAAAAAATCCTCAGAAAAATATTACGACCATCCATGTGGCAGAGCAAGAGTTATAAATGGTTATGTGTACACCGATAAAGATGAGACCTTTGTCTGCCACACAGTTCCAAAATGGCTTCGCTCAAATTACCGTCATCTGGTCACAAGCTTTCCTATCCTCTTTCTTCAACAATTCGTCGTTCCAAATTAACTCCTCACTACCAACCATGGCAAGGACTGGCTCAAGGAGTACCCACAAGGCCAAAGAGACATGTCATCCAAGCTTCCCTCCAACACCAACTTTTATCTTCTTCTGCTCTTCTTGAGCACCATGACCAGGTGTTTTCCTTGGCAGAGAGTGTAGGTTACTCTTTGGCTAGCTACTACACTTCTCTGGGTCTCTTCGTCATCTCTGTTCCGGGTCTTTGGTCTCTTATCAAGCGCTCTGTTAAATCGAAGGTACAGTAATAATTATTCATCTTATTTATTACTTGACAGTTATTACCAAGCTAATTTCTTCTTGGTCACTTCCTTTTGATTTTCAGATTGTCCAAAAGACGTTTGTTAGTGAAGATGAAAATTACAAAATACCTAAGCAAGTTGCAGGCGAAATCTTATCCTTTTTCACTCGTAACAATTTTGTGGTTGCTGATAGAGGAGAGACCATTACGTAAGCCATTTGTCACTCTGAAGTTTCCAGTTTTATGGGTTCTTGGTACTATCCTGAGTAGTTTAACAATGTATATTTCCTCTTGTCAATGGGGTGTGTAGATTTGAAGGCATGATGGTTCCAAACAGAGGGCAAGCAGCATTGCTTACTTTCTGCACCTGCATCAGTTTGGGGAGTGTTGCTCTTGTGCTTACTATAACTTACCCAGACTTTGGCAACAACTGGTTCTGGATCACTATTCTTAGTCCACTGGCGTAAGTGATGACTATTATGTGTCATTTAAGTTCTGTCTAATCTTCATCTGCATCCCTTAAAGGTAATCACTTGCAAGTAACTAATTCTTCTGAAATTGTGTGGTTGTAGAGGCGCATATTACTGGAAGAGGGCATCTAGAAAGGAACAGATCAAGGTAAAAGTGATGGTTGGAGATGATGGGAACTTATCAGAGATTATAGTTCAAGGGGATGATCAGCAAGTAGACCTAATGAGAAAGGAACTTAACCTCAGAGAGAAAGGAATGCTGTATGTTAAGGGCATATTTGAGAGATGACTGAGCTCGAGCCAACTTATTTTACAAATGACTAAAGCTGTTCATCAACACAAGCATTTAAAGCAATTTCCAATTTCGTAGCGTGTGAAGAAATTTGGCAGGATTTAAATTGGAAGTCGAGTTTGTGTACTCTCATCTGAGTTCGATATGATTGTCTGACAAAAGAAAGCAGCCTCCTACGAATTGTTGCACAACAACGGCTAAACATGAAAGCTGCAAATGCAAGAGTCACAACACAACACATCTGATAGTACAATTAAATTAAAAATATCAACATTCAACTTCGAGAAGTAGAAGCATCCATCCATACAAAGCAACTTATTGAAAATTAATAAACAGTTACAGAATCCAGATTACAGGACCCTGCCCAAACATAGCCCAAAGAACTGTGGGGCAAAAGCAAGGCGTGAAACAAATCTTCGACATCATCAAATGTAACAGAAACAAAATTACACCGATCATATTGAAAAGTCTCAACCGATTAGTAGCTTATTCTCATCCAAAAAGGTATAAGTGGGCACCTCTAAATTGTACGGAGCTGGGCCCTTACGAATCCTACCAGAGATATCATAATGTGAGCCATGGCATGGGCAAAACCATCCACCAAAATCACCAGCATTTGGCAAAGGAATGCAACCTAAGTGTGTACAGACCCCAATAACGATAAGCCATTCAGGGTTTTTAACCCTGTCAGCATCTAGCTGTGGATCTCGAAGAGATCCTAAATCAACAGTGTTAGCCAGTTGGATATCCTCTTCTGTTCGGCGCCTGATGAAAACTGGCTTTCCTCGCCACTTAACAGTCACGGTGGTGCCTGGCTCAATGCTGGAGAGATCAACCTCAAGAGAGGCCAGTGCAAGGACATCCTTACTTGCAGACATGCTTAGTACAAACTTAAGGATAAGCAAACGGATCAATGAAGCATAAACAAACCTGCCACCAGTGAGGACAAAATAGGCAAATGCCCTCTTGCTGGGGTCACCAGGGGGGTAACGCTCATGATTGCACTCATCATACGTTATTTTATTACTGGGGTTCTTAACAGCTACCTCAGTTGCTAGAACATCTGGAACTATGATATCTTCATTTCTCGGGCTAAGTGACTCAGAAGAAAATCCTGAAATTAAGAATAGTAATCTCCTTACTATAATCTCTAGGAATGCACGTAGCTGGTGCAGCCATATCAGCAGAAAATTTGCCATTGGCATAAAGGAACAGATTCGTATCATATCCATACAGAGCTTCAGTAGAAAGATAGAGTCAACACTGTTCATATAATTGTGCAATTCAAAATCCATCCATATGTGTCCGTTCTTGAGAGGTCAGTCAAAGACTCTGAATCCTTGGAAATTAATTTTAATCTTCTATATAATATAACTACCAACATTGATCTAACAAAATGCTTTTCATCTTCATTTCTCCTCCACAACTTAATTGTCCATACTCTGTTTTCTACATTCTTCAACGGCGAATTCGAATAAGACAAAACTTTTCTATGCAATTTAAGGTTATTATTCTCTGTTACCACCTCAACAAGTTACAGCAGTAAAATGTTTTCTCTGGCTTTCAGATTGCATAAAAACTAGAAAATAAGAAAATGACCCATTTTAAAACTTCTATACAGATCTCTGGAAATTAGTAAAGTAGATGTATTATCAGAGATAACTACTTTTGGTAAAGGGCAGGATACATGGGTATTATGGTGCAAATGATATTTTTCCTACTACTTTTTTCCATCTGACTTGAACAAAAGGGTATCCTAAATTTACTTTGTGTCAAAGTAAAGTGCCACTAAAAAATTATTAAACAGCTTAGCTTTGATTTGAATAATCAAAACCCAAAAGATTTTTAAAAAAGAAACACAAAATAAGAATAAACACTTACAGACTATAGGAGACATGGACCTCAGTCAAGTTAGTAAAGAAGGGGAAAAGCAAGGTTCTAGTTATGTCTATGCATAATAATGACACAGTTTGGGAACAAAACAATTTAGAAATGTATATATCAAGGAAACGAGTTCAAAGAAAGAAGGGAGGTTACAGTTATTGATTTTGATCAAAACATATCTACTAAAACCACAGATTAAACATTGCAGCTAGTAGCTCAGTGGTAGAGAGATTAAAAGTTTTCTCATCCACTAAGGTTTAAATATTTCTAGACCTTTTATGCTTTCTTAAGCACCCAAAGAAAACTTAAGTTTCATCTCAAGGAAAAGAGATTAGAAATTAAGAAAAGATTGATAACCTAATGCGATAAAACTAGTTTCACTATTTTATGACATAAAATGATATGATAAGAAGACAAGAAAACAATAGAGGCCAGAAAAATAAAGAAAAGAGGATTGAGATGAATCACTTTACAGTCACATTTACTAAGGTTGCGGAGGAATCCAGAAAACAACCAACTTACTACCCTCTCAATGCTTCAAGAAAACAAAGATTTCAATTGTTTTCCACCTTCACTCTTCTAGAAATTGCAAGGATCAATCATGGATTGAAAACAACTACGAATGACTAATTTTAACTATTAAGTTTTTATTTGGCCTTTCAATATAGATCCTGTACACCTACCTAAGTGTGTATATATACATATATAAGGATCATTGTATTCAGTTAAATCCTTTTAGTAATTGATTGGGCTGAATTTAATGGCAACTCAATTGAGAGCAGCAACTCCAAAGGAAATGTTAATCATTGGTTCTGCACCTGATTTTAACAGAGAATTTCCCAGCATTCCTCAAAAGGAACACAAGAAAATACCTTGTCTGATCTCCATGATTACATGAATTACATTTCATTAACCTCTTCATCCATCTTTGAACTGATCATATTACCTAGATTTGAGTTTGACAAACACAAGTATCAAACAAAAAGAGACAACTGATAAGCCACTTTTCATTCAATTCTCCCAGCTATTTTCCATGAATATGCTGACTTATAAATCAACTACAAAGTTAATATTAGCAGATAAGCAATCAACTATATAATCCTAATTCTGATTACGAGTTGCTTACCTTAAAGGGTAGTGCAAGATCTCGGATATAGCTTTTCTTTTGGATATAGACTCGTCTACATAACTTGCTACTAGAAACACCTTAAACATATCTTCAGAGGCATTACAATCTTATAAATAACATCCCATCACTTTCAATAGATAGGAAGAGGGTATATCTTTTCCTTTGGATCAAGATGTGATGTTAGATGCACTGTGCAAATAACTGAAGATTATATAAGTAGGCTTGTATTACCCATAAAACACATAAGTTGAGAGATGAAAATAAAGCGTTACTGCTTTGGTTTTGGTTTTCACATCAGTTTATGTCTTGGGAGACATAAAAGTTCGGCCAAAATCTTACTAGGAATAATGAAGCTCTACCGACAAAAAATTATTAATACCTAGGACTGTCGAGGTGTCTATTTTGTAGGTCAGTCTACAACCTCTTATGAGCCTTATCTAGCGGCCTGGTCTTAGATTTCATAATAGTCAAAATGAGAGTCGGTAGACATTCAATTCCAAAGTTTTGCCTGTGGTGCCAGCAACCCTTTATATCCTTCCCCTTTACATGTCTCCCTCAAAGGCACACCAAGTTTGCTCTTCTGCTACACCACACTCTAAGGTGACAATTAAAGAATCTGACAACCACCAAATCCCTGTTTTGCTCTCTTTAGCTCTTGATGCACCATAACAAAACTCAACTTTATTAAATAAAAAAAAAATGGAATAGATGATAAAGCTATTTAAACGCCAAAACTGCCATGCGTAAACATATATTTATTTCTTGTCATCCGATTCCAAGAATCAACCAAAGAGAAAAATTGGAAGTGCTCAACATAAATCATATGCAAAATCAGGAACTCCACAATCATCAGTTAAACATATATTTCTTCTTTTCATCCAATTCCAAGAACCAAATAAACAGAAAAAAAAAAAAAGAAGGAAGTGCTACGCAACATAAATCATATGCAAAATCACGGACTCCACAATCATCTAGTAATGAAAAATAAAATATTTTAGTGATCGCACAGCCAAAAATCAGAACCATCCCAAAGTGCCAACTATCAAATTGCTAAGTTCTGAATCAAAACAGACAGTCAAGAGCTCCTTAGAGGAGAAACCATTAACAAAGCTCCCAAACAACAAAATCAACCAAATATTAGAGAACCCCAATTGGAACGAAAACCGAAAGCAAAATCGCAAAAAATTGATCCCAAGAGAATAAAAGCCCTAGATTTTTTCTCACTGCACACCTTATTTAATCATCCAAAACTGAGGTCGATCAAGGCAGCAACCTTACAAAAAAAATTAATCGAAAATAAAATCAAATTCAAGAAAGCATCAGATTTGCAAGACCCTAACCTCTGTGAGGAAGGTGGAATTGAGGCCAGAAAGCAAGAGAAATGTTGAGAGGCCCCGATTTAGAATCAGCATAGGAGGAAAAACCAGAACCGTCAAAGAGATTACGAGAGAGAGTTGTCGAGGTGGCGGCGGCTTGGGACAGCCTCCATGATTGTTGGATTGAAGATAGCTTCCTCGCTGCAGCTCTCAACATCTTTCCTTCTTCTTCTCTCTATTCTTTTGCTCCTATTTCTCACTCTAAATTTGTATTCCCAATAAAAATCAGAAAATATTATTAATAAAATAATAATAATAATAATCTAATGTTGTTAAAAATAATTAATATTTTGGGCCCTTGGTCCAGTAGGAGAAATATGTCAATTACTTTCGAGTTATCGCAAGAGGAAACAATGGAAGCATCGAAAGAAGCAGAAGATGGAGAGAGAAACGCAGAGTTCGACGCGTCGGAGATCGATTACATCAGCTACGACGGCGAACATCACCTGCCGCTGATCATGAGTCTCGTCGACCAGGAGCTAAGCGAGCCCTACTCTATCTTCACTTATCGGTACTTTGTCTACTTGTGGCCCCAACTCTGTTTCCTGGTATTAGTTGGTGCCCTAACTCTTTACGTCGTGTTTTCTCTATTTTTCTCCTTTCCTTAATATGGGTTCTAATGGATGCTTGTTAACTTGTTTCGAAGGCTTTTCATGGAGATAAATGTGTTGGAACTGTTGTATGCAAGATGGGGGAGCATCGGAATACTACGTTTAGAGGCTACATAGCAATGTTGGTTGTTATTAAACCTTATCGAGGAAAAGGCATTGGTAATTTATCATTTTTATTTCTTTTTCTGATATGGGTTTGGCTATTTTTTGTGATTGCATACCTTGATAGTGTTTATAATTCGGTCAATTGGATCTTTGCTTGTTGGATTTGTGCTGTTTCTTATCTGTGTATTAGTTAGTTTCTGTTCATCATTTGTTCAATTTCAGTTTGATTTTCTTCTGGTGATATTGCAGCTACTGAACTTGTTACGAGGTCTATTAACGCGATGATGGAGTCTGGATGTGAAGAGGTATCTCTCTTTATACTTTATATCTCTTAATTCTTAGGTGATGTTCACCCTTTAACGGTGACAGTAATAATATCCTGGAAAGTTTGGATGATTTTAAATTACAATATCTTGGTTCGGGGAGACCTTAAAGTCTATTACATGACATCTGTTCTGAATGCATTAGAAGTTTTCTGTTGGGTACAAATTGAAATTCAAGTTTATAGCAAGGTAGGCATCTCTTTTTGCATGTTGATGCTCAACAAATGTTTATATCTAAGTTAAGAGTTAACTATTAAGGGATTGAATGAAGTCAAATATCATTACAATTTACAATAGTTGCTTGGTCAAGAACCCTACTGTATATACTTTGGTTGGCTGCTTGTATGTGGGTGCATGTACACATGGTCAAGACCAATTTTCTCATGTCACATTCTGACTCCATATCTTGTGTCTCTCTGCAGCACATGTGTGTATGTGTGTGTGCGTATCGTGTGTGTGACATCTAAATACGAGAAAATTCAGAACTTGGAAAGCTAGGAAGTCTAACAGTTGCGAAAATGATGTATCATGTATGTGACATTCATATACGAGAAAATTCAGAACTTGGAAAGCTAGGAAGTCTAACAGTTGCAAAAATGATTTCGTGTTTCCTAGCTCCCAAACACATTTTCCCATATGGTATTATTTTGTTGGTGAATGGTTCTTTGTGGTTCAAATAAGGATTTGGACTTTAAGATATGTAATTTGAATTCCAAGGTCCGTGGATGTAGAATTTTATTTATGTATGGTTTTGGATGGAATATTCTATTGTTGGGGACTTCCAAAGTATTTCCCCTAATCTGCTGTGCTGTAATCATTGTGCGACGATTCATTTAAGTAATTTGTCTTTTGAAAGAAGAAAGTTGAAACGAATACATTTGACCTCTTGTTACATTTTTCTCAAGGTTACATTGGAAGCAGAAGTGACAAATAAAGGAGCACTTGCGCTATATGGCCGTCTTGGGTTTATCAGGGCAAAACGACTCTTTCGCTACTATTTAAATGGGGTTGATGCTTTTCGTCTAAAGCTTATGTTTCCTCAGCCAGATTTACACTCTTTTTTGCCTATGATGACTAACATGGATGACAACCAGCATCATAGAGATCATGTTTCAGGACATACTGAGCATATTGCTGCAGAAGAGAATTTGAAACTAAACAGTGTTTGGTGATCAATTATCGAAGGTTTTGCAGTACTTGCAGCTATGCGTTGTACCCTTGGTGTAGCGGTAGTTGTTATAGACTTTTTGTATTTCACATAAAAGATTTATTAGTGGTGTAGATGCTCTTGATATAGCTTCTTCTGGAAAAAGTAAATCTTGTGGACACATCATGTAAGAGATGGATTTCATGACTTTCTACAGGAATCCCAAATATTAAGGAATTAGATAGCGTTCTTTTCCACGGACGTTAGGATCTCTCCACACTTCATTTGTCATAGATTCTCCATTAATGGCCTTATTATTTAGGATTTGAGTGCTTGGTTTAGGGAATTATAGAATATCGAAGTTTGCAATGCGTCGATTATAATGTTTTTCTTGTTATAGTCTGTTTATTTTTGTTGTTAATTTTAGTTTTTTGTTTGTCGTTATAATTTAATTTTAATTGTTTTTTAGTTCTTTTTAATTTTTGCATTTCATTTCTCCTTTGTGTAAGTGAAGAATCATTCTGCTTTTATTTTTGGCGAATCTGTTCATATTCTCCTATTCTGTACTGGTGCTTTTCCCTTATTCTTATATTGCACTTCATGAATTTTGGATACTTTGAAGTCTTAGTCAATAGGGTTTTCAATTTTGCGATTTTATCCATTTTGTGGGTTCTGATTGAAGTCCTCCTCTAAACTCATCTGTCAGATATGTATCTTCTTGTTTCTTGAGGATAAAAATGAGGCTGTGTTTTTAATATAGATATACTTATTTTGGCAATATTCAGAAACTTTATTATTGAACCAATAATCAATATTTTGATAATAACAAAGTATACATTATTTGATGTTTTAAGAAAGCATATGAAATAAAATAAAATATAATTTGTGGCACTGAAAACAACAAGAAGACCGAGATTAAGGAAGGTCAAAACGTAATACGTCTATAAATTTACTTGTAACTTTTCTTGCATCTTCTATTTGGTTATTTTAATGCTTTAGGAGTTAGTACGAAATGTTTTGAATTTAATAAATAAATCTTTTCATTTATTAAGAGAAATCAAAGTTTTGATTTTAAAAAAATCATCTTGATCGTTAAAATACTTTTTCAAATATTTTTGGATCAAATTTTAGTTAAAGGATTGTGGTTTGAACTTTAAAAGAACTTGAAACATTCTTTGAAAACTTACACGCTAATTGACCAATGTATAGATGTAGTTGACAAATATGTTGTTTTTAGAGATATTGGTTAACTGATATCTAGGTGTGATTAACTAATGCTTCTACAACCTTGAAAAAATTGTGCATAACAAATAAGAAACAACCAATTGAAGGATAGAAAAGAATTAAAACAAACATTAAATAAATAAAATCCAGATAATGAATCACTCTAATGACTCTTCCTATGCTTGAATTTGTCATACATTTGATTAGCCCTAGTTTCTTGGATCGATAGGAATTTCAAAGTTATAAATGTATTCTTTCTCAAAAAATATAACCTCTTTCCTTAAAGTTGATTCATTGAAATCATTTTTTTAATAAAAACCTTCGAGAATGAATTAATTCATTTGTTGAATTCTCTTGATAGATTTAACTCAATTTCTATATATTAAATCTAAAATTCAATCTTTTATGTTTGCTACTTCAATTCAACACAAGATCAATTCAACACAAGATAAACTTATGAATAATTCTTAAGAAAAATTGAATTTTTCATCATGAGAGAAATATTTCCAAACAATATAGGCCCACGATTGCAACAAGCTGACAGAAGCTCCAGGAATAGCCCACGATTCTGACAAAAGGCTCAGATGTGAGCCACGATTGTGGCCTATAGGGCCATGCGCAGAGATTTACAAACTTCATGTTTTGAGAGACTTTTTGGACCTTTCAGACTCCCAAAAAATCCTAAGGTTACCAAAAACATAAAAGACTATTTAAATAACAACAAGTGCAGAGAAAAGGAGAGTTTTACATTCAGCCACTCTTGGAAACCCTAAAGAGAGAGAAAAGAAGGAGAGGAAGAAGGAGGA
The DNA here is from genome assembly GCA_027576715.1 of Erythroxylum flavicans. Taxonomy (NCBI): domain Eukaryota; kingdom Viridiplantae; phylum Streptophyta; class Magnoliopsida; order Malpighiales; family Erythroxylaceae; genus Erythroxylum; species Erythroxylum flavicans. The sequence continues at coordinate 19,828,861 of JANZXP010000007.1, read as the reverse complement.
AGAAGAAATGGATCCTGACGCCGCTGCTCCCCGGATTATGTGGTATCCCGACGATGCTGCCTTCCCAATTCGTCCAATCTAAGTTCCATTTTCTCTTCATTTTCTTTTTCACTTAAATGTATAAAGTGAGATGGATTGTATGGAAATAGATTTCGGGTTGTTGATAATTTTCTAAACTCTCCTTCGGAATTTTACTTTGAGTTAATGTTGATTTAGTTATTTTCGTGTTTATTGGTTTGGGTGTTGTGATTTATTAATGTATTTTATGTTTCGGTACCAAACCAAGATGGTGAACCGTATAAAAATGAATAGATCATATTAGTGAGAGTTAGGTGATCTAATTGACCACTTAATCAATCTAGTCGGTAATTTCATGGAGAGAGATCTCGTGCGAGACCCGATTATTTATTAGAGAGCTTTAGAACTAATTAGAATTGTGGGTAATTTGTGGATTAAGATATTGCAAGTTCCATAATTTGATTAGGGTTTACAATTTAGGATTTAATGGTTATAACTTGGAAGAGAGTAATCAACCCTATGATCGTCTAGAACTAACACCATGTAAACATATAAATAGCTAGATTAGCCTTAATGATAGGTAAAATCTCCTCTCTCATAATTTGATTAACTCTCTTGACAGATTTTCATTGTGACCTGTGTGACTGCTCAGTTTAATTCTGTTTTGATGAAAATTTTGCTTTACAATTCTTGAATCAATTTCTTGTATTTACTTTCTGTGTTCATTTGTGTAGTTTTTATTTCTTTTTATTCTTTTCTCTGAGCCTTAGACGACATAGGATTAGACGAGCACCCTCCTGGTGGGATCAACCCTTCAATACTACAAAGTACGACCCGTGCTCTTGCAAATTATATAAATTGTAAAACTTGCTTAACCAGTTTTTGGCGTCGTTGTCTTGGAGACATAGATTAGTTTAATTCTTGTAGTCTAAGGCTTTTTCACCATCTTTTGTGAAAAAAAAAAGAAAAAAAGAGAGAAGTTGGGCATAAAGTAGACAACACATCAACTTGAATATCACCAGACAACAATGGGGAATCTAAAGAGTTGAACGCTAAAAAAAGATGGAAAGAACAATAGTGGAGAAAGTACATCATTGAGAGCGACGGACCCTTATGGACATGATAGGTTTGAAATTCATCGTATTTTAGGGTATAGTTTGATACGTGTTTAGTCGTTCATTCAATTTTTAGTTATGTGTTTAGCCGTTCATTGTGTTAGTTTGTGATTTATTTGTGTTTAAAGTGTTTTATAGGTTAGAACAATAATTTGAGCTTAAATATGATATTTTTGAGGTACCTTAATGTGTTTGTTAGTATTTCAGGGTCAATATCGAAGAACGGAGAAGTTTCAGAGACATTCAGGTCGAAATAACGACCTACGATCATCAGTTTTTAAGGTACCTTGATGTGTTTGTTAGTGTTTCAGGGTCAAAATGGAAGAACGGAGAAGTTTCAGATACATTCAGGTTGAAACAACGAACCATGATCGTGACAGAAGCCTAGGACATAGGTCATGATCATGTTCATGGGCCTAATGATCATGACCTATGAATGTAAAGGAATGTCATAGGGCTTTATACTTTATCATTTTTACGAATGACTATACTCGGTATGGTCATGTCTATTTGATTTCTCATAAATCGAAAGCATTAAATTGTTTCATAAAGTATATGAATTTAGTAGAGAACCAATTGGATAAGAAAATATAAACATTAAAAACATATCGAGGGTGAGAATATTTTTCGGATAAGTTCAAGACGTTGTGTGACAAGGAATAAAGAGACAACTAACTATTTCATGAAATCTATAACAAAATGGCATTACAAAAAAACATAATCAAACACTACTAGAAATGGTTAGGTCCACGATGTCGCAAACAAATCTACCAATCATCTATTAGGGTGTTGCGTTGGTTATAAATACTTATATACTTAATTGCGAGCCCATAAAATTAGTCATGAACACTCCTTATGAGTTATAGACGGGCAAAAAATCCAATATGGAACATCTAAGACCATAGGGATGTTCTACGTACATGCAGAGTATTTCTCATCATATGAGAAAATAGGCCCAAAAGGGAAGAAAAATATTTTATTATACACCTTGAACACTCAAAGGGAGACGTGTCCATAGGTGAATGAGATAATGAAGGAGTAACTAAATTTGAATTTGAGATGTCACGTTATTAAAGAATTGACTTTTCAAAGTAGGGTAAAATAAGAAAATACCTATGTTTATATAAAACTCTTGATAATAATTACTCCATTACTGGGAATCATGAAGAGGGATTTTATCATAGTGGGAGTAGTCTAGAACCTAAAGAATTAACTCAAGGATAATATAACACTTTGAAAGTTTACCTATCATATCTTATCCGAGTAGGAGTAATCAAGATGTTGATGAATTTGTTTCTTATAAATTATGTTTACACCGAAGTAATCATGGCATGATTCCCTAATGTTGTTTTAAAATAGAAGGAGAAATTCACATGATTATCTCATAAGAAGATGATGAGCTAAAGAATGTACATGAGGCTCTTAATGGTCCTACTAAAGAAGAATGGATGACAACAATGAAAGAATAAACAACTTCCTTAAGCTCAAATGAAGTATGGGATTTAATTGATCTCCCTAATGGGCAAAAAACTAATGGGGAAAATGGGTTCTCAAAATAAAACAAAACACTAGTGGTGTATCGAAAGACACAAAACACGTCTTATTGCCAAAGGATATAGACAGCAGGAGAGAATCGATTATGAAAAAACATTTTCCCCTATTGTGAGGTTTGCTTTAATTCATCTAATCTTGGATATAATAGTCATTTTGGATCTTGAACTACATCAAATGGATGTAAACACCACTTTCCTAAATGGAGAACTAAAAGAAGAAACCTATATGAAACAACATGTAGGTTTCATAGAGACTTGCGAAAAACATAAAGTTTATCGGTTATTGAAATTGATTTATGTTCAGAGGAAACCTTCAAAGGAAGTTGTAGCACCCCATTCCCGCAAGACCCGAACCCGACATCGATGGGTGATGTCCGAGCTCGTGCCCCGCGAGGGTGGCGTGCTAATGCACTCAATCATTCAAAAGTCGGTATAATTTTTTTTATAACATAACAAAACGTGCGGAATACATACTCAAATTGGGCCCCCATTTATTTATCATCATTTTCAATTAGCAGAAATTTTCAATAATCATTCGGGCCCTTCCACAAATTCAAAGTACTTAAGTCA
>JANZXP010000007.1:19791681-19814289 GCA_027576715.1 Erythroxylum flavicans | reverse complement strand
TTTCCTTAATCTCTCTTTGAGCTCATATGTACTGAAATTTCGGGTCCTAACCCTTAATATGGGGACGGGATGTTACAGAAGTGGTATATAAGTTTGCATAATGTAATCCTTTGATATGATTTTCATAACGCTTAAGAAGACCACTATACATATATTAAGAGATTCAAAGATGAATTTGCAATTTTATCTTTATACATAGATGACATCTTGATTGCTTGTAATGACTATGAGTTTGTTAAGCAAATCATAGATTAGTGGTCGTATGAATTTGACATGAAAGACATAGGTAAAATTGCAAAATTTTTTGGAGTTAAGATTTTAAGAGATCATTCAAAATACTATTTTCACTTTCTCAAGCGACTTATATTCAAAAGATTTTAAAACGACTTTGTATGCAAGATTGCAAAAAATTGATAATCCTATTGCTAAAGGTGAAGGTCTTAATAAGAATTTTTGCCTATCTACACCATAGAAAGGGAACAAATAAAGAAATTTTCCTATTTCAGTGCAGTTCGAAGTTTCATATATGTTATGATTGTACAAAACTATATATTTGTTACGCTATTAGAATCGTGAGTAGATATTAATTAAATCTCGGACAAACATATTGGAAAGCAATAAAGAGAATATTGAGGCATCTAAAAGGTACTATTAATTATGCATCGACTTATTATGGCAACAACATATTTAAGGGTATACAAATGCAGATTGGGAAGGTGATCTAGATGAGAGAAAATCTACCTTTGAATATATTTTCTTACGTAACTATGGTTCTATGTCATAGAAATGTAATAAATAATCACATGTTACTTTATCCACAATAGAAGCTAAGTTTATAGCATTTTCAGAGTCAATATAAGAAGTAATATGGCTTAGGCGATTCTTGGTTAGTTGAGGGGTCATTCGAAGTGAGATTGATCCAATAATAATCAACTGTTAAGTAACAATTACTTGGACAAAAGAACTCAGTTTCATTGTAAAACCAAGAATATAAGTACCAAATATAATTATGTGAAAGATATAGTTACGGAAGGAGAAGTGAATATGAAGTATATATCAATAAGAGATATGGTGGCAAACCTATTGATAAAATCAATTTGTTTGAGATACATATATATTAGGCATGTGAAGTCACTAGGATTATGTAGATATTGAAGTGTAATTGACTAGCATTTCTTCATATATGTTCATTCAATGTATTTTCATGTATAAATACAAATATGATTTGACATTGTTTATTAAGTAATAAGAATTACTTGATTATGAAATATTTTATTAAGTAATAAGAATCACTTGATTATGAAATATGTTTACTTTGTATGACGAATTTTTTCATATGAATCAAAGTATGTCAAGCTCAAATAAATAAAAGATTGACCTTCTCACACTAGCAATCAACTATAGTATTTGTAATCACTGGAGAAGAGGTAGCTTTAAGGTTATCATCGATTAAAAGCTAAGGTAACTTAAACCACGAATTCTAACTTGGATAACAAGTCAAAAGGAAATTATTTTGAAGTGATCATATAATCACCATATCTATCTACAGTTTTCAGATGAGAGTTCTAAAAGACAAAGTTAATAGTAGATAAGTGAACTCAAGTTATATATTATGTATGAACCAACATCTATATGACATTGTATTTATAAAAGACATACACTTCAAATTAATAGAAGTTAATACCATAGCACATTACTCTTACAATGTATACAAAAAATTACCATAAAAGGGACTAATGTAAGTCAAAAGATCTCAATTAATATCGTGTAAGATAGTATAAGTTATGTGGACCTCTTAATACACCCTTAGGATTTTTATCTAATTCTTGGTATTAAATTTAAGATTTGTTACTTTAGAATGTCAGAAAAAATTTATGTTTGATACAATCTTACCAAACAATTCTATGAAAGCAAATTCAATTCAATTCAAAAGAATTGAAAATAAAAGAAAGTCATTTTTTGATTGTTAACTCGTATAAGAAAATTTGGTGTTCAAAGGTGGCTACCAACTCTAAGAAAATTGAATACATTTATAACACTATGAAATAAATGAGACCAAAAGAGATTAAATGAATGATATGACCTAGGGTTTAACATACAAAATCTACTCAAGGATTGCTCCATTGATCAAGACATCATATATTCCTAACAGGTATCTGATTAGGAACTCTCGTGGTCACACAAGTTATTGGACAAATATAAGAATATGCAAAAATCTTATTGATTAAACTTATCACGTGTTAGTAAGAGATGATAATAAAAGGACATACCTTATGAGTTTTAACAGGTGTAACAGGTCCTACTCATGAACTTATAAAATACAATTAATGATATTATCACCAGTTGATAAGATGGATAATGTTTCCAAAATACATACGGATATACAAAAGTAATTTCTATGTAGAAGAAAGGTTTTTTTTTAAGTTCTTTAACCGGCGAAAATAAAAAACTCTCCTATTTAAATAATAATTTTAAATTATGTATATCTGACGCTATGAATCATTTTATCTATTCTAGATTTTCTTACACACATATTCAACAATCTTCAATGTGGTAAGTCTAGATGACCTATTCAGGCTTTACAGGTTCCCTGAATTTGAAAGTTATCACTTAATATTTCAGGCTAAGGAATGAAAAACCTTTCTCCCATCACATGAATCCAATTTTCATTTCATCCGGAAAAAGCCATCTTTTTCTCAACATGTTGAAATTACGTGTGACATGCTCATTTTTACTGGATAAAACCTAACTCCTCGGAACTCTCATGAAATTCTGTCTTTTTATTACAATACCATGAGAAGATATCCAGCTTAAATCTTCCAATCCAAGTACATCATTCACACTCAGTTTCTAGTATTGTACTTTCAACTCTTGTTACCTATCATAACTTGTAATACAACTAAACAACGTTAATATGGAAACTACATACTGCAAAGCAATAAAGATTTTGTTTATAAGCCGGTTACAAATACCTGGGATAAAACTTTGCAAGTACATAACATTACAATCTACAGATTTTGACGTTATATTTTGATTGCATTTATTACACATGAGATTGCTTTTCTTCATCACAGAATTACATGTAGAGGAATATCTACTATGCCGTAGAAATCATAAAGCTATTCTACCTTCTTCCATGACAAAACTGTTCGTATTGACCTTTTCTGCAGCACAGCGCAAAAGGGATTCACAAACATTATGCTAAGAGACATCAGCATCATTTCTAAATTGATACAACTCAAGCTTCTACAATAAATACACAATTCTCAAATTAGAAATCCAGTATAAGTCAAAGAAAGAGAGGCTATCAGAATATATGAGAAACATTGCAGGGCTTTTCAAGTGGCCTCATCTGTCTCCAACTTAACTTTTGATCTATACCGGCAACCTGGTGTCCAAGAACTGTTTCTTCCACTAGCTGTTGGTTCTGGTTCATCTTCCTCCATGGTACAACAACCTTCTTCCTCATTCGTGCAACCAGCTGCTATGCCAGCCAGTAAACCTCTCTTAAGCATAGACTCTTTACCTGTATTAACTTCCTCGTTTAGCTTTGCCTCGAGTAAAGTATCTTTCTTTATACCATTGCTTGTTTTCTTTTTAGGTATGAAAATATGTGGCATTGAAAGATCAGCAGAAGATTCATCATCCAGTAATGTTTCCTTATTTTTTGATTTCTTCAGCATGTTAAGAAAGTCCATATATGCTTGTTGATTAGATTTGTCATCCACATCATCTGTTTCATCAAAAGTATACCGTGTGTATTTTGAAGGGTTCCGCATGTAGTCTGGGACTCCAGAAGGATAATCTGGAGGCAAAGGAGAAACTGAAGCATCAATGCTCGAATCAGTTTCCATCTGCACATCTTCAACCCCACCAAGCTCTGAATCTTCCCCTTTATTACATGCAGGGTCAAACCGGACACGCTTTTGAGACTTCAAATTCTGCTGATTATTTTGCAATTTTGAATCAGAATCATCATCTTTCCTCTTCAGAATAGATTTCAGATTAACATCCTTGGACATTTCATTTTGTTCATAATCAGGATTAGCTACAAAATCTTTCTCAGTAACTTGCAAACAGCACATCTTTTTAGCCGCTTCTGCATCTTCTTTAAGCCTAATTTTTGCAGCCAAATGATTTGCACGTGGATCTCTGGTCGCATCCTTAAATGAGCTGGGAAGTTCATTGACAGAATCTATATCTATCCCATAGTCATCTATGTCTCTCATATACAACCGTTCTCCAGTATTATCCTTGCCAATAGCTACTTTATCATATTTATCTTCCTCTTCCTGTTAATAATCACCACTTTATCAATTACACAACCAGAACATTGCTCAGAATTTCAAGAAACTCAAATTAGGATGAAGTGCATATAAAATTTAAAAATCAAGGTAAGAAAGCACGAATTGTTCCTCGTAACGATACAACCTAAAACATGTTTTTTTATAATTAACAAAAAGGAAAAGTCAATTAGTCCCAAGTGTAACATACATTCTACAGTAAATTCCTTGAAACTGTAGAATGTAGAATAAACGTAAAGCATACTCTAATATAATCCCTGAAAATAAGATAGTCCACCAATCAAGTTCTCTTCATAAGTTCTGAACCCATAACTCTTCAAAGAATATTTGTTTTTTTTAATCATGTGAAATCTTAAATAATTCCATAAAACTCAAATTGAAACACCATAAAGAAAAAGCAACCTAACGTAATTCAAAGAGAAAAAGAACATAGCAAGAAGAGGGTGATTACCTCGTATTCAAGAGTAGTGTCTAAGCCAATGGATTTTTTAATCTCCCACTCTTCGTCGTTACAGTCATCAGGCTTCGCATGTGACTGTTCATCGTCTCTGTCATCGTCGTCCAGCTCGTCCAAGTCATTCTCTATCTCCGATTGAAAATTAGTGTCGGAATCAGCTTGCAAAGGATCGGATTCCGGTTCGGGCACGTCTTTATCTCGGATCCACTCGTCTCGGTCGAGTTCGTCGTCCGTCAGACTCCAAAGGGATCTTAGAGTAGTAGATGAAGCGCTGGTGGTGGTGGAAAGTGACCCAAATGCTCTGTCGACCCGAACTCTGAAACTGTCTTCCATGAGCAGTAGTTGCTTGAGTTAGGGTTTTGTCGGAGACTTTGAGTGTTGAAGATGATGCGCATCTTTTAAATGGACTAGGATTATATTTGGTGGATCTGGCCATTTGGGAAGAAACCACAAATCCTCGGGCTTAAAATTGTGCACCCAGTAACGTTCTGATCCTCGTGTAATTAATGGCTCCTTTCATGTAATTTTGAAGTTTGGATTGGGTTTTGAAGTATAATTCTTAGTTCAAATGATTTCATATATATACATAAAAAGCAACTGTTATTTTCTATCTTTTCTATTTGGATTGGGTTTTGAAGTAGAACTTTTCAAATGATTTCATATACGAGTAGCATATACATTAAAACTACTGTTTTTTTTCTATCTTTCTTATTGAAAGACGATTTATTTATTAATTTTGTCACTAAGTCACTGAAAAGCTCTGAAAACTGATGAACAGAAATAAAGAAATGATATTGGAGTTACTTACAATATCTAATCAAAGAAAAATTTAAGAAAGCCTCTGACAAATTATAAAATAAAAAAGGTGATAAATTATTTATTTACCTGCCTAAACGATTGTCTAGGTATTAAAAAAGTTTTAAAAATTTAGAAAACTTAAAAGAAAATGACTTTTAAGTGTGAATTAAAAATAAATTGAAGAATTAGAAACAAAACCTTTGGTTGAATGTTTAGGAATTTATAGTATTACTTAGGGCTAGAAAATAAAACAAAATGCCTATATCTTAATATTAAGATTTTGAAATAAAAACTATGCCAAATTAGGGTCATAGGACTTGAAAATAAAACGAGCTTAGTTCTTAATTCCGTAAAAAGAAATAGACCTAAACTAAAAAAACTTGAATGAAATAGACCTATACTAAATAATGGGCTTGATTTTAAGAAGATAGATGAAATTAATTAAATGTAATGGACTTAAAATTAAATACATTTTAAATGAAATATGCATTTTGTTGGATAAAAAGGCCTTTGATTTCGTATTAAAAAGACTTTTTATTTGCTAATAAGGCAAATAGACTTTTGACTTGACAAAAAAAGGTCTTCCCTGAACTTTAACAAGTTGGGGAGGCTTGATTGAGCTTTTAGTAGGTTGGTTATAACTTATTTGAATAGACTTGATAGGCTTTGACATGTCTAAATGGATTTGGGTTTCTTTAGCTTTTAACATGAATAAGCTGAGTTTATTTCTAAAAAAAAAAGAATAAGCTGAGTTTGATATATGTTTGGCATAAAAGCCTAATCTGACCTAGTTTGACCAAGTTCAGACTCAAGTTGTCCGATCTGAAGCGCAACCTTTACTCTATTAAGTGTATTAAATGACGTCATTTTATACTCCTTTAGAGTTCATGCAAGAGATAGTCTTTCAGTCTTCCTACTTTAATAGTCTTTTCAAATTTTGTCCTTCACCTAACAGTCCTCCAATCCTCCTCTTTATCGTAGTCGCCTCCTTCCTCTGTTCTCTAAACAATTTTCCTCCCCTCACTAATTGCCTCCTTAATTTTGCCTAGTAAATTTTAAGAGAAACCATTTTGAATTGAGTATATTGGGGTTTGAAGAAATTTGAAGGAAATTCTAAGATCAATTATGTTACGGTGTTTGAGAGTTATGAACTAGATATAGTCCTTCATTTGAACTATTGAGAGACATGGTTTGATCATGTCCCCACCCCCCCATTATACTTATAAGTATTACTTCATCCTCATTGTTGCTTAGGGAGCCTTTGCATCTGTATGGTCTTATTGGACTGTTGAACACTTTGTAAAGTGAAACCCTTCTCTTTATACTCGTTTATGTTGATTATTTTAGATGCATGAGTATATTCCTTCAATGGAAAGTTATAATTAGTACTGGATAGTATACTAGTAAAGACTTCTGATTTAGTATTAAGTGAAGAAACAATTCATGTTGACGGAGCATGTTTATTGAGAAGTGATGCTTGGAATCACTTCAACGAGACTAAATCAATAGACAAAATAGAGAAGGGAGAATGTAAATATTATCAAAAGATGTTGTCAAGAGTTCAAAAGGTAGAATCTCTCATTTAAAGAGATATATGGAGTTGTGTAACAGAAGAAAGATCATATAAGGAGGTCAGACATTTTTAACTTTTAATTAATGAGAAGGAAGAATCAAATGACTGACACAGCTTATGACAATAACAAATGAAAGTTTTTTCTAGCTAATATGATGATTAATGATGAATAACAACTCTCCATAGTCAAAAATAAAAAATTTATGATTCTTGTCACCTTACCCCAACTGACCTTCAGTATCCCAACTCGAAATACCTTAAAAGAAAGAAATCTATAAGTTGTACGAGGATCAAAATGAAGAAATATTAAATACATTAGTAAGTAGTGATGTATTAGACAAGTTGACAACTAATAACTAAAAAGAATGGTCATATGGTGATGACAACTCACTACATTGACAGCAATTGGATCCCATGCAATCGAATACTAAGGTAAATTATATTCTTTAATATTGTTATCATTTATTTATTTATTTATTATGTTATAATTGATACTTCTTCATATTTTTAAATGGTAGGTTTATTTACATATCGGCACCATATACAAGCAAAAATATGGCAATTGTGTTGGTCAATTATTTAGTGGATTAGAATATTAACACCAAGCTGTCTACTATAACACTTAATAATTGTAGCATAAATAATACAATGATTGAAAAGTTGAAAAATAAGATATGGTTTGGGAGCTTATTGGTTATTAAGAGGTTACTCAATATGCGTTGTTTTGCATATATTGTGAATTTGATTGTGAAGGACAGGTTGGAGATGATAAAGGAAGGGATATAGTAGGTTCAGTATAATGTAGTGTATTAGAATGCAACACCTAAAAGAGTTGAAAATTTTGAAGAAACAACACAATAACTATTCATTCTATGTATGAAGAAGTTGGTATTAGATTGTCCTGCTAGACAGAATTTAACCTTCAAGATATTGGAGTCAACAACTCAGTATGTTGAATTCACAATATAATTGGCTACCTATAAAAGAGTAATGGGAGTTAACTAAATCACTCTGTACAAAGTTGAAAATATTTTATAATGCTATTGAGTTATTTTGAGGAGCAAAAGATCCAACTTCATACAATTGCTTTAACAAAATATGGGAGATCAAGAAAGCTATATCTCATTGGATATTTGAATCCAATGAGATACAAGATAGAGGGGGTTTATTTTTATTATGACATGTTGTATAGTAATCAGGCTCAAAATCTTATTGACATCATTAAACAATTTTGTTATGATTTGATTAATGATTATCAACTAAGATTGGATAATTTTCAAAATTGCAGTAGTTAGCTCTAGCTCCAAGTTCAAGTTCAAGTTTATGTTCAGGTTCAACTTCATCTAAGACCAGTTTAAAATCCACATTTACAAAATTCATCAAAGAAAAAAGGTTAGGACTTATTATAGTAGGATAGAGTTGGATAACTATTTGGAGGCAAATTTTACAACAAAAATTGAAGGTGTGGAGTTCGATTTATTGTTGTGGTATAAGAACCATATAAGTGACTTTTCGATGATACACGTGACCTTTTAGCAATTCCAGTATCTAATGTTGCTTTGGAGTCTAATTTTAGTACTATCGACTAGATTCTTTATTGTGCTTGACTTCATCCTAATGTTGTGAAAGCTTTTATGTGTACCCGAAATTGGATAGATGAAGATATTGAGATAAACTCTGTTCTTTATGATATATTAATGTTTTTATCATAGTGATTTTAAAACTCACAAATTATCTTATCTTATCTTATATTTTTATATTAACATATGTACCCATACAAAGACTAGTCATTCAACCAAAATTTTTTAATATAATTGTTGCATAATCAAGTATAATTTACACAGTAATGTTTCTATTTGTAGATGAAGTGGTGAGAACTATTGACGATCTTGATTGTAATAATTAGCTATCCCTTTTCTTTACTATGGATTTGTTATCATTAATCTCTATTTTAAATTTACTTATTTTCATGTGATTTCTTTGATTTTTTTCACAATTGAAGATATAACTAGTTAATTGTTTCATGTGATTGCTTTGATATTTAATTGTATGTTTTTATACAGGTCCTAATATGTTGTCTTTGCCTATTTACTCAACTTCGGTCACTACTCTCTAGCTATAATTGATAATTTCTTTTTGAATTTTTGTAAATTGTATCATTAAACAACTTGGATAATATTAGCACTATGATACTTTTTTATTTTGACAATAAAATGATTTCCATAATTTTACTGTGATATTTATTGCATAAGTAGACTCATAAATTTATAATATTAGCATTATGAAAATCTTTTGTTTTGATAACAAAATGAGTTTCATAATGTTTTACTGTGGTATTTATTACATAAGAAGCCTCATCAAATGAACCAAACACCATTTTATTATAGACTTAGATAAAAGAATAGTGATTAGTAAAAAAAAGAGATAATAATTTAAACTGATATTAATTTAAAAAAATTAAGCAAAATCATGGACTTAACAATTTTAATAAAAAGAGATAATAATTTAAAGTGATATCAATTTTAAAAAATTAAGCAAAATCATGGACTTAACAATTTTAATAAAAATGGGTTTTTAGATAACAAAATATGTTATAAAATTTTTAAATAATCTTTTTAAATTTAAAAATATTTATTTTTAATTAAAAAGCAGGCCAATATGAAAAATTAAATATGAAACAATCCAATTCTTGTTAGTAAAATCATATTAATTTTGATGTTGATTGTTGCATATGTAGTTTCTATTGTGTTTAATTATTTTACTTGTTTCATATTATTATGCTCTAGATTTAAAATTTAGTTCTTGCATATGAAATTCATGTTTGTAATAAATTATTTGTAAGTGAACGTAGATGGTGTTCTTTATTTTAGAAATTAAATGGTTTCATTAATATATTGAAAAAAAAATAATAGGATGCATATATGACATGTAACAGCGGTTGAGTACATTAAATTATTCCCACCCTCTCTATTAAGACAATTCATTTAACTAGAATACTAAAGCTTATGTAGGGCCACACAATTTACTTTTTAGGGTCACACAAAAGTACATGTGTCATTTCTTCAATTTGCATATAGAATAGTTTGTAGCACTCTGTTAATCTCCTTGCTATAAACTCTTCCTAGCCGATGCTTCTAATTACATACTTCATCTACTCAATTTCACTTTATTGCAGGAATTATCTAGGTTCGGAATAGAAAGCAGCTATTACTAGGACAACTCCAGGGACCAAGCTACCATATTGCTAAGTGGTTATCTAATGGACCCATTAATACTTCCCTCCCGTAAGTTTCTCCTGCACTTTAATATTGAGTCAGCTCTTGTAATATGTGTGAATGAATGGAAGTTCGTAGTTATGCTTTGCATGCATAATGATTTCCTCGCTCTCCTTTTAGTTAATGTCAGCTTATTTGACATATTTCCTCCGGCTCTTACGATCTTCCACAACCTCATCATTGTAAATGATTTGTTTATATTTTTCAAGATCTTGCAATGCTTGGATCATAGGTTTTTTCTCCTTTGTTCCGAATCAATTACTCTTTAATCAATAATAAGCATTGCTCTTAGACCACCTGCTTCAGGTTCTCTAATCCCTTGAAGCATCTGTTGGTTATTTCCTTCCTTTTCCTATGTATACACATTCCCATGCAAATAAGGTACATAGTCTAGTCTCCCTTATATCTACCTCTGTTCTCCGCTGGGCAGTTTAAACATCCCTCTGCGTTCTTATAGTATCTATTGATCTAGCATAAATATAGGATTGAATTCCAAATCCCTAATGAGAACTGAAACTCCAAAAATAGGCGATTAGTGGTTTTTGGGGAATATATGCATAGGTAACAGGTATCATTCAAATTTAATTAAGAAGCCATATCAATCTAGGGTTGGAAGTCTCTGTTTAGCAATTAAGCATAGCAACACTGAAGTCCTGGGAGTGAGATGTTAGTACCTCTCAGGAACTTTAGACATGATTTGTTAGCGAAATGTCCTAAGGGGTTCCCCAACCATATATATATGTCCTTCCAGCTATGATGAGGATTATAGTTGCGGATTATGTGTATAAACTATTATGGAACATTACCATATTAATTCCATTAGTCTAAACATTAAAGTTAACGTTAATAGGGTGGGATGCATGTTAATTTAAAAGTTATTTGCGGATAAAGTTTAATTGCATCTATGTTTGATCAGGCTATCGTAAGAAGATTTCTGAAAGCAGCCCTTCAAGAAGCAGTGACGAAAAGAGAAATGAGATAGTCAGAATTTAAAAGATTGATCATGGTGTGAGGAGACCTTTTCATGATGATACAACAATTATATTTTTGTTTCTGGAATTGAATCTGAACAACAGCAGCTCTTTCTATGGCCCCTACTATCGATCGAAAAAGGTAACGAGAAATGCCAAAACTGCGTCCAGAAGGTCGAACATATGTAGCATTTAAGTCTCCATTCCTTCTCTTACATCTAGAGACGACTTTTTTGTTTATAAAAAGAAAAGATACCCTTTCTCTCTACCTTTTCTCTTCATTTTAAGTTGTATAGCTACCAGTATAATTGATATATAGTTGATAGACTATAATTTTAACCCCTATATTTAGGGCATTTTGCTTGTTGATTTAGGAGTTCTTTTATTGTTTTTGGTATTAAATTCATTCTTATTATCATTTTTAGTCTTAATTGTCGTCATGGGTTGAAAGGAGTATAAATCCAGCAAAATTGAGGCTGAAATTTGAAGGATTGAAACTTTCCCTAAGTGACAATCGTCTCCATAACAGTGTAGCTTTTTAAGACTGCATTTCTCCATGATTTGTGAAGAAATAAAGTGGGAATGAGGACATGGTCACCCATATGTCCTCTCCAAAATTCCTAATTCTCGAGTTACAAATGGTCAAAACAAAAAGAAAACAAGGATGGATCGTAAGAGATTTATAGGAGGCTCAGAAAACACAAAATGATGGCCTAAAATGATAGAAGGAATGAGGAACAAATAACGAAACACGTTTAAAGTGAATTTCCATCAATCTAAAGTGTACTTCTTGAAGATTAAAAGTGATCTCATCATAGTTCTTTTAGTTTTATAGTTTTCCTTTAGTCTTGATGTTATGATTATGAACTAAAATTTTATTGGTACTTGAATTAGATGAAATTGGGATAGACCTTTTAGTGATTATATTTTTACTTAATTCATTCTTGAGTTGCAATAAGATTTAATTAAGTGTTCTTAATTATCTTAAATTAATATACTAGCATATTTTTTATGTATGATTTCTTGTAATTAAGATTAAGAAATCTTTTTGTATAAATAGATCTACTATAATTGAAAGAAGTTGCATACAAACATAAAGATAGTTTAATATAAATTTTCTAGAATAGGATCAAACCTAATAGAAGAATTCAAAAATTAATTAATGCAATCTTAAGAGTTTTAAGTAGAAAGATTTCCATTAATCAATTAACAACAGTCTAAACCATAAATACTAACATAAGATAAGAATTTCAATGGGTCCAATAAACTGTAGATTAAATTGCGTAGAGAAATCATGATTACATGAGAAGTCCTAGGGGGATTTGAAGTCCAAGTATTGTTGTCTTTATTGATTGTTTCTAAGTTTAATCTTTGTTTATCAATTATGTTGACTCATTTTAGTTTATTATTTAAAATTTTCATTTATTTAATTACCATCACAATAATTTGTTAGAATAATAATAGAAAGACAATAAATACTAGTAATTATAGGCCTCATAAAATCAACTTATGCTTACTAATGCTAACTGCAACTACATCGTGCGCTTATAGTTAAAACTATAAAATCATAATTCACATCAAATTTTTAGCATCATTGTTAAGGACTATAATATTAGGAAAACCTTATTTTTATTAATCTAGTCATTTTTTTCTTTAGGTAGTTTTTGTTTCTTTTATTTTTATGTTTCTTTGTTTATCCCTATAGCTCTCTTTTTTAATCTTGTGTTTGTGGCTTAATTTTTAGGATTTGGGTTTTCATTATTATAGCCTCCAAATATAATGGAAGGATGGCTATGAGTATGCTCAAGGAAGATATGTATAAATCACTTATGACAACTTTAAAAGCATGGAACAAGAGGCATGGCAACTTCAACTTAGAAGCTCAATCAATATTTATGATGTGTTATGATGTTTATGGGTAACCACCCTAATAATGAATATTAGGTACCAGACTAAATATAAGAGCACCTAATTTACACACAGAACTATTCTCAAGATACCCTATACAAGAATACTTAAAAAGTATAGTGGAGCAATTGTTAATTCCTTAAAGATATGTAAAATAGGTCGAAAGAGGAAGATGAAATTGAAATCAAAATTTCTACCTACAGCTCAAGACATATTTTTGGGTCAGTTTTCCATGGCCCTTTTGACATAGAAAATGAGGTATTTAGGCAATACATTCTTCTAAAAACAATGTTCCTATATGTCTTAAGTTTCTAACGACATTAAGTTCATGCAGTTTGGTTTAGTATTCTGCGAGTTATACTCAAAATAATACAGGTTGTTCTTATACTGAAACAGCACCTAGTACTCAACTTCAAGCAAATTTTGAAACCCTTAGAAATAGAATTCAAATTCGATTCCTTCATAAAAATTGTAGCCATATGTCTCTAGCTTAATCTAAATTAAACATAATCTTGTTTGGAAATCGACAGATCAAGATATGACTAAAATACAGATGCATGTTCAATGAAAACACTCTATTTAACATATTCCAGCACACATTTAACTCATCAATCTAACACCAACCATCATCATACATGTAACAAATCATGAAGAAGAATGCTTAACATTTAGTTGTTATACTCAAAGCTCTTCAAAATATCACTACCCTAGCTCCCAAGCATCATACGATCTTCATTATTAAAGGAGGAATAGGCTATGTTTTCTTTGTAACAAGAAGAGGTAGTAAGGATCTTAAAGTGGTAGTGTAGGATTTTAACAAAATCACCGTGAAGGGGTTAGGTTGTGATTTTTGTAAGATGGAGAGATGAAAATGAAGAGAGCATGTAGCAAAAGAAGAAAATGAAGAAAGCAAGAAACGAAATAATGGTGAAACATAGTCTTTCAATTAGGTAAGTATAGTGAAAAGTAAGGTAACAATTGCTTGGTGAGTGTCATGACATTTATCATGACACTTACCAGTTAAATACCATTTAATAAATCAATTTCTTAAGCTAACTAATGTCTCCCAATTTTTAATCCAGTTGTCTCCTAATTTTCAATGACACTTGTCATTAAATCTTAATGTCGCTTATCAAAAATTTCTACTATCATTTGATATTTATTTCTACTATCATTTCTCAATTGTCTTGCCACTTGACATTTTTCCTAGTCCAAAAATATCCATAATTTTAGAAATTTCCCATATTTCACTAAAAATTCTAAACCACCAATTATACACACCAACTCAATTTTCAAGACATACTATCCACAATTCACCGCATAATCACCGTTATGAATCAATTATACTCGGTAAATGTCAAATGAGTGCATGAACAATCATTGTAATATGTGTAATTTTTAACAATCACATATTTGTATGCTAATATTATGCATGAACATAAAATGCATTTTCTAAATTCTCATTTTTGTTTATCAGTTACAGAAATCTAGGGTTCTAACCCTTAATATGGAAATGAGATGTTACACCGAGCCCCAATTTTGTAAAGGTCGACAAAGTCATAAGATTTATACTTGCTCCTAAGTCGCATAAACACTTTGCAAATTCTAACTCACTAATCACATAGGGTATTGCAAAGCTTT
Source organism: Erythroxylum flavicans (assembly GCA_027576715.1). Lineage (NCBI taxonomy): Eukaryota > Viridiplantae > Streptophyta > Magnoliopsida > Malpighiales > Erythroxylaceae > Erythroxylum > Erythroxylum flavicans. The sequence continues at coordinate 19,799,362 of JANZXP010000007.1, read as the reverse complement.
CAGGATCCTTCAGCTTAGAAGGCATATAATTGGTGATAATAAAGATACAACTTTTATTTGGTGCTACCATTTGATTATCTTCTTAAGTCTGCTTCTTTATTAATTTGTCTTTAAGGAACTTTGCGTACTTGGGCATATGTTCTAATACCTCCACAAAAGATAAATTAAGTTGCAAAGTTTTTAACTTCTTTGTGAACTTTGCAAAATATGCATCCAGTTTGTTCTTTATTAAATGATGGAGAAATGGAATCTTAGGTGGATATGGCATAGGGGCAACGTAAGGAGGATACTCACTCATGTCTACATCCTTCTTCTTCTCTTGGTCTTCTTCTAGTTGGGTTTCAGATTGTTTCTCTGTTGATTGCTCGAGCCCTTTCCAAGTTATGAGTATGATTGCCTTGAGTTGTTCCCTTAAGTTTGCTTCAGTATTGCTTGGAAGACTCCTCGCACTTCTTGTAGATAACACATTTGCCAGTTGGCTCATTTGGCCTTTAAGTTATGAATAGATGAGGCATGATTTTTAGTTACTTGTTCAAATATCTCTTCTAGCCTCTTTTGGGCCTCATCCATGCTTATAATCTTCCCTTCTAACCTCTTATGAGCTTCATCCATGCTCATGAGCTTGTCTATGATCTTGTCCAATTTAGAGTCATTAGCATTGGAATTATTTTGTTGAAATCTAGGTGGCCCTTTATTTCGTAGTTGGTTATCCACATTATTTGACTAAGAAAAATTTGTATGATTCCTCCACTCAGGGTTGTAAGTGTTAGAATAAAGTTTGTTTCTTCCTTCTCAACCAAATTGTGTGTCCATGTAATTGAGTTACTCTATACTGTTATTTTGCATTAAAAAATATTAGCGATAATATGATTAATTTGTCAACATAACTTGCATCCATGTTGAATTGCTCTAATTGGAGCGGATGAAAAGGCTTGCAGGCTATTCAGTTGTCTTGTTAAGTTATCGGTCTAAGCTTACATTGATGTAATTGAATCTACAACAATGACTCCCTTATGATCTTGGAAAGTCGACTGCTATTTACTTCTGTCCTACATCCAAAGACAGTTATTGTTTGCCATCTCTTCTAGCAAGTCCTATGCTTCCTCAACTATCTTCCGTATATCCTCCAAAAGCTACATCTATAGCGCCTCTCATGGATGGATTAACTCCATGATAGAATGTTTACAAAAAGAGTAAAGTGTGATGAGGACATTTCCTTTGTAAATCCTTGTAACGCTCCCATACTTCATAAAACGACTCCCCATCATTCTGCTGGAAATTTTTGATCTCTTTAATTAATCTAGTTGTCTTTGTCAACAGGAAGTACTTATCTAAAAATGTGTGCACCAGCTGCTTCCGTATCGTGATTTTCATTAGGCTTAAGGAATAATATCATGCTCTGGGTTTATCCCTTGGGGTAAAAGGAAAGAGCCTCATCCTAGTAGTATCGTCCAACATATTATTACATCGGAAGGTATCACATATATCTAAGAAGTTTACTAAATGTGCGTTAGGATCCTCATTTGCTAACCTGTATAATTGCACGTTGGTCTGCAACATATTCAACAACTATAGTTTTATTTCAAATAAGGTTGGCACTGGTGGTTGAGTGATGCCTTATTGTGCAGCGATGAACTTTGGCCTCATGAAATTCATAAGGGTTCACTACTAGTTTCTTTCATTGAATTCTTCCGCCACTGTTAGATTGATCTCCTCTCGGCATCTTGCTCTTCGAATTGCGTATTCTTGTCTCGTTATATCAAGTACTGGAGTTTCTTCAATCTTGCTTGAACTTTAAGCAAATTTTGTCTTCATGCAATCACACGAAAATAAGAAAGGCGAAAAATTCCTTAGGCAAAGGAATTCAAGTAGTCTTAAACTACTTTCCATGCATTTCAAATATATGAAGCCTTAACATTTAACCACTTTTCAATGTCAAAACTAGGCTAGTAGACTAAAACTAGGGAGGAATCTATTTCAGCATTCACATCATATATTTTCTTTATCGTACCAACTTGATAAGTATCGGATTTTATTTAGATCTTATGGTCCCTATAAACACAATCATGTCAGAAACCTTTTAAAAAACAACATTCTCTTTCATCCACCTATGATTCAATCTAAGATCGTTTGTCCTAAAAAGTTTGTAGTTTCAAATTATTTTGTAGAAAGGAGAGGCTTAATCAAATGTGAGTAGCATACTAGGTAAACTATTTCAACAACACTCACTATATCTTGCCAAATACACAGCTAAAGAACATATAAAAAGACTTGAAGAGTAAAACAAACAACAACGGGCACCAAGCCTAATCCTAAAAAACTGTAGAAAGAAGATAGAAAGGAAATTTCAGGCATCTCAAAGAATGATCAAATAAGTTAGCCTTATGAGATTACATCATATCAAAATGTATTCACCCTAAAGTATAATAAAAACTAGAAGGAAAGCATGCAAAACTTATTGTTTCATGTAGCTGGGAGGATGGTTAATGTAATCATTATTTATTGAAAAATATCCATTGACCCAAGTTATTTACAACAACGGCCTAAGAATATATATTATTCTTTATTTTAAATTAACTTGATAAAGCATTTCTAGATAGCATAATGTTACGAACCAAAGTGGCACATGGGAAGAATAAAAGGAAGAAAGGAGATGTTGTCGGAGAAGGAAGCAGAAGAACAAGAAGAAGTAGGAAACAACATAGTAATACTAGCATCATCGTATCTGTAACAACCCTTAACAAACTATCTAGAATAAACACGTGGTGTAATCTTAAAAGGGTCCAGTACTGTTTATTTATTAATTATTGTAACGACTAAAACAAACAATGAGAATTTGACGCAATTGTGAAATTCTTCTCTTCTCCCTTATGAGTTCTGGTGAATTCTTTACGTTAAGAAAATACTATAACAATTGGTATTAGAGCGAATGGTTCTCGATCGGCAGAGACAAAATGGCAGAAAGTATAATGGGGCGAAAGTGCAGCTATTGGAAGAGGGACTGAAAGAAAAACTTGTTGGAAATGCAAATGAGAAATGAGAAGGAGATCAATGACATTAAATCCATATTCCAGCAGCTGATGCAGAGAATAGGCAAGGAAAATGTCAAAGAAACATCACAGATTCAGCAAGTTGGACTTCCCACATTCAAATGTGTGAAGGTGAGAAATTGGATTTACCATTGTGAACAGTTCTTTGCCATCGATCTCGTACCAAACGAATTGGAGGTTCAAATGGCATCACTTACTCATGGAAAGAATGGCACCAGAATGGTACCAGTTAATGATAAGGAACAGAAGCGACGGGGAAGTGCTATGATGGAAAGAGTTTATAGCAACCTTGAGACAAACGTTTGATGACAAGATTTTTAAGGACCCAATCGAGGATTTGAAGGAGCTTAAATAAGAAGGATCGATGATTAAGTACTGTGCAAAGTTTGAAAAACACTCAAACAAATTAACACTCCCCAAAAGTTATCTCATTGGTTTTTTCCTAAAAGGCCTTAAACTTGAGCTGAAGTTGACGGTCAAAATGATAAGCCCCCAAACTCTCCAGCAAGCATATGCACTATCACGAAAATAAGAAGATATAATGGCTGCTAGAGTACTGGTGTACTTTAGAAAAGGGCCAAAAGCTCTGGGACAGATAAGGGGAGGAGCCAATGGTGAACCTAAAAATTTCTCTGATCAAAAATAGCTCAGAAGTTGGTCTGCTTCCTTCCCTTGGACATCAAGTGAACGTGAATAAGCTCGGATACTATAGAAACTTATGTAGCAGAAAACAACGAATAGCAAAGAGTTCGAGAAAAGGGTTAGACGACTATGTTTTTGGTGTGACTAGAAATACAACCCACGGCACAAATGCAAAAAAAGACTATTTCAATTATACATGATAAAGGAGGAGGAAAATATAAAGAATGAAGGGACTGGAAGAGGAAAGATCAAAGAGCCCTAGAGTGTGTTTGGAGGTGATATGGGGATTAAGGGAACAAGGGGAGTTTAAGCAGATGAAGTTGCTAGGTAGTCATCAATAAAAGCTTTTGCATATTCTCATTGATAATGGCAACACTCACAACTTCTTATATGAGAAGCTTATTAAGAAGGGGGGCATAAAAGTGTTAGACATACCCACTTTAAATATCACGGTTGTAGGAGGGATGAAATTGAAATGTCATCAAGTATGTAGGAATTTCACCTGAAAGATATAAGGGGTGCAGTTTACCACTGACACCCTTATTATTAAAATAGAAGGATGTGATATGGTATTGGGAGTGTAATGGTTGATGATACACGATTATGTGCTCTACAACTTCAGGGATTGTGCCTTAGAGTTCCAGTGGGATGGCCAAATTACTAAACTAACAGGCAACCCTGAGGACGGAGCTAGGGAAATAACAAGTAAGGGTCTCCATAAATTAATGACAAATTTGAGCAATAATTCATTATTTATGTTAAGATTAACATATCCTATGGAGCTCCACATGCAACAATTGTCATTGAGGGATAAGATGAATACCAGAGAGGAATTGGAAGGGCTATTAGCGAAGTTTGATGTATTGTTCTAAGGGCTAAGACAATTGCCACTGAAAAGAAATTATGATCACAACATTCCTTTTAAGCAGGGAGTCGATATGATCATTATACATCAGTACAGGTATTCAGGTGAGTAAAAGACAAACAATCGATGTAGGAACTGTTGGAATAAGGGTTCATTAGGACGAGTGTGAGTTCTTATGCTTCTCTAATGATCCTAGTGAAGAAGGACGACAACACTGGGAAAATGTGTGTCGACTACCGAGAACTGAACAAACATACCATCAAGAGCAAATTCCTCATTCCTATTATTGAGGTATTATTGGAAGAGTTGAAAGAACCAGTTGGTATTCCAAATTGGACTTCAGATCCGATTACTACCAGATCAAGATGAAGAATAAAGACATTTCGAAAACTACATTTGGGACTTGATGGACACTTTAAGTTCTTAGTAATGCCCTTCAGGCTCACAAATTCCCCTTCTACTTTGTAAAGCCTCATGAACGACATATTTCAGCCATATTTGTGGAAGTTCCTATTAATCTTCTTTGACAACCTCCTTATTTATAGCTATGACTTCTTTATATATTTTACAACAGCAACATCTCTTTCTCAATAAAAACAAATGCTTTTTTGGGGCCAAACAGATCAAGTACCTAAGTCATTCCATCTTTAAATATAGGGTGTCGATAGACAAAAAGGAAATTTATACAAATAAACACTGGCCGCCATAGCAAACTCTTAAAGAGCTCTGGGGTTTCCGCGATTTGATAGGGTATTATCGATGTTTTATCAAGCATTATGGTAAAATCTCTAAATCCTTAAATGTAGTATTAAAGAAGAAAAAGACGGGGAAGTAGGAATGGTAAGAGGAATAGCAAACGGGCTTCGAGAAGCTGAAGAAAGTGTTGATGAGAGCCCCAACGCTTACGCTTCCTAACTTTTCAAAAACCTTCACGTGGAAGCAGATGTATGTGACAAGGGAATCGAAGCAATGCTACAATATGAGTGACACCCCATCACGTTCCTTAGCAAAGCCTTGGCTCCTAAGCACCAGGGTCTTTCTATTAAGGACTAATCTCAGCCTACGTACTTTTCACTGTACCTAATTATTGTTAGACTGTAACCACTTACGGTTCAGCTATAACAACTTATTGTTACGTAACCATAGCTTCTAGCTGCATGTAAATAGTTCTTCTGTAATTAAACTCATTGTACAAAATGAAAGATATATGACAATATTCATTTCATTGCCTTGTTTGTGATTAGTCTCTATATGGTATCAGAGCTTAACAAAGCCTAACAACAGTATCCACTATTTTTTTATCTTCTCCTCTCTGTCATGTGTGTGTGTGTTTCCCTTGTCTGTCTTCGATTTATTGTGCCAATTTACCCACACGATATGACCACTCCAGATGATACCTCAGGCACTACAAGTCCTACAAATACCATACTCTTAAACAACTCATCATTGGTTGTTTTGAATACAGCTTCAATTAAACTCAATGGAGTAAATTTTCTAACCTGGCGAGTGCAGATGATGGCACTCCTCATTGGCTATGACTTACAAGGATACACGGGTGGATCTTTCCTGTGTCCTCCAGTGCCTGATCCTGGCTATAACCATTGGATTTGACAGGACCAACTTCTGATTATTGCTATTATCTCATCTATCGCCGAAAACATTGTCACCTTGCTTGGTTCGGTTACTTCGTCTAAACAGGCTTGGGAGGTGCTTAGCAAAACTTATGGGAGTAGCTCTTGGTCCAGAGTATTTTCACTAAAAGAACGACTCACTTGTGTTGAGAAAGGAGAGAAAACAGTGGCGGTTTTTCTAAGGCAACTTAAAAGTATTATTGATGAATTACCTATTATTGGCAGACAGTTGATGACATAGACCTCATTATACATACTGTAAATGGCATTGGTTCTGACTTTAAAGAGATCGCAGTGATCATACGGGCACGAGACACTCAGATCTCGTTTGAAGAACTTGATAAGAAGCTCGTTGATCATGAGACTTACTTGACACGGATGGTTCGACTTGATTCTACCCCTATAACTACGTTAGTTAGGTATAAAACAAACTGGAATCGTCACAAACAATGTACTGTGCCGTAGGGTTAGTGTCCACTTCCACCTTCCAATAGCGATAAAGAATTAGTTCTTCCGGTTTGACTTTTGGACCTGATGGTTCTGTGTCCCCAGTGCAGTCCCATAGAGGTATCCATCATCTGCTAATATTTTGAGAAGCCGGGACATATGGCTCGTCACTGTTTTAAGCTTCATGGATGACCTAACAACAAGCACCCTTCGGTTTATCACATTTAAAAGCTAGCAGAGCATTTTCCAATAAGTGGATTATTGATTCCCGTGCCTCTCATCACATCACCAATGATCTTCATAATCTTTCACTTACAACCCCTTATGATGGCTCCAATCATCTGGTAGTCAGTAATGGCACTGAATTACCGATTACTAACACTGGTACCACCATCGTCATTACTTCAACTAAACCTTTATCTTTATTTGATGTTTTACATGTCCCCACCCTTAAACATAATTTACTTTCGATTTCTAAGCTCTTCATTGCTAATAATGTTTCAGTTGAATTCTTCTCCACTCATTTTCAGGTCAAGGATGTCATAACAAAAGAGGTACTGATGCAGGGTCACTGTGCTGATGATTTGTATTACACTTCCCTTCTGAAGAAGCTCTATCCTGCATATGTTACTATCCACGTCTCTTTTCAAAACTGGCATCACATCTTAGGCCATCCAACTGCACCAATTCTTCAGCATCTAAATAAGCATTTTTCTCTTCATATTCGTAACAATCCTTTGAGTCCTTGCGTGTCTTGTGCTTGTGCAAAGAGTCATAAACTGATCTTTTCAAATAGGCATTTGTCTAGTACTCATCCTTTTCAGTTGCTATTTAGTGATATTTGGGGTCCGGCTCCTGTTCAATCCATTAATGGTTTTTGTTATTATGTAGTGTTTGTTGATCATTTTTCCAAATACATTTGGTTGTAACCCAATGGACGTAAATCTAAAGTGCTATTCATATTCACACGATTTAAATCTCTAGTTGAAAACTTCTTTAACACTAAAATCACATCTGTCTATAGTGATAATGGTGGTGAATATGTT
>JANZXP010000007.1:19743213-19755853 GCA_027576715.1 Erythroxylum flavicans | reverse complement strand
CATGTGCTATATGTTGCATACATTAGTAAAAACCTAACTTTGTGAGACAAAACCAAAGACAAGTAGACGTTGATAGTGCAACATTGGTTCAACTTCCACCATCTATGATCATGCTACAATCTTTACCATTAATGAGACACCACACCTTGTATGAAAGAGGTGCTCATGTTGCTCTTCTTCAAGATCTTCTTTTGGTTGGATATTAAGAGCACGCCTAGCCATAAGGGCTTCACTAACCTCACAATCAACATTGGAAGCATCCGTCAATGGAGGCACATAATCAAAATCATCATTGTCACTACTTTCACTAGCAACATCACCATTCTTAAGAAAAATCATAGTTCTTTTGTTAGGGCATTGAGAAGCAATATGACCAAAAACTTGACATTTAAAGCACTTAACTTTATAAGAAGGAGTAGAAGAAGGAGTGGGTAAAGAGTCATTTTTACCCTTAGGATTTGGAGTAGAGAATTTAAGCTTACTTTCCTCCTTTGGCTTGATGTCTCCCTTAACTTTGAAGGAATGTTTGGACTCCTTCAAGCTATTTTCTAGGAACTAGATCCAGCACCATTTTTTATCTTTAATTGCTTTTCTACCATGATGGCTTTATGCAACAACTCATCCATGTCAAGGAAATTTTGTAGCTCTACAATGGAAGCTTCTCATGATAGCTTTCATGTCCCCCTCAACATTGGCCCTAATCATAATGATCTCCATCTCTTGTTGGACTTCAACAATCATGGATCCTTGGCTTAATCTTTGCAGCCGCTTGAACAAGTCTTAATAGTAATGACTTGGGATAAAGCGCTTTCTCATGATGGATTTCATTTCTTGCCATGTGTAGATTGGTCTTTCAAGATTTTGCCTTCTAACTAACTACAATTGATCCCACTATATACTAGCATAATCAAAAAATTTAACAACAACAAGTTTTATCTTTTTCTCTTCACTATATGTGTGACATTCAAATATATGCTCTATTTTCCTCTCCCACTTTAAATATAATTCAGGATCATTTTCCCTTAAAAATAAGGGATTTTAAATTTTATAGTATCAAGAGCTTTTTTACCTCGCCTAGTGTTGAGGCCTTCATCCTCGGATTGCACATCTTCATCATTTTCATGGAACATCCTTCTAGCACCTTTGGAGTTTGATGTGGATTGGATGTCATCCAACCTAGCATTCAACCTCCGAAATTGATCTTGCACAGCCTTCATAAAGATTTTGAGATCTTGTTCATATGATTCATCTTCTTGAGACATTTATAAACTACGAAATGTTAGTGAACAAAAAAAAACAATATGGACCTCACAACTCAACCTCACGTGTATACAGTCAACAGATGCCAAACAACTCATGTTTCACACAAAATTTGACATTTTATATATAATGTAATAGAAGTAATCAAACTAAGTGAAAACTAAGACTGGAATCCAAAAATAAAATTCTCAAAGAATCAAAAGGGAAATAGGGTATGGAAAATAAAGAAGAAGTAAAGGAGACGAATATGCAAAGGGAAGGGGACTTGAAGGCAAAGGAGGGCTCAATAACTCTGAAAACAAGAGTAAAAAAGGAAGTTAGCACTAAGAGGATTAGGAAAGAAAAATGATGGGATAATGGAGAAACTTGGTAACCAAGGAAAAATAGTATAAGGAATGAATTAAGGAAGTGATTACCTTAAGGAAAGCCACAAACTTGAAGCAAAAGAAAGATGAATGAGGCAAGAAATAAAGTAGGAAACTAAAGACAAAATAGGAAAGTGAAGTAAATAGGAAAGTAAGCAAGTTCCAAGCAATACAAAATAGGAAAGTACTTGCAATTCAAGTTCAAGCAATAGGAAAGATGTTATCTTTATTTGATTGCAATTAGGAAAGTAGCAAACTTGGACTCCACTTCTCTAGATATTGCAACACACAATCTTTTTTTTTTTGTTTTCTTTTTTTTTGTTTTTGGTTTTTTGTTGTTTTTTCTTTTTTTGGACTTTTTCTTCTTCTTTTTTCAAATAATTTGACATTTATACAAATAAATATGGAAACAAAAAGAATGCCAAGCAGTTTTCAAAAGCTGAGCACTCTTAAATTTCAACTTAGTGTAACTTGATAAAGCTATTATTGGAATGATTCCAACACGAGGAGAAAGAAAAGATTCTAAACCTTAAGAAATGATATGGCAACAACCTAGAGTCAATGTCTAGATCACCTCCGTTTCAATAATTATTCCTAATACCTAAATTCAATCAATCTAACACAACCCTTCACCCCCAAAACGGTAAGGAATTAGTAACAAAGAGTATAAAGATTGCAAGAATTGAATTAAAGCCACAAGTTAGAACTTATTTGATAAGTTGAATCAATCCTTAAGGTAAAACAAGCAAGAATCTGAACTCTCTCTGGAAGAAGAATTTCCAATTTTTATTCACGTCTAATATGAAGTTCACGCATAAAGTAAGGGTTTAAATACCCTTTTGCAATACAACCTAACAAAGATAACCTAAAAACCCTAAAGAACGCCCAAAACATCTAGAAAGGCTTTCTTGAAACAAATCTGCCCAAAAACAAATCTCACACAGATTTGGGCATTAAAACCATTAAGATTGCCTAATCTTAGTCCAAATAGGATAACGAAACAAGAAAACATAGAGGACTAACTTAAGAGGGGCGGATTGGGTTTTTAAACAAGGCCCACATGCTTGGTTCCTTAAAATAAAACATGCACATGACTTTTTTAATGAAGCACTTGCATACTTAACACAAATCAGCCCATAACAAAGTCCAATAGACCCACACGCCTTTATAAGATAAAATAAGCCCAAACCCGTTGATTAGACTTGTGCTTGTAAAAATTGGCTAAGTGTTAGCCCTCTTGGTTTGATACCTCCAATGTGCACACACACTTAGGCGTCTTCCTAAGCTCTTCTCCAAGCTTGATCAACAAAACTTCTTGAAGTTTTTGTGAAACAAAAGCTTGTGAATAAATCTGAAATTGTGCCTTGAACTTGTTAGAGCGTGACCTTGTAATTGGACGTATTGGTATCCTCAAGTCTCCATTATGTTGGTGAGTTGCATTACCTTTGGCATCTCTTAAGGTAAGACGTCCTCGTAATCCTATAAAATATTTTTAATCTTAGTGGGTAAATTACAAGGTAGTTCGTTAGTAGCAAAGCAATTTTCTTTATAAATCATAAGGAGAAAAGGTGTATGAGCATAAATAGTCCTATCTACATTTCTCACACTCATATAAAAGCTACCTTTTTTCGCACTAGCTTTTGACTTTTCACTCTTTTGCTCAACTAGTACTTCCTTTTCTTCTCTCCCCTCTCTTGACTTTTATGGCCTTATGTCTTCTCTCTCTCTTCTATTAATTTGATTTGTGCACCTACAACCTCTTTATGGAAAAGTACATGTCTTATCATCAATTACAAAAGAATGCTTGTTAGTATATCCATCTTTATTCGTGCACCTATCAGGCTCCCATGGACACTCCAACAATATGTGACACTCATAGGTATAACATCAAAAACACCTTATCTTGATACTTCCCAATTGACAACTGAATAAGTTCTTGACGTTTTACCTTTACCTCACCTCTATCATCTAACCAATGCAACTTGTACGAATGAGGATGTAAAACTCCAAACTTTTCTTTTCACTTGTTTATAAAATTTCATTTTGTGTGAATGATGTTTTCAGGAGGCTAATGTAAATTTTATTTTCGCTAAAAAGAAAATTAGGAACCCAACCCTGAATGACAACTATTAAAGTTGAATGATAGTAAAAAAAATATTAGAGTTAACTAGTACATAAAAAGGAAAAAAATAAATTCAATCAGATGGATTTATGATAGATCAAGATTGACCTTGTTTTAAATTGTTGTGGAGTAAATTTGAAGCATTTTTGGGCTGAAACACAAGGACATAAGAATCAATCATAGTTATGGATACTTAAAGTAAATCGATCCAACTTATGTTGATATATTTAGGTGTAACATGTTATTAAATGGACATGAAATTTCTACTGAAATTGGACACATTTTTCTTGAATCATTAATTATTTTGGACAAGAAATAATACATGTACATATGAATGGGCCCTAAGTGGTAGTTGTCATGTATACAGAAGTTCTTATTATTTTGGAACATGAATGCATGAAAACCATATGTTGTCACGTTTATGGAGTATATGTGAGGGACATAAAATTAATTATATGAGAGACCAATTCATGGTGTGGACATTTGAAATTTTGGTATGAAAAAATCAGAACAATTTGTTATATTTACACGACAAGAATTGTCGTGGATGATTTAAGGACTTAATGGCTTAATTAAACAAAGAGGTGAGAGTTTAAATAATGGGCAGATGTTGGAAGTTAAACTTCAAATGTGTTGGATAGCTTCCAACAATGTGTAGCTTAAATAAGAATGATGAAAGAGCTACTCCACCAAAATTTCAGCTCTCTTTTGGACCAGAATTGATGATAAAATATTGCAGCTGCTCCCTTCATGCATAGTTCTTCCAAGTTACTGCCTTTAGGAAATAAATTTAGCATGTGCTTAAGCTAGAAACTGTGGACATCTTCATCGACGCCAGTTGTGTAGAAAAAGAATGGACAACACACCACCATCTCATTTCAGGTATGTTAAACCACTCTTATCCATCCTCTTTAGCTGGTCATGTGAATGCTTAAGCTGGAAAAATGAATTTCCTTATAAATTGTATGAATGTTTGAGCGTGATTAAAAGAAAGTGGTAAGTTTTCCTAACTATTTTTAGTGAAATTCTGCATTAGGATTCTCGATTTCTTTGAACAGTCCCATTGTTTTGGCCATAACTTAGTCTACAAAACTCAAAATTGGGTGATTCTATTAGAAATTGAAATTTAACACACACATACCCTGGGGAGGATATGCAGATGCTACACAAAATAGAACCAAAATAATCCAAAACATACTAAAGCATTCCCAGAAACTCAAGGAACAAACATTTCATTCATCAATGGTTGGGTCATATTCAGAACATAACATACACATGATACTTATTCCATACAAGCCTTAAATCCAAATCCAAACTGAATTACAAAGCAATAAACAAAACACAAAATACAACATGACTTATACATTGAAAAAAACTCAAAAACAAACTGAACATTTCCAGAACAAAACACAATCTTCTTGTCCACTGCGGTTGTCTTTGTCTCAGTCCTTAACTCTTCTTATCATAACCTACATGGAATGTAAAACTACCTTGTAAACATAAAGCTTAGTGAAGAATAACTAAACATAATGCATAATTACGACTGTTTATAACAGTCGTCTAACATTCACATGCACTAAATCATGTCATATCCCAAACAAACTTTAATTGTTCATATTACAAAGTAGTCCAAACAATATGTCTCAAAACAATATATGATTCATCAATACAGAACATTCTTGCATCAAAACAAAACTCATAAATATCAAAACAGAATGTACATGTACTAGAATTGAATATCAGAATAGGATATAATCCTTTCAGATCAAAATCTGACTTGTATCAGATCAAAATATGTTTTGTATCAAATCAAAGCATAACTTATAGCATATTAGAACTTGTTTTTATCAAAACTGAACATGTATCAAAATACAAACATGTTAGCTTGCTAATCCTTTCTACAAAAGTAGGTAACAGGACCAGAACAAGAGAGACTTATGTCTCAAACATTGAAGTATCTTTATCAAGAGACACTGAAATATCAATTTCAGGAGACATCAAAGTGTTGATACCGAAGTGTTACAGGAGCAGCTGCAGGCCCTTCTAGGCATGCTTATTTATTCACGACTAGGTCTTGGCAATTTAAAAACATACCATTTCAGATTTTAGAATCACAAGCAAATAATATGTCTTGATTATTTTTTGTATATAGAACATATTCACTCCCTTTAATTACACTCAATATACCTTTCAAACATAAGCATTTGCATCAATATATCATTGAAACATTAAGTCATTACATATTATAACATCATAGAAATTTCTAATTCTCAAATGTCCTTATCCAACTCACTTCACATAAATCTCTTGGAACACATTTGTATTCTTAAAATCACATTCATCTTGAATATACCTATATTTCAAATTTAGTCACATTATTAATTAATCACAAATTCTCTAAGTAATTACTTCAATTAACAGTCCATAACTAGATAAACTTATACTCAATTAATCTAGCATCATCTAGGCTCATTTTCAACCTCAATTAAGTTTAATTAAACCATTCTTAAGCACCTTAACATTATATAGTCTAAAAATTGTCAAAAACCAACATTTTCCCTTCCTAAGTACTATCCATAATCTTGGGGTACCTTCCCACGATCGTGACAGAAGCTAATCTCCCATTTTTCCTACAATTTTTCAATTTTTTCTCAATATAAATTTTCGGGTCAATTTTGCATGGTCATTCTGACATAAAAATTGAGGTTTCTAGGCAATATGTTCTTGTAAAACAATATTCCTCTATGTCTTAAGTTACTAAAGAACTAAAGTTAATACAATTTGGTTTATTATTTCTAGAGTTACACAAAAAATTATATAGACTATTCTCAAATAGTGATAGTAACTAAAACTCAACTTCAAGCCAAATTTCAAAACCCTTAGAGATAGAACTAAAATTCTATTCCTTCATGAGAATTGTAGACATATGTATTTAGTTTAATTTACAATTAAAATCACTCGATTTGGATATCTACAGGTCAAGTTATGGCTAAAATACCGAGGTCTGTTTAGTGGAATCAGTACAAACAACTCGCATCTTACACCTTCAACACCCCTTCACTATAGTTCATCAATTCCACCTTATTCATGCTTCAATCCCTTTTAAAAATTCATGTCCAATTCCAAATCAAAACTATTTACTTGACAGCTCACAACCATAGCCCTTCATGCATAAAAACCAAAACAGAAATTCTCATACTAGCATCATTTTTCCAGCACTAAATTACCAACATCTTAACACATATTTTATGCCAATTCAATTATGATACCACTTGTATGAATACATGTAATCAAGTTTAGAATTCCCTTACCTATTTAACTTCAAAGTCCTACTTCAAAGAACAAGAAAAAACTAGTCCTTCACACAACCATCACACATCCAAGATCAAGATGCAAATCTGAGCACCAAGAAAACAACATAGAAGATAACATAATCTACTTCCTTGATGTAGTATCTAGCAAGGATTTTAAGTGTTGATAATCCAAATTGAAGAAAAAATCCAGAAGTTTGAGAGTAAGAGAGAGTTTCGGTGGAGAGGGGCAAAGTGAAGAGAGAAGGGGAAAAAAATCAAGAATGAAGGATGAGTTACAGCAGAAATCAGCTAATGCATAAGGCCATGCCATATGTAAGATGAGTGTCCTTACTCTAGGGACACTTATCACACAAAGACACAAACCACATGTCCTTCAATAGAATAACCCACATGTCATACATAGAAATGAGCCACTTTTCCTCCATTTAAGCTACCAAATGTCACATTTCTATTAAGCCATTTGTCACTTAATCAATGCTGCCAAATGTCAGTCAATGAATAGGCTTAGTAATCTAAATTTCTATGTATCAACTTGTCTTGTCACTTGATAATTTTCCTAGTCCAATTATACATTTTATTACTTCAATTTTCTAATGGTATCAATTAATTCCAGTCACTAAGTATGATCCATTAAACCAAAAATTCAAGACATATACAATTCACAATCATATCATAATTTCAACACCTGTCACATTTACTTTCATGAACATGTAACATTTCAACTAGGGTATAATTTGGGGCATTACAATTCTCTTTCCCTTAAAATAATTTTATCCTCGAAATTCTTAACTGATTGATTCAACAGATGGGGGCTATGTTGTCTTACGTTCTCTTCAGTTTCCCACTTAGCTTCTTCTCTCGACTGCTGTCACCAAAATCCCAATTCCTCAGATTTTTCAACTTTTCTTGCACCCTTTAAATCCCATCACTTTTACTTACATCTCTATTCTTTTCTCCATCAAATCTACAAAAATATATTTACTTCCACATCAATTTAAAGGGATACAACCACAACATAATACTAATCTTATATTCCATAATATAAACTTGAATACAAATACAGTGACTCTATGTCCAACATATCGAACCATATAGTACCCCTTCCTATTTGATCATTAAGGTAAGAATTTAGAGAACGAAATTTCTTAAGGGGGAGAATTGTAATATCCTATTTTTGATACATGCTTAAGGTTTAGGTCAAGCACTGCATAAATATGCATAACATTAGCATTCATACATGAATTGTAATTTATACGCATTACAAGTGCTCACTTAATTGATATGTCCCGATGTATAAAAGATGTTAAATGAAAATGATATGAATTGAATTGTTATGTCTTGAACTTTGGTATGACTGGATTACAATTGGTAATTTGAATTAATTGTGATTAATTGGGAGATTGATAAAATAATATGTACATTTGGACTAGGACAAATGCCTAATGGTAGGATAAATTAATACATGAAAAATTAGGGTGATTAAGTCTATAATTGAGTGACATTTGGCATAGTGAAATAAGTAACAATTAACTAGTAATTAAATGACAAATAGATCAATTATTGTGTGACAAGTAGACCAATGATTAGGAGACATATTGACTAATTAATTGGTGAAAAATGGCAACTTATGGAGTGGATTAGTGGCAGCATCTTAGATAGGAAAAATGTCTTCCATGCCTTAGGACAAATGTTGACATGAGAAGTTGACACCTAGCATCTTGACTAAGCAATGTTTCTACTAGTTCCTTTGTTCTCCTTCACCACTAAAGTTGCTCCTACTTTTCCTCCACAATTTGCTTAAACTCTAGCCAATTTGTTACATGTTAATCCAAAATCACAAAAGTAGCCAAGAAAATCAACCTATTGCTACCTTCATTTTGTTGCTAAAACTAGTTCATTATCATCTTGAGTTTGTGTTGATTTTACTTGCAGGAGACTTGGATTAATCTAGAGTTTTATGTTGAATTGGAAGCCCCAGAAGTAAGTAGATATTTGATCTTTATGGCATGCTTAGTAGTATGAGAATGATGTTTGAATTAGAATGAAATGAATAAGATATTGGTGATGATATGTGCTGCAAAAATGTTGCATGAACTTGGAAACTTTTATGCTTGTTCTTAGAGTATGAAAACCATGGAATTTTAGGTTAAAATATGGAAGAATTAGGTCTGGATCTGATGTATAAAAAAGGTGAATTTATTCTAAAGAAAAATGAGAATATAGTGTTCTTGAATTGAGAAGGAATTAGGACTATATGCATGATAAGGCATGATAGTGTATGGTTTGATTTTTGATGCATGAAAGACCAAATATTTGAGATAGAAATGGAGTATAATTCAAACCTTAAGGAGATTGCATAATGAGCATGAATTTTGGAAAATTGGATGTGTAAAAGATGTTTCAATGTATAAGAAATTCGTGGAGAATTGGAAGAAAACATGCAGGGCATGATCGTGGACTTCAGTGCACAATCGTGGCCTATTGTTGATACACTAATATTTTATCATCCTTTTAGTTCTTCTATACTTGTATTTATTCACATTTTCTGGCTTAAATGTTACACTTATCTTATTTTATGCTTTTCAGGTACATTTGGATAGTAGATGTAAAAATGAACTTAAGGAGATGGAATTAATAGAAATAGAGTTCATATTTGGAAAGAGGAGCTCGAAATGAATAGGAATGGTCAAAGTTGCCAAATCCTAATCCTACTAGGATTAGGAATCCTAGTTGCACAAAGAATCCTATTCTGATAGGGATTTCCTATTTTGGTGATTTGAGGAAAAAAATGGAATCGATGACAAAAAATATGATGACAAGTAATCCTACTCCTAAAAGGATTAGGAATCCTATTCGTGTTAGGAATCCTACCTCTGCAAGAACGTGCCACCTCCTCTTCCTTCTCCAACTTGGATTCCACCTTTTAAAGACCAAATTTAACATGGAATAGAAGTCCTTCTCCTCCATGGATTCTTCTTTTAAATCTTACAAGGATTCAACTTCCTCTTGCACCTTCTTATGACCAATATAAATAGGACATATTAGCTCATTATTTTTACTACTTTTCATTCTCTCTCTTGTACATTATTGTTCACGTGCACTATTCACGTGAATACTAATTTTCTCTCTCTTCGTCTTTTATCTTCTTTACTTAAACAATAATTAGGGTTTATTTATTTTTCTTTGCCACACCTTATGTTGATAAAGAACTTATTTTTTCTTTTCAATTATAAGTGGTATTAACCTTTAAACCCTAATTTATTTATGAGAACTTGTGCTTAATATTCTTGAGTATATGTGCAATGATTTTATGTTCTTGGTTTATATGCATGAATGCTGAATTGTGTATACATGAATTTAATCTAGAATTTGTTATTGCTTGCATGTTTTGTTTGCTAAATTAATCATCTTAGGTTCAAGTTTCCAAGTGGTTAATGCTAGTAGCTTAAACTTGTTAAAATTCATTCGAGTTTTGGTTTTAACTTTTTTAAATCAAGAACTTTGATTTTGTCAATACATTCGAGTTTTGATTGATAGAAATAAGACATTAAACCATTGATCTTAATGTTTTACTTTGATTCTTGATGCATTTGAGTTTTGGTCAAGTCTTTGAAGTAAAAGAGTTATCTTGCATTCGATTTTTGGAGATAAACAATACAAGATTGGTGTCTTTAATCACATACATCACAATTGAATCATCTTTATGTTCTATAATTGAATTTACTAGGTGTTTATTGGTGAACTCTCTTGCAATTGAATCTTGATAAATCTTGATTTTCTTGAAATTGTTGAATTGCTCTCTTTAATCTACCTTTTGATTTTAATTGTTTTCTTGCTTGAATTTCGCATATAAAACCCCCAAGAATCGTATGTGTGCGTGAGTTTTGTTTTCATGATTTGTTCTCTTGTTTTTAGCTTAGTTTTGCATTCTTGCTTTTAAACACTCTTGCTTGCTTGGAAAAAATAGTGCTTATTTTATAGTTCTCTGTGGGATCGATACCTTACTTGCCTATATTACGTGTGTAGAATTTTAGGGTTTAATTTGTAAGACTAAACGACATTATGTCAAGATGCTTACATGGAGTGGGAAAAGAAAGTGGAGCTAGTTTTTGATTGCCATAACTATTCCAAGGAGAAAAAGGTAAAGCCTGTTGTTGTTGAATTAACTGATTATGCAATTGTTTGGCGAGATCAACTTGTGTTGAGCAGGAGGAGGAATAGGGAGAGGCCAATTGACAATTAGGATGACATGAAAGCTATTATGAGAAGAAGATTCGTCCCAAATCACTATTATAGGGACTTACATCAGCGGTTGCAACGTCTGACCCAAGGAAGAAGAAATGTGGAGGAATACCACAAGGAGATGGAAGTAGCCATGATTAAAGCTAATGTATAGGAAGACCGTAAGGCTACCATGGCGCAATTTTTACATGGGTTGAACAGGAACATTGCCCATGTGGTTGAGTTGCAATATTATGTGGAGTTGGAGGATATGCTGCATATGGCCATGAAAGTGGAAAGGCAACTCAAGGAGAAGAGTTCAACCAAGTATGGGCAGAAGTCAAGCAAAAAAATATTGGAGTAAAAAGGGTGAGAAGAATGATCGAATGAACAAATTTGAAACTTCCAAGAGCAAGGAAGGGAGTTCTAGCATCGAAAAAGGTAACATAACACTTAAACTAATAGACACAGGGATATTAACTATTTCAAGTGTTTGAGCAAGGGTCATAATGCATCTCAATGTCCCAACAAGAAAGTGATGATCTTGAGAGATGGAGGCTTTGAGATTGATGATGATTCTGATAATGAGGAGAACCACCACTTGGAGGAAAGTGATGAGGAGCAATATGCGGTAGTGGGTGAAGCTCTTGTTACACGGAGAGCTTCGAGTGCACAAGTGGAGGAAAATGATGCTCAAAGAGACAACGTCTTCCATTCTTGTTATCTTATCAAGAGCAAAGTCTATAGCATGAATATTAATGGGGCAAGTTGTACCAATGTAGCAAGCACATTTTTGGTGGAGAAATTGAAACTGCCAACCATGAAGCATTCTACACCTTACAAGTGCTTTGTCCCAAGTCATTACTATCGAGACTTGTTCAAGCGACTGTAAAGACTGAGGCAAGGATCCTTGAGTGTTGAAGAGTAGCACCAAGAGATAGAGATCTTCACGATTAGGGCTAATGTTGAGGAGGACATGGAAGCTACCATGAGAAGATTTTTGGATGGTTTACTTCCTAAAATTGCTTCCATTGTAAAGCTGCAAGATTTTCTTGACATGGATGAGTTGCTGCATAAGGCCATCATGGTAGAAAAGAAATTAAAGATCTAAAATGGTGTTGGATCAAGTTCCTAGAAGAAAAGCTTGAAGGAGTCCAAAAGTTCCTTTAAATCCAAGGGAGACTTTAAGACAAAGGAGGAAAGTAAGCCCAAATTCTCTACTCCAAATCCTGTGGGTAAAAATGACTATAAACCCTCTCCTTCTTCTACTCCTTCTTCTAAAATTAAGTGCTTTAAATGTCAAGGTTTTGGTCATATTGCTTCTCAATGCCCTAACAAAAGAACTATGATTTTGCTTA
>JANZXP010000007.1:19709799-19725587 GCA_027576715.1 Erythroxylum flavicans | reverse complement strand
GCAATCAACGTTGACAAGTTTATGTGGTGTCGATCCTCGTGTAGCCTGACAAAGATGTAAGCAACATGAAGTAGCAAGGTGGAAAGAATAGTGTGAAGATCTGATTGACTCTCAATCAAATCTTCAAGTGGGAGAATTGTCAACAATTGTGGCCATGCTTACAATTTATGTCAACAATTGTGGCTACCCACAATTATTGTAAGGAACTCCTGTCTATAAAAAGACAGGAATAGCATAGGGAAATGGGCAGAGCATAACAGAGAGAGGTCAAGTGAGAGAGGGGAAAAAAGAGACAAAAATATTCTGTGTATTTTTGTGGGTGTAATTTTCTCCTTGTAATTATCCAATTTTTCAGTAGTAAAATTCTTCTATCCTTGCCCGTAGTTTTTTACCCTAATTTAGGTGTTTTCTATATAAAATCTGTGTGTTTATTACTATTCTTTCAATCCTATTTAGCTACGAATCTACTCTAATCTGGTCGATTTGCACAACATATATTTAGCCATATCGAGACAACACAATCAAAAATTAAATAGGCAAGTGATATATATATATATATATATATATATATATGAATGTTAATGAAAAAAGAGAAACAATTGTATAAGCAACCACAGAAAGTCAAAACTCACTAGAATCAGATCCCAAGGCAGTCTTACGAGGTCAAAATTTTTTCTCAATTAGGATATAGTTGGATTAGGTTTTTAAGCCTCCCAATGGAGAGTACAAGCAATGAATATTTATTTTGTGCAATAATTCAATGTAAGTAATGGTATATGTCGAATAGCTAACATATGACATTACCATATCAAATATGGTGAGTGACTCTTTATTTAAACTCAAGCGCCGACTACTTTTTGATGCGATTTGATAATTTGTAAAGTTTTCAATAATATCAATTTATGTTGTCTTCAATGAATATTAAAAATTTTCTAATCATTTTTCTTGTTAGTTTTTGATTATAAACCTAAAGTTACCATTAAAATGTTATATATTAGAATAAAATTTAAATTAGGCATCTCTCTTGAAATTTAATCGCAAAAAAAACACACTTTACTTAATTTTATAGTGATAAGTGATACTAAAATATTCAAATTTTTAGTTAAAAAATTAATGTTATGTTTTCCATTTTCATCACATTATATCAGTTTTTAATTATGTGATTGTCGCGTACTACAATTATGCCAAAAATGAATTTTATTATTAATATATTAACAATATTAAAAAATCTAAAAATTATATATTCTTTTATTTATTTTATTGCATAATTATTTTAAAGTATTTGAAATTTTTAATTTATTAAATAATAAAATTTATGTGTGACTCAAATATAACATATGGTAGTCTAAGTAACAAAAATAATAATTTGATATGGCTTATCTTGTAATTCACATTACACAAAATTTAACGTTCGACTAACTATTTTCTTGAAAATTGAAAGTAGAATATTTTTAACACTATTTTTCAAAGTTTAAATTAATAGTATTAAATTAAATTAAATTAAAACTTTTGATTAATCTTTCTTTTAAGCAAATGTTCAATTACGCTTGTGAAATTGTAAAATTACAGTTCAAAACCACAGTGTGAAAATGATCGAGTGATTTGATTAACATAACCCATAGTATTTCGACTTAAAAAAGGAAATAAAAGAAAAATACGCAATGGTTACAGAGTTGTGATTCACTTGGGCATGAAATCATCTATTCCGTAAATCCTATTCTCATCCTGTGCCATTGCTTGCAATCCACATATTCAGCTCTGTCTTATTTATTTATTGTTAAATGTGTGGAGGTTATGTAATGGCACACGATAAGAACAGGGATTGTGAAATAGACGATTTCATCCCATTCACTTGTGAGAAAAGCTTGTGACACGTCCTTGCTCGTTCTTGTACAGTGATATTTCAAGTAATGTAAAAATACTCGTTATCATTATGATAGAACATAATAGAAGATAAAATGATAAACAACTTTACACTATGTTATATTATAAATTTTTTATCTAAACAACATTTCACTATATTATATTATGAATCATTCCATCCTTCCCAAATAACAATTTTTTAATATTACATTCATTTATATTCTATTCCGTTCTATTAAAAACTTTACGTCAAATCAAATATAATTTAAAGAAATTCAGCGCTTTCTGATATTTTTATTAGAAGAGTTGTCTTTGTGAAGATTTTTTTACATTAAAATTAATTTAGTTGTATATAAATTAGCAGTCAAATATTTTTCATTGAAATGTTATATAAATAGGATTAATTTACGTAAATGTTCATGTAGAGTTTGATTTATTAAAATTTTATACTTTACGTAAAATACTTTAATTTATATATTAAAAAATTAATAATAAGAGTTAATATCTACATTATCAAATAAAAATTTTAACATTTAATCAATATTTTTATATTTATTTCTAATATTACAAATTGAGTAAATTTATAATTAACAGTTTGCCTCTCGAGATTTCACTCAAACAAAAATTGAAAAGTTCAAACTTAAAATGTCAAAGCGAGAAGAACGTGGCTCAATTAGTTACAATGATACAGATGTCCTTTTCATGTCTTGTTTCTAACGATAATGTGCAAGAAAAGAAAGTGTCAAACACTACCTTATCAAAACTTAAAAGTCTTTCAAATTGTGATCATAAGGAATCTCAAACATTTTTAAATTATTGGTATACAAAATCATTTAACTTGTATAATACTATCAAGACAGAACATTCTTTAATTCCAAGCTTGAATTATTTCTTATTTTAGTATCATTATTTATTTCTAATGAAGCAATAAGGGCTCCAGGCAAAATTGATCACCATCTATAAATATAATTAATATAGACTAATGTTTTTCTTAAAACATTTTCTAAAAAAAGGACATTTAATTCTTAAAAATACTGTGACGGAAGAGATAAGGAATGGCCATCAGATCAGGCCATTGCTAGCCAGTCCAAGAGCTAAAAGGTAGGGATCTTTTGAGTCACCTTAACGTGGCTTCAAAGACTCAACCTTGAATAAAAGTCAGACCCACAGTCCTTCTGCAAATGATATTTTACCCACCAGATCAGGCCACGGTTGGCAGGTGGATGAAGCCACATGAAGTAGCCTACCCATTCAGTTCTTAGTATTTATAGAGTGCTTCTGGATAAATTAAACCAATTTTCAGCATAGTTTTAAGTTTTACTAGCTATTAGATAAAGCTAAAAGGCTGTACTTGCTGCCGGCTCCCTTGCAGCGGAACTCTTCACTTGAGTCTGATACAAGTTGACCTCTTTCTCTCTCTTCCCCTGAATCTCAGACGTATCCATTTTGTATACGATCAGAAACTCATAAGCCATAACTGTCTCCCTCTCACTCCTGATCAAGTCGAGTGCTTTTTTCACACTGGAAGCTCATCTGTCTCTAATGGGGATTAGGGTGTTTTTCTTTATGTTTCTGTTACTTGGGATTACGATTTCTTGCGGGCAATCCAAGTACATGGTCTACAACACTTCACAGGGCATAGTTCCTGATAAGCTCAATGTCCACTTGGTTCCCCATACCCATGACGATGTTGGTTGGTTAAAGACTGTTGATCAGTATTATGTTGGTTCTAACAATTCCATCCAGGTAATTCCTTGTTTCTTCTTATACTTATATATGTAATTGTATTTGCTCACAGACACCTTAACGGTGCATTGTTTTATGTGGAAGCTGAAGCTTTAGATGTTTTCAATGATATTGACTATGCTTATCGTTCTTCATATTACAGGTTGCTTGCGTTCAAAATGTGTTGGATTCTTTGATTCCAGCGCTGTTGGCTGACAAGAATAGAAAATTTATATACGTTGAACAGGCAACTATCTTTTCGGTCTTTCTATTTTCCGACTAATGCTTGGCTACTAAGAAAATGGGAAAATAGAATATGGAGGGAAAGGCGGATGGAAAACCAAAACACTTTAATCTTTGGCCAGTTGGCTTTCGATAGTAGGGAAATATAGAAATTAGACTTCTTGTTCGTGCTTCTTGAATACACTGAGCTTCAAATGTTCATACCTGATTTGTTGCATGCATATTCATTTTTAGACCATATTTGCTGGCTAACTTGCAAGAGAGAACACTTGCAAAATGAAAACAAGAGAATTGGTGATTAAAATTGGAGAATTTCATAGGACCATTTTATTCCCTTGCGTTTATGCCAACATGAACCTATCATCCCAGTGTCATTGCGGTGTTCACAATTACAATGGACTGAACACTGGGGCAAAATCTCAAAAAACTTCAATTTTTTTGAGTTACTGCTAACACCGAATCTTCTATGATGCAAGTGGTGAGCACTGTGGAGCTTCATTGAATAAGAATTTTTGCCTCAATGCCAACTTGCCACTATACTGTGACCTGTTAAGTAATGAGCTATTGACATCTCCAAATATTTCGTTCCGTTCATTTCTGTTGTAATTCTTTGTTATGTAGGCATTTTTCCAACGATGGTGGAGGGATCAGAGTGAAGCAATGCAGCTTGTGGTGAAGCAACTAGTCAACTCGGGTCAACTAGAATTCATGTAAAATAAACTGTTTAAAACATTACCTCTACAAGCAATATCGTTGTCACTAAGTTTCTGTTTAGTTGAACTGCTGATTAATGATTGCTTTTCATCTATGTTTTGAAGCACAAAATAGTTGGACTTTGGCTCTTCATTTTAGTTTCTTTGGCCCTGCTTGTTGCAGAAATGGAGGCTGGTGTATGCATGATGAAGCTGTGACCCATTATATTGACATGATTGACCAGACAACCCTTGGGCACAGATTTATTAAAAAGGACTTTGGTGTGACCCCAAGAATTGGTTGGCAAATTGATCCTTTCGGACATTCTGCAGTGCAGGCTTACTTGCTGGGAGCTGAAGTATTCATAGTTTTGCCTAAATTTTCACCAACTATCTGAATTTCCTATGGAGGTTTTTCAAGTAACATAGTTGCTATTGATATTGGTCTAGGTTGGATTTGATTCTTTCTTCTTTGGGCGGATAGATTACCAGGACAGGGCAAAGCGCAAAATTGAGAAAAGCCTTGAAGTAGTATGGCAGGGTTCCAAGAGTTTTGGATCATCATCACAGGTAAAATGAATGGATTTGCCTAGCTTCTTCTAGCTTATGTGCATTTTTGCTTTGAGATTTACATGGGTTTCATCATTTATTCATTTGGTGGAGTTTGTAAGGAATTATCTTGGGGAGATTTTCCTGTCATTTTGGAACTATTGGTAACACAAAATATATCATCTTATCCTAACTACATTTATTTCTGTTCTAGATTTTTTCTGGTGCATTTCCAGAGAACTATGAGCCTCCCCCTGGTGGTTTCTACTTTGAAGTCAACGATAACTCCCCCGTTGTCCAAGTAAGTCATGAGAAAAAGGTCTCTTTTCTTATGAGCTCACTAATATTCAGTGTTTTATGTTATTAATTTGGATCTCTCTTCCTTTAAGGATGATGTGGACTTATTTGATTATAATGTTCAAGAAAGAGTGAATGACTTTGTTGCTGCTGCAGTAGCACAGGTAATAGCTAATCTGTCAAGGTGTGGAATAATTTTACTCTCAAATTGTCCAAGAGCATCACCAATTTTGAGGATCCCCATTAGGTTTTATTTTGTTTCTCCCTTCTCATGTCCATGCTAAAACAAATCGACTCTCATTCTTGTTCACTGAACTTGCCTCAAGACATTGTGGTGCAAAATATGTGACTGGATTTTTTTAAGATTTAAGGGATTTTACTAAAGATGCATTTATTCTGGTGATATTACTTGCTGACCTTGGTCATATCAACTTAAAAGTTTCTTAGGGGTGAAGCTACTCATCACTTTGGGCTAGACTGGGACCTACAGTTGAACTGAGTTGCTGATATTACTAGCATGAAAAGAAAATGTTGCATCCTTTTCAAATGGTCCTTCCACTTAATGACAGTTAATTCATTCACAGGCCAATATAACTCGTACAAATCATATAATGTGGACTATGGGGACAGATTTCAAGTATCAATATGCGCACACATGGTACCGGCAGATGGACAAGTTTATTCACTATGTGAATATGGTAACTGTTACGCAAATGCGTCTGATTTTGTTTTACATTGTATACTATCAAGTTATTCTTTAAGACCACCAATGCCATGCTGTTGAATAAAATGATGAATATCAGAGAGTTCCCTAATCAAGGAAATTAGTATCTGGACGATCTGCAAAGATGTGACGTAACAATTAATTGTATCATTAGTGTACTTAAACAGACATAAGATACCAGTGACACAAACTTGGGGTTGTTGTTCTAAGACACCTAATATTTACTTGTTTGAGCCTATAGAAATGGTCAAAAATCCATTTTTGAGACTTTTAGATCCATAGCTATCGTAAACAAAAATCAGACTTTAAAGTCAATCAAGTTGGAGAGTATTTCCAAATGGATTCATTCCAAGATATAATGCCAACTTGCTTTTCACTTTGGGTAACAAAATCAAAATGTAATATTTGGAACCGGCAATATTAATTTGCATCTCGTTATGAAATCAGCTCAAGTCATTATGATAATAAGTTATGAATGTTTCCAGGATGGACGTGTAAATGCACTCTATTCTACGCCATCCATATATACAGACGCAAAGCATGCTGCAAAAGAGTTGTGGCCGATAAAGACTGATGACTTCTTCCCGTGAGTTTGTTGCCTAAAGGCTATTACAATCTGTTAGTGGGTTGTTACCTTATCATTGAGCATATTTAACATCTGAAACATGTGACTATCCAGTTATGCAGATCGTGCAAATGCTTACTGGACTGGGTACTTTACAAGCAGACCAGCAATAAAACGTTATGTCAGAATGATGAGTGGCTATTACATGGTAGCTTCCATGTCATTGTTTTAGTTATTTGAAGGCTTATGCAGTCCAATATTGATTTATTGTCTATTCATGTGCTGCTGATTTTTGTCAGGCTGCAAGGCAATTAGAGATTTTCAAAGGAAGGAATAACATGGGGCCAAACACAGACTCATTGGCTGATGCTTTGGGGACTGCACAGCATCATGATGCAGTGACTGGTACAGAAAAACAACATGTGGCTAATGATTATGCCAAGCGATTGTCAATAGGTTACACAGAGGTGAGACATGATTTGATCAGAGCTTTTTGACTACCATTTTTCTTATCTATTTAAATGTAATAACAGATCTAATACCCTTTATGTTTCTATCCTACATAGGAATTAGTTCTATATTGCTATAGGTAAAGTATCCAATTTTGGAAGTTTAATTAGTTTGTATATCCCTGCTATTAAATAGATGGCTTAAAACCTAGTTAATAATAAGTTATTCTAGTTTTGCAAAATGTTATGTAAAAACTCTTTTCTACAGGCTGAAAAGGTTGTTGCATCTGCACTTACTTCCCTGGTTGAGCCAAGATCAGAAATTGGATGTCAGAATACAGCTACAAAATTTCAACAGGCAAAGATCAGTACCCTTTAGCATTGATAACTATTTTTTGTGTATTGTTAATACTAAGATTGTTTTATTTTATTTTTCCTATTTTTCTGCTCGCCATGGTTCATGGCACTTAATAGATACCATGGTCTTCGTTGTTACTGCATTCTTTTAAGTGGTGGTTATCATAATAATTCAAGTGGGTCAATTTCTGGACTACTAACTTTAGGATACACATTGAAATTAATATAAGACTTGGTTAGCTTTATTAGAACATGTTTTCCATCTTAGATATCAGTTGACTAGTAAGTTACTTATTCTTTATTTTCTTTTTGTCTTCAAATGAAATTTACTCTAAACTGAATTTTGACTTGGTTGTTCTCTTTGGCATTATCTCAGTGCCCACTTCTGAATATAAGCTACTGCCCTGGGTCAGAAATCAGTCTATCTAGTGGGGAAAACTTGGTAAGGATGTTATATGACACCACCACCAGGTGATATTTCTACATATTTAGCTCTGCTGGATAATTTTAATCTAAAATGAGATGACTTATTGATATATATACTTCTAGATTCTTGTCGTCTATAATTCTCTTGGATGGAAGAGAGAGGATGTGATTCGAATTCCTGTGAGTATCTCTGTATTTACTTCTAGTAATATATTAAGTCTTTGCTTAATAGTTCACCAACCATAACAAGCAATATACTCGATAACTTTCTTAACATATTTGTTTGGCAACTATTCATTTCCCAAATTACAGTTCCTGGATTTTTAACTTCCCTTTTTTTGTTTCTTCTATGTCTTCATCATTATCCATAACTATAATCAACATTCTTATCACCCTTACTGACCTATGAATTCACATACAATTTTGCATATTACCAATTGAATCTTAGTTTCTCTCTCTCTCTCTCCCTCTTTCAATTGTTTGTATGACTGTGCAGAGAGTTGTTTCTAGAGTGGTATGCTTGTTCCAGTTTTGCATAACAAGAGCACCTTCCTGAGTAGTATTTCAAACTTATAATGATAAGTACCAGGTACCAACTTTGATATCTGCATTTTTCAGGTCATGAATGAAGATATTGTGGTGCGTGATTCAAAGGGAATAGAGATTGAATCACAACTTCTTCCGTTAACAGAAGCTCATGTGGACTTGAGGAACTATCATGTTCGGGCCTATTTAGGTATAACTCCACCAGAAACACCCAAGTATTGGCTGGCATTTGCAGTATCCGTTCCACCCTTTGGCTTCAATACTTACAGCATCTCAAGGACAAAGACACAAGGTTTGGCTTGTTTTACAAGTCAATCTTTCCTAGTGGCACAAACTACAGCCTATTTCTCATAGTTGTGGATATTGATTTGTCATTTTTAATCTCTTCGTGTCTATTATAGGTTCTCGGTGCACTAAATCATCTGCATACACCATTCAAGAAAACCAGAAATCTATTATTCAAGTTGGTCATGGAAACTTGAAGCTTACTTTTTCCACAGCTCAAGACAATCCTATTAGCTATGCTAATAGAAAAAGTGCAGTATGTTAACCAACAAAGGATTTACTTTTTATTTTTTCTATTCTTGACTACTCAAGATTGTTCACAACATCTTTATGCCTTTGTACTATACACTTAGTTATTCAGGTAGCAATATAGAAGTGCTTCTGTCGCTAATTCCTGAGTTTCTAATTTATGAAGGTCAGGGAATCAGTTGATCAGTCGTTCATTTTCTATGCCGCACATAATGGAACTGGAAATAAAAAAGATCCACAAGTATGATGCTGAAATTCCTCGTCTATTTTTATCCTTTCGGTTTGAAATGAAGTGACCTGGATTCAAATTCTTTTATTCCCATACAAAATGATCTCATCTTGTTTCTGGCATTTTAATTTCTAGAATGATGGGGCATACATCTTCCGTCCAAATGGTTCATTTGCCATAAAGCCTGAACATCAGGTTTGCAATGATTTTACGAAGTATGTTCCAGAAAAAGTAAAATATTATATTGCTCACTAGTTCTGAAATATGTTAATCAGGTTCCTGTGACAGTTATACGTGGATCAATAGTAGATGAGGTACATCAGCGGATGAATCCATGGATTTATCAGGTGCCTTTCCTATCACAATTTAGATAATATTTTCCCATCATGATTGCTTATTAGCTTCACCACCACATAAAAACTTTGTTGTTGCTTTAAAATATATGCAGATTAACAGATTATACAAGGGCAAAGAGCATGTTGAAGTCGAGTTTATTGTAAGCTTAACTGATGGCTCCTTAATTTTTTGGCTCATTTCTTTATGTTTCTTTAAGTGTTTATTGTGTTTGTGGAATCTGTTCTCTTCATAATTCTCTTCATTTCTTTTGGGTGTGCTAATACTGTCTGCTATTTCAGGTTGGCCCAATACCCATTGATGATGGAATTGGCAAAGAGATCACTACAAAAATTACAACTACCATGGCGACTAATAAGACATTCTATACAGATTCTAATGGACGTGATTTCATCGAGCGGGTAGGTTGAATCTGACCCATTTTGTTTTATTATCAATCTTGTTGTGGCTGTTGGCCTAGCAATATATCAATTGTCAGAGTGTCTTGATGGTAATAGAATGTGTCAATGAGCTTGACTTTTGGAAAGATAATTTGAGCAAGATTGTTGGATTGCTTTAAGTTAGGCAGCACGGAGGACTTACTTCTTTCTCATGAATTCCTCTTCTATGGAAGCATTTCTAACTGAAGATTTGTTTACTTTGCAGATTCGTGACTACAGAACAGACTGGAATTTGGAAGTGAACCAACCTGTTGCTGGAAATTATTACCCAGTATGTGTAACTCGGAAAGTGATTATGTTGTCAGAGGACAGCTTGCTTTTGCTTTTAATACTATACATTTTATATATGTATTCTGTTCATAGTTGTAAGGATGAATTATATCTCATGAACTGGTTAAGGTGAGAGATCGAAGATATTTGTCCTATTTGTGATTTATTAGTCCTTTTGAATTGGAACTCTTAACCTTCTTGCATTCATATACAAGTTATCCCATGTATCGCATAGTTGCGAAGATGAACAATTACTTTTCTCTGAGTTAAATTGGTTATGTTCTTTTTTGTTTTTTTAATTTTTTCAGATAAATCTTGGAATCTATGTTCAAGATAATCAGAAAGAATTCTCCATTCTAGTGGACCGACCTCTTGGAGGATCTAGCATAGTAGATGGACAATTAGAGCTGATGCTTCATAGGTGTGTTGCCGCTCTTCTGATTATCAGCCTGCCATGACCATTGTATTTAGCCCGTATCTAAGGAATTGGGATGACAACGGTTAAAATTTCCTTGTTTGTGTATGGTTGATGACATCGCTGAAAAAACCACCACCAATATGTTGTTTATGTTGTGGATGGGTTGATGGAGTTGAAGAAAAGCTGCTGTTGAAACATTGCCACATAGTTTTATGCCTCTGTGGCTGTGTTAAGTATCCTCGTAAGCCAATATGCATTCATGGACTCCTTTTGCATGCAGGAGACTGCTACTTGACGATTCCAGAGGTGTAGCAGAGGCTCTAAATGAAACAGTTTGTGTTCTTGATAAATGCACGGGACTGACGGTAACCATATTCCCTCTTGAAAACCAGAATTGGCGTAATATGTTAAGTGTTCATACGATTACCTCTGAGAGCATCACTTGTTTTAGTTAAATTACATTCCTTGTCTACCATTAACCTTGTATAGTTCAGAATCTTCCTGGCAGGATTTGAGTTATAATTTCTTTGATTCTCATATTTACAAACTGTACTTGTGGTCATTGTGAAGTCTCGAAATACAACCACAAAAGCGTGGATTTCCTACCTTTAACTTGGATGTTTTGGTTGCAGATCCAAGGAAAATATTACTTCAGAATTGACCCTCTAGGAGAAGGAGCCAAATGGCGCCGCTCTTTTGGCCAGGAGATATATTCACCCTTGCTACTAGCTTTTTCTGAAGTGGTAAGATTGTAGAATTAACAGAATGAGGGTGATATACTTCTTGATAATCTGAATGGATTCCTTTTGCAGAATGGAGATGATTGGATGAACTCTCATACAACTAATTTCTCAGGCATCGAATTCTCATATGTCTTACCAGATAATGTTGCAGTTATAACTTACCAGGTACTTGGAACTTTATATCGGGAAAGTCATCAGTCTGCTCTTATCTCTTGTGCTTAATTTCAGATGGTACAGCACCTTGTCTTTTGAAGTTGTTTCCTTCTTCCAAAGTATGAATACTTTCTCTCCTGATTATGCAGGAACTTGATGATGGAAAGGTCCTTCTTCGTTTAGCACATCTATACGAGGTTGAAGTTCCTCTCTTACTCTGGCCATGGAAATGGTATTAGTGTCATATTGGTGTCTGCAACTTAGAAGTGAAAACAACTTTAAGATGTTAACGATTTTTGTCATAGTAGTTTCATTGGAACATTTTGCTTTTATTACTATAACCGATTAGTAATACTGATTAACAAACAGACAAGCCTCACATATACAGGACACCTGCAGTCCATTCACTAAAGCTCTGTCTCTGTATATATAGACATATGTCTGTCAACTAGTTGTATGCATTTAAGCATTCTGATTCTTTAACTACTTTTGACAAATTTGTTGTACACATTCAATTGTTAATTATTCTATTTTCCAATCATCTTTACTAAATCCTAGCTGTTATTTTAACTTTTGGGGTTCATGGAATTATGCTAAGATTGGAGAGGATAAGGATCTTTCTGTGATAACAAGCGTGGAACTTAGAAAGTTGTTCCCTCGGAAGAAGGTAAAAGTAATGGTTTAATGACAACTCAGGAATCATTCTCTATAAGCGTTTAGCTTTCCTCTTGTAAAATTCTGCTTACCTACTTTATTTCTTTCTGCTTTTCTTTTTCTTGCAATTAAGATCGGAAAAGTGACAGAAATGAGCTTATCTGCCAACCAAGAAAGAACCGAAATGGAGAAGAAAAGACTTGTCTGGCAGACAGAAGGCTTGTCGAAAGAAGCAACGCCAACACCATTGCAGAGGGGTGGACCTGTGGATCCGGTTAAACTCGTGGTTGAGTTAGCCCCCATGGAAATCCGAACCTTTGTTATCGATTTTGGACACTCGTCTTATACTGTATTTGATGTATGATGGCTGTGAAATGCACCTGAAGAAAAGTCTACCTAGTTTAAGAATGCAACAGACTTCTGATTCTGATTCTGACGCTGAATAAAGCTCTCTTATTTGATTCAGAAGACTTGGAACTTGGAACAGCAGGTAGACTGACTCGGTAAGCTTTTCTTAACTTTTCTTTCTTTGTGTGAATAAGATATGTATCAGAGTTAGGCTCTACATGAAGCGTTATTTAGTGATTTTAGATCAGGGGGATGCAGTTGCTGTGTTAGTGTACAGCAACATCAAGTTAAACCCTTTCATTTTTTTGGCAGCGTGTTCTAATTATGAAAAGATATTGTTTTCGTTTATATTGGAAAGTGAAACGACTGATATTTTGTCTAACTTTGTTATATTTGTATTATTACATGGTATTATAACAAAACAAGGTAGGTTTGGACATTGTCCTATATTTATAGCACGAAGGTCGTGTTTGATTGAGGAATTAGTAATGGAATGGATGGAACGTAACACATTTTTTATCGTTTAGTTGAGGGTTTTATAATGGAATGGAACAGAACGAGATGGAAGCGAAAAATTTCATGTTACGTTCCATTTTATCTTAAACAGTAAAAATAAGTAACTTCCGATTGGGAAGATTTAGGGTGGAACGTAAACTAACAAATACATACTATCTAATATATTCTCAATAATTTTTCTTAATACCAATTATTTCTTCTAACCTTAACTTTCTTTTTCTCACACTCATTTATTACGGTTTACAAAAATTATATATAATTAATAATATTTTATATTATTTCTCCTTATTCTAATAATAATATTTTTATATTATTAATAATAACTTATATATAGTTAATAATAAAAAATAAAATTTTTATTATTTTAAAATAAAAAATATATAAAAATTATTCTTTAATTGTTTGTATATATTTGTACATAAATAAAAACGTAAATAAATTATTTTTAAATATAAATCACATATAATAAAATAAAATTTATTAAATAATAAATAATATTTTTATATAATTAATAATAAATTATATAATTAATAATAAAATAATAAATTTTTATTGTTTTAAAATTATAATATGTAAAAATTATTCTTTAATTGTTTGTATATATTTCTATATAAATAAAATTATAAATAAATTATTTTAAATATAAATCACATAATAGAATAAAATAAATGTTAATAATGTAAAATTTGTTAAATAAATAATAATATTTTTTATATAATTAATAATAAATTATATATAATTAATAATTAAATAATTAAACTTTTATTGAAATTTTTATTATTTTAAAATAGAAAAATATTAAAAATTATTCTTTAATTGTTTGTATATATTTCTATATAAATAAAAATATAAATAAATTGTTTTTAAATATAAATCACATATAATAGAATAAAATAAAATAAAATTATTAAATAATTAATAATAATATTTTTATATAATTAATAATAAATTGTATATAATTAATAATAAAATAATAAAATATTATTAAAATTTTTATTATTTAAAATAGAAAATATATTAAAATTATTATTTAATTGTTTGTATATATTTCTATTTAAAAATATAAATAAATTATTTTTAAATATAAATCACATATAATAGAATAAAATAAAATAAAATAATAAAATAATTAATAATGATATTTTCATAGAATTAATAATAAATTGTATATAATTAATAATAAAATTTTATTAAAATTTTTATTATTTTGAAATAGAATTATATAAAAATATTCTTTAACTATTTGTATATATTTCTATATAAATAAAAATATAAATAAATTATTTTAAAATATAAATCATATATAATAGAATAAAATAAAATTTAATAAAATAAAATAAAATTATTAAATAAGTAATAATAATAATTAATATAATTAATAATAAATTGTATATAATCAATAATAAAATAATAAAACTTTTATTAAAATTTTTATTATTTTAAAATATAAAATATATAAAAAATTATTTATTATGATTATGACTTGAACCGTAATTTTTTAATTGGACATTATTTCTGTTTTAAAATCATAGCGTTAAACTTTCTTTAATAACCATTTTAATATTAGAGGTATAATAGTCATTTATTATACATTATATTACATTCCATTCATCTTCCAAGCAACATTTCACTACATTATATTATGAATCCTTCCATTCCTCCCAAACAATTTTTCACTATATTACACTTCATTCTGTTATAAATCGTTCCGTTCCGTTCCGTTCTGTTTCGTTTCCTTAATTAACATCCAACTAAACAAGCCCTACGTCATCTCTTGTTTTAAGAATGTTTCTTCAAGTTGATGTGAAATTAACTCTGATTTTAACATTCCAAATGCTTCCTACCTTGATGAGTGATGACCATATGCCCATTTGCACCAAAGGGATTGCTTATCAATTATTCATCATTTTTCGAGATAATCCTAATACCTCCTTTATTCTTTGGTGAACAAACCTCATTCCATTGCATGAAAGCCCTCCTATTAGATTCCTCCTGTCCAAACCATAGAAAAGAGTTGCAAATCCTCTTTACAATTTTAATAATTTTCCTAGGTATAGCCATATGAGCAGACCAGAAGACATTGACAGAGCCTCCTCCCTCCGCAGCTCCGTCTGCTGCTCACCACCTCTCCGGCTCTCCCTCCTCTCCACCAATTGCTCACCACCTCTCCCTCCTCTCCTTCACCTCTAC
Organism: Erythroxylum flavicans; assembly: GCA_027576715.1. Classification (NCBI taxonomy): domain Eukaryota; kingdom Viridiplantae; phylum Streptophyta; class Magnoliopsida; order Malpighiales; family Erythroxylaceae; genus Erythroxylum; species Erythroxylum flavicans. Next base: position 19,710,302 of record JANZXP010000007.1, on the reverse strand, counting down.
ACGCGTCCATGGTCCACCACTATCGCTGCCAACCCAAATGAAACTAGATTTTTCATATTTGGTTTTTCACCTAACCCGACCAATCGAAATTGACACTGTAATTTTTTGGTGTGTTTTTAATTGATTTTTTTGCTCTTGAATTGCATTTGTGATTGTGAATGAGTTGGAATTAAATTGTGAATTGAATTTGAGATTTGTAAATGATTGGATTGGAATGAATGATATTTATCTAGCTTTTGTTTAATTGAATTGAATGCACGTTTTTGGTTTATCTTGTTTGGTGATATTTAATAGTGAGAATATTAGAAGTAATGCATTGAGTAATTTTCTCATTTATTTAGATTTGGAGTTTCATGATACTAAAATTGATTAGTTAAGCTAATTTTAGAACTTAAGAAATTAAGCTAATTAACTTACGATAGTTATACTCAATTAATAATAATTATATTGTCAATGTTAAAGAGTTCAAGTGATAAACTACATATATGCCTAAAATTCATCAC
>JANZXP010000007.1:19674458-19686090 GCA_027576715.1 Erythroxylum flavicans | reverse complement strand
ATTAAATTTGATTCTCTAACTTCTTGTATTAGTCTTGAACCAGATCAAATTCCAAGAGCACTAAACACTAGTTTCTTAATTTCAAAAAATAGAATAAAGTAGGGGTTTTCTATTAATTAACTAATTAACAAAAATTAACAAGATCAAAATAAATCAACCAAATATAAAAGGGAGAAATTCAAGAATACTTAACTCCGATTTAAGGGAAAGATCTCATCTAATTGTATCATTGATCTTTGTTCTGAAAAGAATAATTATCACAATTCAATTGGTTAGTCCAAAACATATTAGGGTAGCCATAATAAGTCTCAAAATTTTCTAAATTAATCAGTTCAAACCTAATATCCAAACCAAAACTTACCATCAATTGACTGGGTATGATAGCATCTATACCAATTAAATGATAGCAGGAAACTTAGTGAAAAAGATTAAACCCTAAGTTAAATAATTGAGATAGTTGTAACTATTCAACTTAGTATTTTTGTTTATCATAAGTTAAATATGCAATTTCATAAATAATCTATTTGCTACTTGTCCAATCCTTCATAATACAACTATGGATCATTGAATTAATGGATAGCTATAAGATAATCAACATTAAATTAATTTGTAATCAACATTAAATTAATTTGTCAGATTAATCAATAATAATTATTCATGGAATATAAGAACTCAAAATAAGAAATACTTGAATTAAAATATGAATAAAAGTTTAGAACAAAACTTCACTATGTTACAATCAGAATTTTAAATCCCCTTGAATTCAACACCAAAAATAAAAGAAAGATGATATATTCGGAGTAGACTACTAAAGAGAATGATTGACGATTACGGAGAGTAAGAAAACGTCTCTTTTTATTGTTTTCTAACTATAAACCTAGTCTATTCCTATCTTGCAAAGATTCCTATCTAAAACAAAATCAAATCCTTACATAATAGGGATGGAAGAAGTTTCCTAATTAAACTCTAACTCCTCAAGTGAATCTGGCATTAGGCGTGATCTTGCCTTATCCACTGTAGTAATCTGTCCAACTTTTCCAAAATTCGTGATTTTCACCAATAATGTTCCAATTTGATGCAATCCCTACTTTCCATCTACTAAAACAAAAAAGCATTAATTTTCCTATTTAAGCACCAAAATATATTAAAAAAGAGATAATTCCAATTAATATATCAAAATAACATCTCATGAAATTCTCCCACACCAGACTCATACTTATCCTTAAGCATACATCAATTCAATACATCAATTCAATACATCAATCATCCTCATAACAACCTTTCATTTTTTTCCTTGTTATACATAAATATCCAAAAGCTAATTCATATTAAAGTTTTAGGATAACATAACAATCGAGAGAATAAGTACTCATAGGAAACATTGTTAGAATGTAAAACATATCATCTCATCAATTTAATTAAAGTTAAATGAAACAAGGTTTAACACCCTCTAATGGATTTCACTCTATACACTTAAAGTGTTTATGGTTTATAAAGTCTTAAATCAAAGCATAGCGAGTTATTTCTATGAGCTTGATTAAGAATCATATCTCTATCACTTAAGAAAAATGAACTTAATGCATAAATTAGAGGAACTTCATAAGGGTTATAACATGGCATAGGTAAGGTATGACAAAAAGAAATTTTTAGGTTAAGTAAATTGAAGGGAATCATACAAACTTATCCACTCAAGTTTTAACTTAAATCAATCCAAAACTCATTTGAATTAAATAACATCCCTTTTAATAAATTTGTTCTTTTATATTTTTTTCGTTTTTTAAACAAGAACGTCAAAGAGGAGGTTTCTCTTTTCTTTTCTTTTTTATATTTCTTCTCCATTCTAAAAAAATGAAAGATCAAAACAATGCAACTTGAATCAACTAATTTACTTGTCTCAAAATCCTATGAAAATAATCTTGATACGATTCCTTCAATTTATGGGTTCAAAATTATGAAGGACATCAACAAAAGAAGGGTAAAAGTGACTTGTAACAAGGTTATTAAGTAAGAAAAGAAAAGGTCAGGCTCAAATTCATTTTCTCTGGATAAAAATTAAGGTACACTTGTTTAGGTAAAAAATGGTTATCCTAAGTGCCCTTATTATCTTTATACACAAAATTATTAAAAATGTGGTCTCAACATGTATTCAAAAGCAATTTCTAGCATAAACAAGCTATGTTTGGTAACACACAATAAAACGATATGTATGAGCACAAATGTAATGAATGATTTTAAACTTAAATCTCATGTAGGTGTCAAAAATGCATCAAGTCTTGCACACTTTCATTCAAAAAATCGATCAGATACTTAAATAATTTAATGAAAAAATAATCATGCTTGTCTCTCTTATGCATTATTTATTAAACCGAAAAATGTACCATAACTTAAAGATTATTGATAAACAACAATCAGAAAATTATAAAGTTTTCATGAGAAATAAATCAGCATATGAATCATAGTATTTATGTGTTCAAACAAAAATCATAAAATTCATTATAATATATATTTTCTTGCTCCCTTAACCTAAATCATACATTGTCCCTAATGTATGCACAAGATAATCACATCTCACAAAAATAATCAAGAAAAATAATGCACAGGTTAAAAGACTCCCTTAAGATGTGAGCATCTGAAAGGAGATGTACTATGTTGTTGGTGTTCATGGAGGTATCACGCGACAAATAAATGAAATTTCTCTTTTTTTTCTCAATCATCACAACCTTTAGCTATTTGAACACGCTTCCAATGGGTACTTACGGTAGGTTCTATGACGGATTGATCTTGTGCAGTTGGATTTATTGTATACTTTCCTTTCACTACTATCCTAGGAGTATCTTTGGAATGTCCCATAATGAAGAGAAGTATAAATAGTAAACTATTCCAAAAAGTAATGAAAATAACTTAATAATACGTAATATTAAAATGAAAGTAAAGAAACTAAAAGTAATTAATAAAGATGAAGGAAAACTAAATATAAAATAAATATAACATCAATACGATACTAGTGGGTGTTGATGGTGGAGTGTTGTGTATGCTGGCTAGAGTTACGGATGCTTAGTGGGGTTGCTTGGGACGTTTGCAATTGTTGGAAGACGAGACTTGAGCTGAATCTTGGAAAAGAAACAAAATAATTAGGGTTTTGTTTTATTGTTTTACTTTTTAAAAAATTAACAATAAGAATATATATATTTTAAAAATATATAATATTTTTAATGTTTTTATTATCATGGTTTTAAAAATAAATAATTAAAAAATTACATGTTTCTTTAAAACCAACAAACTACTAACATGTATAAGCCTGTTCACGCCTTATGGAATTTTAGAGGTTCCATTTTAGAAAGCTAAATCGTATAAGGTGTGATCTTGCTTTATAAGATTTAGCATTCTGGTATGAAACTACAAGTTTTCAGGTAATTTTTTAATTTAAAATTTTTATTTTTTAAAAATTAAAAATAAAGTAAAATAGACACATTTAAAAAGATTAAATTAAAAAAAGAACAAACAAGCCCTAATATGTGTTTCTCATTTAGCAGGCAGGAGGTTACTAACCAACAAACGCACACCCAATGCCATTACATGCCCTTTCACACAGATCCAATAGCACTCCTCACCAGAGAGACGCAACACGTAGTCTTCCACTAATGGCAGCCAACACACAATACTCACCAGCGGCGACACTCCTCCCAGTAAATAGGCGGTCACCAGTCAATAAACCCACGTGACCAGCGACCCATATAGTAATAACAGGAGAGTCACCTAGCGCCTTCCCACACCACCCACTCATATTTTTATTTACTTTTCGTTGATTTTCCTTTTAGTTTAATTTTAATTATTTTTAAGTTGTTTCAATATTTTTTAAAGTAGTTTACTATTTGTACTTGATTGTATTATGGGACGTTTTAAAGCTACCGCTAGGACTGCAGCAAAAGGAAAATCACTGGTGAATGCCATTGCATATCATCAATTTGCTACAAGCCCTGAAACTAATACTAAAGGGATATGTTCCAGGATAGCGAAAAACACCTCTATTTTGCCATTAGCTGAGTTAGTCTTGCATGGTTATCTCACTTTCAACACTAAAGAACCAAACAACGGTACATTGCTATAAAATCTCAACATATTAAAGCGGGTGGGTATGTACGCTACCCTTCGTTAGAGGATTTGCAAATTAAACACAAAATTGATGATTTGTTTATAGACATGAGTTAGACATATTTTGTGTTGATTCGTTGTCCAGTCTTTATTGAATTAATTAGGGAGTTCTATACTACCTTTAAATTTGATAAACTAGACAATTTTACTTTGCGTAGTCCTCATTTGATACAGTGCAAATTAATGGGTGTAGAATTTAAATAGAACATCATTGATTTTAATTTAGCCTTAGGGTTAATAGATGAAGAATATGCTAATTCGAATTAGTACAAAGAATCTATTATAGACTATAGTGAATTTAATTCTTTTCAAGCATAGAAATCAATTTCTTTTAAACCATTTGCTTATCATCCAAGTAAATCTTAGGGTAGTTATCTTAATGAGATGGAGTGGATTTATATGTAGCATTTTTTGGCCTTTAATTATTCAGGTCGGAAGGCTATAACATATACTTGCACTAAAGTTGATTTGTTCTTTATTTGGTGTATGGTAAACAAAGTATGATTCAATTTAAGTGCTCGGCTGGAAATGTAATTTAACATTGTTCTTTTTTCTAACAAGAATTTGTGTCTTGGTTCCTTTATCACTCATTTAGCTATTAATATAAATTTTCTTGATATGACAGAAACTGATATGCATGTAGCCTATGGGATGGAACCTCTAGATTTGGCTTATTTAAACAGGATGGGGGTACTTGAGCAACAAATGGGGACATTTTGTTTTATATAATGTGATCGGCCCCAGAGAGGTTCATTATTAATGTAATAAGAGGATCGTGACGTTCCACTACCTTTGTATCTTCTGAATGAACCCACCAACCTGACATGTGTATCACTTTTAGCTGGAAAGATTGGAATGTAAAATTTCTAAAATTAAGAAGAATTTGGATGCTTTGCTCCAATTCATAAGGGTGGTATCTCTATGTCCACCGACACTATAGTACTTCTCCTTTCCGATGGTTGCATATTAGGGGAGTCTTCTATTTTTTTGTTTTATTTCTATTGATTGTTTTTGTAAGATCTGATTATCTTATGCATACATTAGGGACAATGCATGATTTAGGTTTGGGGAGCAAATGTTTATATTATGATAAACTTTGTGACTTTGCTTGGACACATAATACTATGATTCATATATTGATTACTCCTTATGATAGCCTCATAATTTTCTAATAGTTGTTTATAAATAATCTTTAAGTTGTGATACATTTTTAGTTTGAGAAACAATGCATGAGAGAGACAAGCATGCTTAGTATTTTAAAAATTATTTTAAGTACGTCATTGTTTTTGTTAAATGAAAATGTGCAAGACTTTATGTTTTTTTAACACCTACGTGAGCTTTGAGCTGAAAAGCATTTATCACATTTGTGCTCATAGATATCTTTTTGTTATATGTTATCAATCACAACTTATTTATGCTAGAACTTGTTTTTGAATACATGTTGATACCACATTTTTTATGAATTTATGTATAAATTTGATAAGGGCATTTAGGATAATCATTTTTGATCTAGCCTACCCTAGTTTTTATCCCTAGAAAACTAATTTAAGCCTTACCCTTTTTTCCCCCCTTACATAATAACCTTGTCACAAGCCACTTTTAGCCTTCTTTTATTTATGTTCTTAATAATTTTGAGCCCCAAAATCAAAGGAATTGTTTAAAGCTTATTTGCATAGGATTTTGACTATTTCTATGAAAAGTAAATTAGTTGATTCAATTTGCATTGTTTTGATTTTTCATTTTCTTTAATAGAATAGGTGAGAAGTATATATATAAAAAGAGAAATATCCTCTTTGATGTTCTTGATAAAAAAGAGAAAAAAGAAAAAAAGTGATTAAAAAGGATGCCATTTGAATTAAGAACAATTCCATTTTAGTGCAAGTACACATTATAGCCTTCCGATGTGAATAATAAAAAGCCAAGAAATGCTGCATATAAATCCACTCCATCTCATTAAGATAACTACCCTTTGATTTACTTGGATGATAAGCAAACGGGTTAGAAGACATTGATTTCCATGCTTGAAAAGAATTAAACTCACCATAGTCCACGACATATTCTTTGTATTGAGTCGAATTATCATATTCTTCTTCTATTAACCCTAAGGATAAATTAAAATCAGTGATGTTATGTTTGAATTTGAAACCCATTAGTCTGTACTGTATCACATTAGGACTACACAAAGTAAAATTGTTCAGTTTGTCAAATTTAAAGGTAGTATAAAACTCTTTAGTTAATTCAATAAATACTGGACAATGAACTTGTGCAAAATATTTCCAACTAATGTCAAATTGCTTCTTCAAGATGATATTATCATGGAACAATTGGTTTTCTTTAACCAGAATTCCAGAATCCTAAATCTCATAAAGTGAGATCATACCTTATATGATTTAGTTTCACGCTTTATGTGATTTAGTTTTTTGGAATGGAACCCTAAGTTTTCTTATTATTTTTAATTTTTGTTTTAAAAATTAAAAAATATAACATTTAAAAGAAAGTGCAGTAGACACGTTAATTAAAAATAATAAATTAAAAATTTAATTAATTATTATTTAATTTCAAATTAAATTAAAAAACCCTAGTTTGTGTTTTCTCTCTGCAAGAAACATGAACCCACCATAGACTAGTGTTGTTGGTGTTGTACCATATCGGTTGGTGCCAGTCAAAAAACAGTACAAAACAACACTCTTGGGTAAGGTCATTGGTATCCATGATGGCCGATATCGTATGTTTAGAAAAATGTAGGGACTTTTTTGCAAAAATAAAATTTTTTAACAAGAATAACCCCCTTGATTGGTATCTCTCTCTCTCTTGTTTCTCTCTCAATGTCTCAACTTTCACACTCTCGTTCTCTCTCATTCTCCTCTCCCTCTCTGGCAACGACTCTCCTCTCCATCTCTTGTGATTGTGCTTCCATTCTCCTTATTGTTACACCACTCTCCTCCACTTTCCTCATGGAGTCACGGTCACCATAAGTCACCACTCTCCTCACCGCTGCCGAACTACACCACCAGTAGCCACCACTGCTTCCCAACGCTGCTTCCATTCGTACACTACTACCAGAATTGCCACATCTGTAATTTTAATATTTCAGATCTAGATCCAAACTCGAGTCGACCTGAATTGAACAAAACCGATCAGACATTTAACTGCATTTTTTAAATTTTTGGGTGTGTTTTTGCTCTGGAATTTGAATAGCAATTGTGTTATTTTTTGTTGTGTATGTATGTTTTGTGATGGTTGGAATTTTTGGAAATTGTTAAAAATTGAAATTATTGGAAATGTTGGAAATCGTGAAATTCTTGGAATTGTTTGTGTGAGTTGGTGGGAAATTGTTTATGTGAAAATCTTGGAAAATTGATGGATTGGAAATTTGAATTTGAAATTTGGAATTGCTTGTGTAAGTTGGTTCAATTTCAATATAATTTAGACATTGTCAATTTATGAAGAAAATTAATTCATTTGGAATTTGGAAATTTTGGGTAAGAAACTATGAATATTGAATGAAAAATTGTTAAATCAAAGATGGGAATAAGGAATTTAGTCACAACATTGATTAAAATTAGTTAAGAAAACAAACTAATTATAGGCATTATAAATTGAATTGTATAAATAAACAAAATATATTAGTTTATAGATGAATTATGAGATTACATAAAGTAAGTTGTAAACTTATAGTTGTAAGTTACGGTTGAAGTTGAGTATGTTATAGTTATAAGTGTATGTCTTTAGTTTATGGTTGAATGATCTAATTATATAAAATGATTTATATTATATAAGATGTATTATATTGTTGGTTTTTTTTTTTACTTATTAGTGAATTGCGTTAGATGAAATTGAATTTTATATAATGTAATTATTAAAAATGAGTCATATTATGTAAGATGGACATGGTTATTATGTAATTGTGTATGTTAGATACTTGAGTTATTGGTTTTTAACTTATTGGTGAATTGTGTTGGATGAAATTGAACTATGTATGATGTAATCATACAAAATAAGTTATATTATATAAGTTGTATATGTATGTTGTGTAATTATGTTAGTTTGGACTTTTGAGTTAAACAGTACAAATTTTTTGATATTAGTTAATAATGAAATTATGTGTTCTTTATTTTGATATATATCATCATTTATTTTTACAAATAAATGGAAGGAATTTTAAGTACTTCTCTGATCATTCAATCGTTTCAGGAAGATACAAAGATCCAGCTTAGGCTTATGTTGCATGGTTCTTGGTATGAGGAACTATACTATTTTCTTGTTTTGTTACAAGCATTTGAAAGGTGGAGGAATCACTAGATTATATAAGTATTTAGCTAGGGTTAAAGAAGATGTGGAGCTATGTAAAAACGTGAGCCATGATGTGAAGTGGCGAATAAAAACTTTGCTTAAAGAGCATTACATAAGAAAGACATAAGGGAGAGATTGAATTATGAAATTGTTAATGGAAGTTCGTTTCTCGGTTGATAGGTGTAAATTGTACTATGTTTTGATAGATGTTTAAGTGTGCTTTTGAGTATTTTTAGATGATTATCATGTATATAGGCTTAGAATTATGTTATCATTAGTGTTTGTTTATATTCTAAGTGTTTGTGTGGTTTTGGCATGATCTGGATCTTAATTTTATGATTCAAGAGGTGTATGATGTGTTTTTGAGTGTATGGAAGCAAGAAATTGAAGAAAAGATAATAATTGGAACTATGGAAGTAGGTCACGATCGTGACAGAGAGCACAGATAACAATTCCAGTGAATTTATGCTTTTCCAATAAGCGTCTCTTTTTTGTAATTTTAACGTTTTGGGGCTATTTTTGGAACCAAATTAAGTGGGTAAATCCTAAAAAGAACCCTAAAAGCCTCAAGAACTATTAAAGAACATAAAAAACTTAAAAAAGAGCAGCCACTATCTTAACAAATTGATATTAATCCAAGAAAGATCAAGAGGAGCATCAGTTGTCCAACATTTTCCAGATTTGGAGATTTTGTTCCAAATCAAGTTTTTTCCTTCTTTCCTTTTGTTACTTTCATTAAAATTGATGTGCAAACTGAATTGGAAAATTTTATACACTTCGATGATGTTTTAATTTCATATTGGGATTTTTCTTGACTTATTTTTTACTTGAACACTTTTGATTTCAATATAATGTTTTAAGAGTTGTGATATTTGTGTTTGCTTATACTTCAATAATAAATTGAGAGAGTGAGTCGAAAGTAATCTGATTAGGTTGGGTAATGAGACTTAACAACTTAATAGGTCACGCAAATATCAAGTTGAGAATTAGAAAAAGAGAGATTTTGTGTGAGAACCCGATTATCCGATAGATTGCTTAAGAACTAGTTAAAAACGTTAGGCTATTTGTGTGAATCCATATATTACAAATCTGGAATTTCAGAATCAATTAAGGATAATTTATTGGGTTAATTTATTAGGTCTTGAGGGAGAATAATCAAACCCTTTGAAAATCTAGGAACGACACTAAATTAAATCAAAAGTAGTTAAAATAACAAAATAATGATAGAACGAACTCTAGACTTTCATGTTTGATCATTCTTGTTTTATTATGACAGCTCATTTGTTAAGTGGTTAAGTGCTCAATGTTTTTTATTTCTTTAATTTTGATTATTTCTTTTCATTTCAATCATATTTTAAAACCTTTGACAAAGTTAGGTTCATTTAGTTTTAGCTAATTCCTCATAGGGTTGATACCTTAATTACTATAAGTTTATGATTCGTATACTTGCGAATATTGAGATTTTTATATCTTATAAAACTTAGTCAATAAGTTTTTGGTGTCGTTGACGTGGAATTAATTTAGGACTTTTGAATTCCTTTGTTTTAAGGAATTATTTCCCTTTATTGTGATTGTGGTACCCAATCATAAGACATTAAAAAATAAAGGAATTTTGGGCGCAAAGTAGAAGACACATTAATTTGGACATCGCAAGGCAATAATGAAGAATCCAAAAAGTTAAAAGCCAAGAAGTGATAAAAAAAATTGATGATGGATGAAATACATCATGGAGAGAAAATGACCTTTATGGACTTTATGAGCCTAGGATTCAACGTCTATCATCAAGGAATTTCACAATCACCTGTGCAAGCGACACATAATTTGTTTAAAGAGATGGGAAATAATAGTTATCTTTAGACATCGAAATGAAGTAGACAACAGTCAACCTTCGTAGATCCAGAAGGAATTATTACGGTAGATTCAGTGACAACATTACAGGTTAAAATCGACAACCTCACCATGACATTGAACAACTTAAAAATCTCCTTTCTCCATTCAAAGCAATTCAGTAAGGATGCGAACTATTTGGATGAGGGAGTCATATCACAACTGATTATTTCCTAGTGGAAAACATCAATATGGAGCAATTGAACTTCAATGAAGCACAATTTTGGTTAGGGAAGTAATCATCCTCATTTAAACACGTACAATCCAAGGTGGCAAAACCACCCATATTTCTTTTGGTCTAACAATGTAAGGACTCAAATGGACAATCAAGACCTACTAGGATTTTAGCAAGATGAGTCTAGTTCATGGGATTCTAAATTGGGTAAGATCATAAACAAGCTTATAAATATGGATAAGGCCCAGAAGAGAAAGGGAAATTTGAACAAGTAACAGAAGATTATGTCTCTTTTATTCACAACCTAGAGGTTCAAATGGGTCAGCTTTCTAATGACTTTTGTAAGAGAAGTGTGGAAAACATTTTGAGCTATATGGAAGTAAATCCAAGAGAGTAATGTAAGGCTATCTCACTTAGGAGTGGGAAAAAGCTAGAAGAACTAGCGAAAAGACAAGCTGAGACCCACCTTGTAGAAGACCAAGAGAAAAAGAAAAAGGACGAAGAAAAGAATAAGGACCCCACCTATACTCTTCCTCTACCTTACTCACCAAAAATACCATTTTCACAAAGACTTTAGAAGAATGAATTGGATGTACCATTCACAAAGTTCATGGAATAGCTAAAGAAATGGAAAATTTACTTATTTTTTATGGAAGTGTTGAAACATAGGCCCAAGTACCCAAAGTTCCTTAAAGACAATATCTGACAAGCGAACTTAGGAAGATGACCAGACGGTAGCCATGACAATAACTTGTAGCTCTTTAATTACCAGCCATATGCCCTCAAAGTTGAAAGATTTAAGGAACTTTACGATATCTTTTGTAGTTGGTAATTTAGAGATTTCAAAATGTTTATGTGACTTAGGTGTAAGTATAAACCTTATGCCTTTGTCAATTTTTAGGAAACTGGGGCTAAAAGATGTGAAGCCAAAATTTATACGTATTTATTTGGCAGACCAATTGATAAAGAAATCGTTAGGTTTAGTGGAGGATATGCTATGAAAGTCGACAAGTTTTAATTCCTGTGGATTTTGTTATACTTGTAACAACCCAACTCCCGCTGAACCCGAACCCGATATCGATAGTGATACCCGGATCCGTGCCCCGCGAGGGTGGCGTGTCACAT
>JANZXP010000007.1:19595114-19663021 GCA_027576715.1 Erythroxylum flavicans | reverse complement strand
TTTATAATTTTAAATTTATATGACTAATAATATATTTTTTAATTATTTATACAAAAATTAATAGTTTATTAAATTAACGAATTTTTTAGTAATTGTATTTCTTTTCAGTAACGGTAACCACACTTGCTAAACACCTATTTTCACATTTCAGCAATTATCAAAATAACAACCCCAAACACATAAATACTTCTTAAAAATAAGTACTTATTATTTCAGTAAATTAATTTCGTCGTATTGTCAACGGCCACTGTTCTCCTAAACCAAGTCAAAGTAGCGTCCGCACCATTTCCAACTCCTCCGTAACGAATACCAACTCCGTTCCGGGCAAACGAAGTTGCATTAAATTCTTCAAAGAACCGCCATCAACTATCTGCAAAGAAGCCGAGCAACTGGAATATTATCCAACCCCAGAAGGCAAAATTACGATTTTTAGGGATTTGTTGCAAATTATAGAAAACAGAAGAAAATTAGTGAGATACAGTTCAAACCCTATGTTTTTTCGAGATTAGATACAAACAGTGGTCGCCATATGAAGTTGCTTTGAATGTTTACATTTATACAGTGATCAATTTAAATTAACCTTGGTTGCATAAGATCAGCAAAGCAACAACAGTCCACAGCGAAGATTGGATAAACATAAAAGTTATTTTAATGGTTACATGCGAGGAAAGAGACACGACTTGCTTCAAGCAACAAACAAGAAGTTATAAACCGGGTTGGTGAAAAACTAGGTAGACGTAGACGAAAGTAAAGCCCACATCTCGTTCCCGTCGTTGGGGAGTGGTTGTTGGCTGGAACCCACTGGTATCTCTTCCAAGTCCTACCTTACCTACCTGGCTACCTCGTTTACTATAATTTTACCATTTTTCGCGAAACTAAACTCAAAATCTCGTTATATTTGTTGTTTTTCCGTATTTATCTAAACTCAACTATATAGTCTGTCACACTGTAACAGAAAACTCTTCTTGCTTGCTATTCTGGTGATATCATCCCCTCATTCTCCACTTTAGGAAAGAGACACCATCAGAATGTCGTCGTCCTCGCAATCCCAGCAACTAATCACCTGCAGAGGTACTTCTTCCTATGTTTTAGCATTGTAACCTAAAAACCCAGAAGAAAGGAACCATCTTTCCTTGGATGTTTTTGGATTCATAATACCTTCTTTGTTATTCTGTATCTTCCTTTTTCTTTTCTTTCTGTTTTCTTCTCTAAACTTCAATGGTTCTCTTTGATCTCTTGGCGATATATAAAACACTCAATTACTCTCACTGATATATATGTATACATTACTATAAATCAGCTGCGGTAGCATGGGGAAAGGGAGAGGAGTTGGTGATTGAAGAAGTAGAAGTAAGTCCGCCACAGTCCCAAGAGATTAGGATCAAAGTCGTCTCTACCTCTCTTTGCCGAAGCGATCTCTCTGCTTTGGATTCTCAGGTTTACTTTTACTATATTCTTCTTCATTTCATTTACCGTATATCCTTATATTTGTGTCTCCTGTTTTCTATATGTTTTCTTTACTTGCCTAAATTTTCTTATTTTCTCAACACGATCCAGATAAATCATCATCTAGCAGATTATGGATCTAATCCATGCTTTAAGACTAGCACCGAGTTGTTTCATAAGAATCTAACTTAATCCATGCTTTAAGACTAGCACCGAGTTGTTTTCAAAAGAATCTAACTTTTGATCTGTTTGGAAGTTCACATGTTGTAGAATAATTTTGCTCCACTATCTTTATCCGTGGCTAAATGTCTATTCTAACGTCTTTGACTTTTTTTCTGCAGCCCATATTTCCTCGGATATTTGGCCATGAAGCTTCGGGGTATTAACTGCAACTTTGCCTTGTTCATATTCTAGTGCTTGGACACGAGTTGTTCTATTCATTTTTCCCATTCCTTTCAAAGATCCTAGTCCAACAATGTGGGAATTCACAAATATTTGGAGTTGAAATCTAATCGTAAATTGAATATAAAGTGGATACTAGAAAGTTTACTTTATCACGAGGTTATTGTACTGTATCCCTCACACCATTTACATCTTGCCAGAAGCAATTTAGGCTTGAACAGATTTTGAGAAGAAGGATGATGGCAATTCGTGTGATTACACTAATAGCTTAAATTTTCAGGGTTGTTGAATCTGTTGGATCTGAAGTGACAGAGTTTAAAAAGGGGGATCATGTGCTTACAGTGTTCACTGGAGAATGCAGGACATGCAGTCATTGTACATCTGGTAAAAGCAACATTTGCCAAGTTCTGGGGTTGGAAAGGAAAGGTCTAATGCATAGTGATCAGGGGACACGTTTCTCAGTCAAAGGGAAGCCCATATATCATTATTGTGCAGTCTCTAGTTTCAGTGAGTTTACAGTCGTCCATTCTGGATGTGCTGTCAAAGTTAATGCAACGGCACCACTGGAGAAAATATGCCTTCTAAGTTGTGGAGCGGCTGCAGGTATAATATAAAGGTTATAGCATTCTCAAATCAAAACATAAGACTTTTGGGCGTGCAATTCTATGCCAGTGACTCATACATGAAGCCCCTTTTTGGATAGAACACTCGCACATAAGTTTATAGCACCATTTCATGTCAAAACATAAGCCTTTTGGGCTTGCATTTCAATGCTAGTGACTCATACATGAAGCCCCTTTTTGGATAGAACACTCGCACATAAATTTTTTGTCAGGAACTTATCACAGGTTTCTTTGTTTCTATTACTCACATAAGGAATGCTTTTATCTATGTTGATTGTATGACTTCATTACAGGAGTAGATATGCTGTCATGTTTATGATTTGAGTGATGCATTATTACAAACTAGTATAACTTGCGGTTAATAGGAAATGAAATGTTGGTTCTAATTTTAGGGATGGGTGCGGTTTGGAATGTCGCTAATGTATTAGAAGGATCGAAAGTTGTAATTTTTGGTCTTGGAACAGTTGGTTTATCTGTAAGTACAGCAGTATTGGGTTCTCTTCCTGTCAGTTCCCTCGATACCTGCATAACAGGAAACTGCATTTTCAGTATAACTTCTACTATAGTTTGGTCTTCTTTAATTAGGTTGCACAAGCTGCTAAACTCAGAGGGGCATCTCACATAATTGGTGTTGACATTAACAATGCAAAGCGTGATAAAGGTAAGGCTGACATTTTCCTTTGAACTTCTACGTACAATGCTTTCGAAGCAATTACATATCGAGGTTTTAGTTGTGATTCTGTGTGCCTGCAGCAAAGGCTTTTGGAGTGACACAGTTCATCAACCCAAATGAATGCAGTGAACCTGTTCAACAGGTATCAACCAACTGATTTGCAATTGTTATGCAATACATTTACCTATTTAACTAGGTATATCTGACAAGGTATAAGAGCTAAAATCTTCTATCATCAACCTTGAGGAGTATATGTAAGGGACTCGAAAAATTCTGAGATGCCAGATCTTTTCAAGGGGATCATAAATAATAAAGCTTTCATATAATCTGTTCATTTTGATTTGCCTTGGTGTTGAAATTCCAACAGGTTATCAAGCGTATTACAGATGGAGGGGCAGATTATGCTTTTGAATGTATAGGTGACACAGGAATGGTAACTACTGCATTGCAGTCATGTTGTGATGTACGTTCTTCATACTCAAATTTAGCATTTTTGCCTCAAAAAGTCTCTTGGGTTAAGTTGGTGAAAGGTTTGCTCATTTTGTTGTTCCTTAGGGATGGGGTTTGACAGTTACCCTTGGTGTACCGAAAGTGAAGCCTGAGGTATCTGCTCACTATGCACTACTCCTTACCGGAAGAACACTGAAAGGATCTCTATTTGGAGGATGGAAACCCAAATCAGATCTCCCTTCATTAGTTGACATGTACATGAAAAAGGTGTGTATCCATCTAATTTTGCTTCGTGTATTACAGTAGCATCAGCATTTGGTTTTCTGACTGTAATTCTCTGCGACTACATCAGTCTAACTAATATGTTGTCCAATTAACCTCAGCTCAAATGGCATAAAATACCCACATCGACAAGAAAAGGAAAATGATTATGCACTGGCTGATACAGACAGACAATATAATTTTTTTGGAAAAAACAGACTATAATTCCCTTGAATGTTAGGGGTTATAGTATGCATTGGACTTTAGGAAGAGATTAAGGCTGCATGCTGCCACAGTGCATTTCCTTGAGACTTAGCATCACTCTGCATACGAATTAGTTCCAAGACTTGACTGCACAATCTGTACTAGGTGTTCAGAAGATATGCATAGATTATTATTCTTTTCACTGTCATGGTAGACTTTGTTGACTGAAATGGGACGGACTGTTGGTTGAATATGTAAGCATTAAAAGAGAGTTTCTGTTATCCAACAAAAAAGAAAAAGGTTTCTGCGCACTGAACTTCATTTCAGGTCCGTCTTATAACAAAAGAAGAAAACTAAAAGAGGAAAGCTTCCGTGTAGTTATTAAGTTCATTAGGTCTGCTAATGATATCTGCTTGTTATACAAATGGTTTGTCGTACATCCACAGTCTTGCCCTTCTATGCTTTTTGTAAAAGTTTTGGACTTCAAATTTAAGACGAAAGGATGGAATATTTAATGATTGGAATCTCAATCTTAGGTTGCAAAGTCCTCAGGGGGTGCCAGATGATGTGAATCTGGTCCAACCATATTGGAAAGTAGTCATTGCGCATAAATGTATACAAGTTGACAAATTTATGTTACTAAACTGGTTAGACTAGACCATAATCAAAATCTAAAGATGCCAGGTGTTTTTTTTGTACAGGAAATACAGATTGATGAGTTCATCACACATAATCTGCAGTTTGAGGATATCAACGAAGCTCTGAATCTGATGAGAGAAGGCAAGTGTCTACGTTGCGTCATCCACATGCCAAAATAACGCCCTCTTTCTTTCCACCTCTGCAGAGCAGAGTTTTATTATTGTGAAAGATTAATAAAAGTCACTGTTCGTTGAACCTTATGATCCCTCTACATTTTGGTGTAAAAGCCTTGCGATTGTTTGGCACTAATGCTCTATGCTTCATGATGAGTTGGGAAGAACGAGTTACTGATAAGTGCTACAATTCCTAACATTGTTCTGTTCTTTATAATTCACCACCGTCTCTCGTTTGTCCCTAGTAAAGGCAAATCATCATCCTAAGCCCCCCAGAAATCATTGATACACGGCCATGTATAGCCTAATCTAAGATTAAGCTGGAAAAGAGCTATAAAACTCGAAAGGATTGCTATAATGATACAGAATGAAAAACCAGATGTACATTTGTTGGGAAAAGAACTTGGTAATGCAGATTTGCAGTTCCTGTTTTTCACGGATGATGATCCGTGAGTAAAAACTGCAGAAAGGCACTTGAATCTTCGAACAGAAATTCAATATTAACTCATGCTCATTACTATTTCTAACAGTTACGCTTCTATAACCAGCCAGGAAATACTAACTGGGAAGCTTAAATGATGTATTTACAGGGGCTCCGCTATAACCTGAAGAGACTAGAGAGTCAAGGCGAAGTTTCGTCAGTATCTCATTTACAGACATTTAGTCACCTGTCCCAAATATGTTGTCATACCATTAACTTGTCATCAAATGGCATTACAAGTATCTCATGACACGTAATGAATAACTTTGTTCTTTCGCTTTTCCTACATGCCTTGGTTTTGGTTTCTATACTCTTATATTTCCTACTGAATCACACCGTCAATAAAGATATCTCTCACAACAAAAAGTATGGAACATTTGGGTAAAGGCTTCTACTTAGCTGAACTACCCTTGATGATGTTGTTGTGTATCAGCTGTTCTTAGGTGAGAGATAGGTTTGAGTCGTTTGACCTTGGAAACTTTTCAACCTTTACAGATCTCAAAAGCAAATGCTTTGAGAACTTGAAGAAGCTCTTGTACATACAAGGAGGCTTATATCAGCTGCATGCAAATACTATAAAAAAACGCTATCAATAAGTTGCTACAAATTGTTCTCTCATTTGAAAGAAGAAGATCCAACAGCGTGTGCATGTGGTTGTGGAAACAAAGCGCTTACAAAGAAGAAGAAGATCCAACAAGTAATGGCAGAACAGCAACGAATACATCCAGAGGTGGATGTGGAAGCGCCACCGACAACACCGTTGGTACCACAAGGCCTGACAAACTCCGAAAAGGGAAGTTCAACGCCGCATCATTGCCCTTCACCTTTAAGAACCAACCCAGTAGTCATCCCCCCAAAGCCACCGAAGGCAAGAACCTGTTGCTGCAAGTGCATATGTTGGACAATCGGTCTCCTAGTACTCCTGTTAGTTATTGTTGGAGCAACTGCCGGTATTCTGTACCTCGTTTTCCAACCAAAAGTACCCAAATACTCCATTAACAGCTTGAGAATAAGCGATCTAAGGCTCAACTTCGATCTGACCCTGTATGCTAAATTCAACGTGAAGATCACTGCCAATAATCCCAACAAGAAAATTGGTATCTACTACGAGAAAGGTGGCCTATTGAGCGTTTGGTACAGCAACACTAGGCTTTGTGAAGGGTCGATACCAAAGTTCTACCAAGGTCATCAGAACATAACAAAACTGGGCGTCAGCTTAACAGGTCAGGCACGGTATGGAAACACTTTGCTGTCAGCATTGCAAGAGCAACAACAAACAGGACGCATCCCTTTGGATCTTAAGGTAGATGCACCGGTGGCTATCAAACTTGGAAAATTGAAGCTGAGGAAAGTGAAGGTCTTGGGTGATTGTATGTTAGTTGTTGATAGCTTATCTACCACCAGCACGGTTAGCATTAAAGCTAGCAATTGCAAGTTCAAATTGAGGCTTTGAACTCTCCGAAGTCCTTTAGCCCTTTGAATATTGTATCAGCCCGCTCCCACATTTTTCTTTCCCCTCTTGTGGAAAAGGAATCGATTTTATTCAATTCTATTCGGTACTTCATTTTGTTTCCTTTTATCAGACAGACGATTAATCTATCTTATTCTAGCTAAATTTGAATCCATTTGGTTCTTATCTGGAAAAGACAATATATTTCCTCAATTCTTTTTAGCTGAATGCCAATCGCAATTGTTGTCAGGATTTGCCCAAGGTCTATTTCCATTTGAGAAACATCTTTTCAAATACACTAGGCAAAAATTTCAGACGGCAAGTTATTCATCCAGAACAGCCACTTATCCTCCTTCGACCCAAAAAAGAAGAATAAGAAAGGATATTCAGAGAAACGAAAAACATGATCTTTTTGAATGGTATGAAGAAGGTACGAAGTTCGGGCACTAGGACGACATACAACTCTCTACAGCGAATCCATCCTCCCTAGTACAGTACATGATGGTCAATAAAATATGTCAAAATACGCCTCAAAAAATATGATTGCAAGACTTACAGAAATGGTTTGATAGGGTCATAAAACTCCTGTCTTACGTTGCATGTTTTCCACTAATTCCTTATGGAAAGTAAGTAACCACATGATAATAGAATAGTAAGTAGGCCCGTTCTGCAGTTGGAACCTCATCTACACCCATATATGGATTCCTAACTGTAACATTGGACTACAGTTCGTCAAGGTATTTGCTATTGTATTGATCTGTCTATAAACATGAAACACTTTCTTCCTTTTCACAAAATAATCAGTAAATAAGGTCCTTCATCAGTCACCTGTTAAAGCCCTTGGTCTATGCTGAATAGTGGACAGGGACATCCCAGTCTGTGAAACTGCTCTTACAAATGCCATATTTGCTGTTAAAGTTGGAGCATGCCAACAATCTCCAGTCCCGAAAACAATCTTGTTTTTCAGTGCCAGTTTTCTTGTCGTTGGAAGGCCCATCATACGTTCTGATGGACTATCAGGCACAACCCTGCTCTAGCAGACCCTATCAGTTCGCGTAATTACATATAATCCATAACAAAACCAAAACTGAAATCCGGAATGCAGAATGTATGGAGAAATGCAAATCGATGAGGCCTTTTGGGGGCTAACTCTTGGCCCACAAGCAACATAGGAGTTTGATAAAGCAACTGGACATCATGTATTTTTGGTTGACAAATTTTAATCCAAACCAATGCACCTTCAAGAGTTACTCTAAACGAAGTTGCTATCCTACTTATTTTCATTTTTATTCACATTACTTATCTGTTATAATTAATTGTTGATCAGTTGCATAACAGCGGGGAGGTTGGTGTCAAATACTAGCCAATATAGCTGTATGCCTCAGTCTCATAATGCTGAAGCTATAGTTTAGATTTTTGAATGGCACACCTTTGGCTTTATGATCTATTGAAATCTCAAAGAAAAGCATTTGAACCAGATCAGAGTTAACAAGATTTTAATCATTTTTCACATGCTGACAACTTGTACTTCAACAACATGGAAAGGTCAAATGATCAGGATCATGAGCCCTAGTTGATGTTCCTTTAAAAGATCCAAAAAGGAAGTCCATGACAGTAGGGCTGCAATTCATATCAATCTAATTTGAAACAGTAATATTTGATGACAACTTACATGAGGCGTTTCATTATTGCATCAGCTCTTATCTTCTCATTAGGCCCTCCGCATAATGATATCAACTCTTTGAACTCGGAATGAACACTTTCGCATATTATGCCTCTCTTTCCTGATATCACACCAGCCAATTCCCCATGTATAGGATTTTGAATTTCAGACATCACCTGATGAACAAAGATTAACCCAAAATAAGGCCAGATGTTTAAAATGAGTTAGATTTATTGAAGCACCCCAAAGAAGAGTTACGGGGGGTGTGGATGGGGAGGGTTTGAATGCAACACATAGCATTAGTTAAGTATAGTTATCAGCTGATAAGTCTAAATAATTCCAATTATGAGAAGGTAGTTGCTCAAGGAAAGGAATGTAAAAAAAGGACACAAAAGAAATAAAATAAAACACCTACTTGTGCAATCACAAACTCAAAGTTACCCTTAAACCGCTGCCTCATTTCAGTCTCCGGTGTGGCCAGAAGTTTCTCCGCACAGCCATTGCTGATTCCTGATACAAGAGCAATTAATGCAGTTGTATCAAAATTTATAAGATCATACTCTCCTGACAAATCCATCAGTTTAGCAAATTCCACATCTAGGTCTTTTACTAGCCATAACTGAATTCCAGATATAAGAGAATTGAATGATGTATCGTCATCCATATTTACTTTGATGTGCTCCTTCAAAGCCAATGCAGCCGGATTTTTTTCAACGACTTGAGCACCCAAAGCAGGATTATTTTTAGTATACTCCACAGCTATTTGAAGGACAGTTGCGTTCTTGTATGAACTAGGAAACACATTTACCCAGTCACCATCTAGTTCCTCGCAGAAATCAACCTCGAAACGAAAGTCAGATGCTCCAAATTCGCTGTGAAGCTTGTCAAGAACAGTATCGCAAAGTCCATGGGAGAAGAATAGAATAATAGAGGTAGGCTTCATAAAAGGAGAAGACTTGGCTGCGACAAGGAGTTGTTGAATCCTGGATTTCAAGCCTGTGCTTTTGTGGGTTTGAAGCCAAGAAATATACTTGGGATTCCTATCAGAAACAATGACCCAGACAGGGTTTTTATTGAGGATACAGACAATGTCAACGTGAACTCTTGTACTATTAGCAGTAGTTTCTGAAGCAAAAGAAGATAAAGGTATAGTCTTGCAAACACGTGAAACGCCCGTCACAAAGGGTTTGTGAAGAATGTGAATGACAGCTTCCAGGTGACCAATGTTGAGACTGTAAACATAATAAACACTTGAGTTTGCAAAACTAAGAAGAAAGCTCACCGATTGAAAAAACAAAAATAAGGTTGATTGATTCCAAACAAAAAGTTGAAAGAATATGGGTACCTTAAAGGGATATGGTGGTGGTGGTGAGAAGAAAAAGAAGAGAGGAAAGAGTGCTCAGAGTGAAGCAATTTGAGGAGAGTGCGAGTGCACGACTGTGTGATTTTACTCCCAATTTCAAGTCTTTCGATTTTCTCTATCGCTATTTCACATCTCCTTATCCCCATTCGTATAGCTCTTTCTCTATCCTCTACCTCCATCATCCTAAAAACTTGAATCTTCCTGTAACAAAGACAACAAGACGGAGACACCAACCAGTACAGCAGAGGCGACTACTTTGCGATGTGTACTTCTGTTATTACGATATTACGATGTCGTTTCAAGCCGCACTCCTCTTTTTCTATTTTCTTTTCCCATTTGTGCACAAGATGAGAGGTGGGCCGTCTAAAGTAGATCCAGAACTTTTCCAAGCTTTACTGGACTATTTTCGATCGTAACTTTTTCGTTTTTTTCTTCCGGTCGCGGACAACACTACGAAAGAAGAGAAACAGAGAGAGAGAGGTAAGTGCTTCTTCATGTTAAGCTCTGATTTGCTATCATTATTTCCAAGTTGCCTAGTCCAACTTCTACCAACATTACCAGAAACTTCAAATTTTAAGATGGGCTTGGTAAACAGTGGAACCCCTAAACTAAAGATGCAAAATTTTTGAACTCAAAATAAACGGTTCTCGGATGGGCGGCAAGTTCCTTTCTTGCAAGTCATTCAACATTTTTGTTCATATAGAATACCTATGAGCATGGTGCTGCTGTCTGTGCAAAAAGAATCGTAGTGACCCAAAAGACCGGCTATGTTATATGTTCCCAAAAATTGTATAAAGAACAAAAAGAAAGAGAGGACATTTTGTGTAATGCGTATCTTTTGTTTTTGTGATAAGTAATTGGTTAGCTGGCTCAAGCCTTTTTTACGAATTATTTGTCTGTAATTATCTCTGCTGCATATGGATTTGGGTTTGATTCATATATTCTTATTAATATGAAAGGTAAAAGAATGAATAATAAAGATTAGACCTTGCACTTTTGAACTTTAGTTTGACCACATTAAGGAACATTAAATCAGAATGATTGTGATTTAGTATGCTAATGCCTGGTCTATAGGTGAAGTGGAGAAATGGATGCTGGGGAAGATTCCATTGAACAAGCAGCTGCAGCACGTCGAGAGAGGCTCAGAGCTCTTAAAGCTGCTCAGCAACTACTGGAAACTCCAGATGATGTTTCTGCTCAACCTGAACCTGGCAAAGAAGAGTTAGTGTAAACTCGACAGAGACTTTATACCACTTATCATTTGCAAATGCTTTTATAATAAAACCAGCAAAAGTTCTTATTTAAGTTGTACATAACAAGGACTTGAACCATCAAAAGGAATCTAGTTACCTATAATTTCAAAACTAGATTTAATATTATGCATTTGGAAAGAAGACAGAAATAATACAGAAATAAAGTACTTGTTTCGGAAAAATAGATTGTAATAAATAGGGTTATATCCTCTTTGGCATGTATGAAATAACCTTGTGATAAGGGCATTGAATTATAGACATTTCCTGAGACATTCCGTTAATGATGTAAAACTTTCCTAGTATTTAATTACGCAAGACTTCTAATAGCATTGGATGTCGGCACTGATTGCATAAAGTTGGGAAGATAACATTTCCGGCAACCGCCTAAGATTCAAGAGGTTAATATTAGGCTAGAAACATACAGTATCTGTTAAATCTAGACATATGTGAGAAGGTAACGTCCATCAAACCATAACAGTTAATTTTGGTAAACATCACATCTATTCTCTTGAATCTTAATGGGAAGATATGGTCTTTTTTAAACTTTAAAAGCCTAAGATGTTTCATTTGATGAGGTACAAGAGTCATTTGACAACTTCCACAGATGATGAACACATCCTATCAGTTAATCTTACAGTCTTACTTCTTTATTTCTTCTGTTCAAAAGCCATAATTGAGCTTCCAATGAGGTTTTAGAGGCCACAGACCATAGAACCTTTTGTTTAAACAATGTAAGAAATGGGAAAAGAGGGAGACTTCATTCTTGTTTGAATTGCTCCAGGTGAATGCTTTTATTTGGCAAGCGTGGGCTTGCATGTCTGTGCTAACTAGTATAATTTGCAATCGTCTTCTTTCCACCTCCTCGCTTTCAGCAATCCTGGGATGAAGTTTAGGAACTATGTTCCTCAAGACAAGGAGCTTCAGGAGGGTAAAATAGCTCCGCCTGTTCTGCCAAAGTTTGAGGACCCTGTTGCTGTAGAACCACCACCTCAAGAGAAGAAAGAGGTAAATGATTGCTCCCAAACACTGTCGTCTGTTAGCAGTAGATAACTAGTTCATCTATATGTTCTTTAGTTCATGTAAATCCTGGTCGCTCTAGGAAATTCTTGCTTAATTTTGGATTTTGGTTGTAATTTTAGGATCCATTTCTCAACATCGCTCCAAAGAAACCAAACTGGGACCTAAGAAGGGATGTGCAAAAAAAGCTTGATAAACTTGAAAGACGCACACAGAAAGCCATATACAAACTTATGGGTAAGAGGTCTATTTTCACTATCAACTTCCGATCATTTTTCTCCAGTGTGGCACTTAAATTTAGTATATAACATCTTTGCAAATCGGACTGGTTAATGCTCTCGGAAATTTGGAAACTTCCTCTTTCATTGCATAACCTATGGCAACTGACCTATCAGACTTATGTACCTTTGGTTTCTTGCTCTATAATTTCTTGTCATCTTTTCAAAGGTGATATATAAGGGATGGAGGTTTCTTTAGTTATGAACATTGTAGGTGGGTGATACGTGAAGCTACTAATTGCTGTATGTGCTATATCTGAGCCATGCTTTCTTATTATGAAATTCATAATAGTTTTCGATGGCTGAATTCATGCACGAGATTGCTGTTGCAAAACCTTTAGGCATCTGCCTAATCTGCATAGGCACACATAAATGCTTAAATATTTTTTCGGGTTGATGCTTTTTATGTATCATTAATCTTCAGAGTTATGTTGTTGACCTATATACTATTTGTTTGAGTTAGCTATCAGTTCATTTTACGTACATTCCCATGAACTGAAACTATTTAACCATCATTCTTATTCTGTCATCAGTTACATATGTTCTGGAGTTTTATGAATAGTTTAGTAAGTTCTGCTGATCGAGTCATTAGCATTGGGCAATGAGATTGACGAGGAGCAGGGGCCATTCCAAGGTTTTAGCGAGATTTAAGTCATTTTTCCATTTTTCAGACAAAAAAGATGCCCAATTCTGTTGCCTAAGTTTAATATTCCTGGTCCAAGTGACCACCGACAAACTGCAATCACTTGTACAACTTTTTGTTGTTGCAGAGGAACAAGAAAAAGAAAAGCAATTGGCTGAAGATGGGAGAGCTGTTGAAGATTAGCTGTGCACTTTTGAGGGAGCTCCGCGGCAGCTGCAGCACTATGGATGACGAAATATTGGTGGACTTTTGGGAAATCCAAAAACCTGATTCCCCTTTCTCGTTCCTTCTTGTTTAGGCTTTAGCTAGAATTCTCATATTAGTGTTGAAATTCAAAGTCAGACATAACGGGTTCCATTCCAGTTATTAATATGCCATGCTATTTGCCCGGCCAGTCTCAAATTTAGTTGACCAGGTACAAGGCCATTCATCTGTCTCTGTCACATGTTACGAACATGAAAATGTACGTACCATCGAATGAAACTTAAAACCAAATGCAGCAGCTTACCCAAAAGGAAGCATTAATTAAGAATTCGGCTGGAAAACAAAGAACACTTAAAGTTGATTGTCAACGAGAACAATAAAGAGGACACACACACAACACTAAGGAAGAGGACAGTGGTAGAAAAGTTGTAAAAGTGGCATGGAGTTAACGGGAGGAAAACTCCTAGTCATCTAATCTTCTCCTGGCTCATCTCTCCGATTCAATTTGGTCCAATCCTAATATTTCTTCTCAATCCACGTTAAGCAGTGCTCTTAAAACAGCCACAGATAGGAAGTAGACGAGAAGATTCTTGCCTCAATATTCTCATTGGCTTCATGTAGTCATAACTAAGTAGTATACTATCAATGTAAAGCAGCCCCTTATTGCTGTAACGATTTACACACAAGCTTTCCATTAAATTAGAAATTTTCGTTAATTCTGGTTCAATGAACAGAAACATAAAAGTAACAATTATCATTATTATTTTTTGTTTGGTTAGGAAAACCAACCATCTTCTACCAGTACCCAATTTGAAGGTATAGCATACAGAGCTTTGACATAGGACAAGTCACCAGTCTTTCAGGAGACGCTTTTGGAATAATTGTAGTAGTTGAAGAAACAAGCCAAGAAAGGATCTGTGCTATACACAATTGAAGAATGGCTTGTGTGACAGTTAGCCAGTCCCTGTTTGAGATTGGCCCTCTTCGTATCTTTTTCCAGTTGCACCACTCACTGGGCTATCTTTCATTCTTGACTTGATTGGAATTAGACTGCCCCCAGCATATATTCTCCTCAGTCCAACAAGGGTCCACTGGAGGAAGCTGATATTCATCAGGTTTCAGTGCCAAGGCAAAATCAGGCAATGTTGGCGCTGTCTCCATGATTCTGTTGTAAGCATCATCACAGAAGTAGCAAGTAACAAGCATATCAAACTTCGTCCAAAAGAACCAAGAAGAGAACTACTACAAATTCACCTTATAAAAAAATGTATTACTTACTTTTCATAAGAGTACAAATCCCGGTTTATTCGCACCTTGCTAGAAGTATCTTTGGGAATTTTCTCTGACAGATACTTTATGGTTCCCCAAAGTGGTGGATTTCTGTATGAAAAACACACAATTATTAGTGAGAATCATGGGCAGTCTGAGGGGATCTTAAACTCTAAACACCCTCTAGATTATGTCCATGGAGACTTGCATGATCTGAAACCCACTAATAAAAAAAGGACAGGGTTTTTGACACATGGTATGGTGATTCAAATCGGCAAAACCATTTTAGTTTATAAACTGTAACCTAGTTTCCAGAAAACAAATGCTAAGGAATAAACTTAAAGCCAGCAATTACAGCTCAATGATTCAGGTATAATACAACAGTCATCACTTAGACAACCATACTATAAACGTGATTATATTGGAGTCGTATTCTACATAAAATGTAAGAGTTAGCACAAGCAAAGATTTAACAGAACTGCAATAAAGACTTCAATTCAAAGTTGAACCATTGCAAGGTCATTGCTGAAGAATCCAAAAATACAGCAATGGATTTCCAGTTGTACAAAACAATAAAGATGAAGGGAAAAGATGATAGGTATCTTCATCATACGAACATTGGATCTCATTTATGACATAAAACATTAATCAAATGAATCTACAAAGAAGAGTCTTTGGCACAGACCTTGATAAAGGAGATACTGCATTAAATGCCTCGCATGCCCTTTTACTTTCTTTAAAGTATTCATCTGCAGCTTGCAAGGCAGCTACAGCCATTCCATGAGATTTTTCAGTGTTTCCCTCATCAAGGATCAAGCCATGATAGTAATATGCAGCAGCCTGGTTAGCCAAAAGAAAATCAACAAAACGGATACTATCCCATAAACTTGTCAGAACAAAATAAAGGAGAAAAAATTTCAACCTAAACAAAACCATTTATTGTGTTGATGCCAAAGTCGTGTTGCATTAGGGAGATAAGATCCAATATGCCCAAATCTAAACTGTTATTCTCCTTAAACTTTCCACAAAAGAAAGCAATGCCCTTGTGTCAGTTTTTAAAGGAAATCCAGCTAAAGAACTGAAAATTCCTTTACTACCAAAAGGCAATGATGAAGACTAAATGCAGCATCTCATAAATTTCAGGATTTAAAACAAGAAATGTGAAGAACACATGAAAGAAGCAACAATTTCAATTCACTATACTTTTATGCTAGAGTTCCAAAAAACCATATAAAAATGTTATGTTTTATTCAACTTCACTAGGACATCGCTCTTTTCATATTATGGTTCAAGTCTTCTGGATTATTGTTATGCAACTTTATTTGGGTCCATATTCTTTCCCATTATTTTTACTTGTGGAGTGATATCAGACTCACCAAAAAAATTTTCCCAAGGCAAAGAAACAGAGATGGAGATGATAGTCTACCTAAATTGACAAGAAAAAGAAAACATGCCAGAAATTCTAAGATACCTTGGCTTCCACATATTTCCACTTTATAAAGAGTTGATGCTTCTCTCCCCAACCATTTGACAGCGAAAGATTCATGATGTTATCTTGAGCCTGTCAAGAAAACAGAAACATAGTACTACATATTTCAGAAGTGCAAAAAAACACCTATAAATGAGACAATATGTTCATTCCTGTTAGACCAGAGGAGCTGTAAACAAACATCATCATTTTTTCTACAAAGGGGGTAAATAACTCCCAAGTAATTTACAACAAACACGACTATCCTATATTGTGTATAAACAAGATGCTAAGCACCTCCTAAGGAGGGCTGGAGAATAAATGAAGTCATACAGGGAACTAGAAACCAAAATTCACCATCGTTTCCTCTACTGCATTACAATGCCGAAACATCCAGAGTATGAAAGGGACTGTGCTGATGTGAAGGGAAGAGGCCACACTTTAAGGTATTAATGACCACCAGGGAATCTGTTTCTGAAATTATTTTTATTTTCTCTAATCTTCAGATCTTCCAGACTTTCAAATTAAAGAATACTATTTAAGTAATCAAGGTGCTGCAGCATAAATTCCAAGTAAAAGCAAACAAGAAGCATGGTACTAGGGCTAGGAGATTGAGCCCGGTCCGGCCTGACCAGTCCAAATTGGTTCGGCAAAATGATGTTTTGGCATAACTTAACAAAAAGAGGTCATTTTGCCCTGGCCCGATCGAGCTTTGGACTGTTTGAGCAAGCCCAACCCATTGCCATCCTTGCACGGTACAATACCAAACAATCCTCCAAGCCCCATTTCTTCCTTAACTCCTCTCCAAAACCCTATCTAGAGTGCATTCTCCAACATAATCAAATGTGAAAGTGGCTTATGTACCACTTAAAAACATGGCCTATGACTTGAGGTAGAATCAGAAAGATGTGGCCTCTTCTTGTGCTATAGGCTAGAGTTCCTTAATCATTAAATAACCCACAAATCATGTTATTTAGCTACTTTAAATGTAGTGATAAAGAGTGGAAAAGCAATATGAGGAGAACTTGTTCAAAGGGGAAGGCTTAATTTCAAATATAGCAAAAGCCTTCTCCCTGCGCCAAATCTCCAAACTTTAGAGGGCATATGCAACCACTATAGCAAACTTTAAAGACAATAATGGGCTAACTAGAGCTAATAGAAGATAAATAAACAAATAAGATTGTCAAACCTGCTGCCAGTACTTCACCATCTCACATGCAAGCCTTCGCTTTACGGCAAGAGTGGCTTTGGCGCTATCAATTGCCATTCCAAGTTGGATGTCAACACCCTGCATATAACAAGAGAAAGCAAAAACATAGTTAGAAAGTGACAAGTTTATAAACTAAAAGAAAGCATATTCATAAAAATCAACAACCAAAAAAAAAAGGCCACAAATAGCATTATAATCTGTATACCTTACAGCATAAAGAATGAGTATCCATCTTCTAAATAACTCAACCGAAAAGATTAGGAACTACTACTGGAACTAAATTAAAAAGCAATGATTTAGATTGTCTGAGAGAGAAATGAAGGGATTGGATGACAAGGAAAACAGGATTAGTATTGCAGATGTAATAAGCAAGAAAGAGAACAACGTTAGTCAGGAAGATAGATATACATAAAGGAGAAGAAAAACACGAGGAATTACTCTTAGGTGCTACAGTGAAGTTCTTCAGTACATGTAGTTGAACAGTACTGACTACTGATTAAAGACTAAGAGCACCTGACCCCTACTGTGCACCTTATATTGGTCAATTAACAACAGAATAGATTAATCTCTGGTCATTCCCAGGGGCACCAGTATTGCAACGTAACTATCAGCATACATAGTTCTATGACATACAAACCCAAATGGGTCCACCTGAGAACAATGGGAAATACAAATATGCTTCTGCAAACAAAGAATAATTAATGGAAATGAATTGGATAATCAATTCCAGATCTTTGATCCTCAGTTCAACGTAGTAAGATACAGATATTAACCAGACACATCTAAGTACCTGCCCCAATGCTTGCAAGCAAAGTGCTCGAAGAACCCCTTCTGCCAGATCCACTGGCAAATCTCTCCTAAAACAATAAGATGTATACTATCAGCACAACCTAGCAACTTTTATCAATCTGATGAAAGTATGACAGGTCACTCTAGCTTAAGTCTTTCATCTTTCAAAACCTTAATGCAGCAGGTAAATGAGGGATCACATGTCGGACTGCACAATCCAGATATCCAGCAGCCTTCAGGAAGATGTCCACTGCAGCTCGCCTGCTCTCTTCAGAGAAAAGGGAAAATAACTTCATTAATCACGTCAATATATACAAGCATCCGTGCAAACTGCAGAAAAGGAGAAGGTACGAAAGTAATAACAAGAAGAGCAATCAGCTATATATTTTCGGTAGCAACTACCTTCAGATATTTTTGGCTGGTAACCATCAGCTGATGTTCTTGGAAGAAGTAACAAGTTGGCCTGTGATAATGACAGCATTGCCATCAGGTGCAGAACCGACAACACTTCATACCATGCATTACACATGGCAGTTTCCTGAAAATTTTCAATTTATATCAAAACTGCCGTCCATTTAAGCATAAGAATGGAGTAATGACAAAAAATTCGTAGATGCTATCCATTAAAATTATACAGTTATATTAGTGCCACACCCACCTCTAAGTCATCTTCTTGATTGATCCATACAAATTGCACTTTGTGCTGGAGATGGCTCTCATCCTTAACTAAACCCAAAAGAACAGGTAAGTAATCTTCAAGAGCCTGATGAAGATCTCCTAATGTTGAACCTCCTGCAGACAATAGAGCGATTACACATGGAGGACTGCAACTTAAACAGGTTTAGTGGAACATACAACCTCTTACCATGTTGGGTAGCACTTTTTCTCTTTGTTCTCGTGACTGTTGGTGGTTCTTGGCCAGCCATAACAACTATACGAGTTCTTAGAGCAGATAGACGCTCCACCAAATTCCTTGACAACTGGTTACCAAGTGACTGGGAAAAATCAACAGGTTTAGGTATCCGAAAACCAGGTACATAAACAAAAACCTCTCCTATGCTCCCTGGTCTCCTTCGATTTCCACCAGAACCATTGGGTGTAGACACCAGGCATCCCATAACTTAGAGTTTACTCAATATACTGATCGTTGGAGCAGAAATTAAACAAGAAAAAAAATGATCAGTTCCTAGGCCTTGCTTGCAACAAACATAAAATCAGATTACAGGCTATGTATACAAGGACAAACAAGTATAAATATGGTGAAGTTCATGTGATACGGGCAGCAATTACCAGACAAATGGAGGCATCAACAGCAAGCAGGCCACAAAAGAGGTATACTTAAATTGTACCCACCAACAAAGCACAAGTGGTAGGTCAATCACGAGCAGTGCATACAGAAGGTTTTACTAGAAGTATCCAAAGGGTTTTTGGAATTGAATGTGCACATTAGTAATGACTAATCAAATAGTTGCAATATATCTCCAAGAGTCTTTCCTAAAACATTGACTAAAGACAAGCAAACAGCTGGATGGTCTAATCTCACCTTATCAGAAGGCAGGCTGATGGGTCAAAACTTGTACTAATTTCTGAAAGTAAGAGGTAAAACATATAGTGAAAATAGTTGAAGAAATAAGAAAACTAACCAAAAAGAAGGGAATCACAAGAAAAGAGTGAGTGCTGCCAATCTACTGTCTTTTCATTATAATAAACGTGGAGTGACTCGAAATGCGTGGCAAGGAGTTGACACGAGAGGAAAAACCCAGAATGTCGTTGCCATCCCACATTAAAATTCAAAGAAAAAATGTGAAAAAACCAATGAAATTTAGAGAGAGAAAGAGGGTAGGCAGTAAGTAAATCAGAAACTCGTTGGAAGGAGGTAAACTCCCACAATTGTGATTAAAACATATGAAGATAGAGTCCAAATTTGCTTAACAGAATAAGAGTAAAGTATGTCCAAATTGAGCCTTGAGTTAAAAACAAGCAACGTAAGAAAGAAAAGCAAAAGCCACAGCTACTACTGCATTATTTTTCTTTACATAAAAATAAACAAACTTTCCCCGACTCCACACACAGGAATTGAAAGTTGAGAGTTTGAGATTGATAAATTATTAAAAGAATGAAACTTAGAAAAACAAACAAAGCAGTTGCAGAAAAAAAGAAAACGAAAGCCGGCAAGAAACGTAATTTTGAGTTATCATCCTGACCTTTCTTCCTAAGCAACCAAACAGACAGAGATATGTTTTTATCTTTAGTAGTTCGAATCCTATGATGTCTCAAACCTAAAGAAATCGAAATAAAGAAAACAATTTGCTCTAACTCTTACCGTCAGCATCAAAAACAGCTCTTTGGGTGTGGACTGTGCACAAGTCCAAAAAAGAACCGAAACTGAAGCCAACGACCTCAAAAGCTCAATAATCAAAAGCGCTAAGAAATGTTGATGTGCGTGAATGCTCAAATCAAAAACTAAAATTTCAACGTGGGTCGGGTTCATTCGAGAAAGAATAAAAATTGATTGTGGCAATGGAGAGAAAGAGAGAGACTTTTATGGAAGTTTCGATCGGAAGAGATAAATAACTAATTTAAGGAGTGAGTGGGCACTGGGCACTGGGCACTGGGCACTGGGCACATAAGTAATAATGTTAACGAACAGTCAGTTTAAAAAGGGCAGTTCATGATGTAAGTTTAATTATTACATATCTAAACCATACCATAAACAAAGATTACCATAGCATAAACACAGATTGAATCAATAAATAAGAGTAAAGCATGAGTTCTATTGGCGCCTAACTGAGTAACTTTCTCTTCTTCTTTTCCTTTCCTTTGACAACCTCCCACACAGCACTCTTTAAGCATATGTCTCTCTCTCTCAGATTCTTCTGCCTCTTCCTCTCCCTCCTGTCTGTATCTGTGTTTGGCACTCCCACTTAGTTGATTTACTACTTTAGTTTAACTATCCAAGGCAAGATCTGACTTTTATCACTTCTCTTCCTTTCCCTTTACATATCTGGATCCGGGTGGCCTTTATTCTTCACTTTCAAAATGGAAAGGCATCATTGAATACTTTCTATGTCCACCATTAAATGAATCTTCTCTCAAATTGGAGAGATTTTGATTAAAATTTATATTTTTGTAACTTTTTTACCAAATATATACGTGCAGAATTTTAATCTGGTTAAGCATGCTTCTTCTGAGAGCGCAGATGTGTAAACTTAATGGAAATTACTAACTAAATTGGGTTGATTTTTGCACTTTCTCAGTACGCAACTGAACAGTTTTTTCTGACTAGTTTCCCCTTCTATCTGCATTGACTTACTCGGTGGGCAATGGTTAAGTGATGATAATTAAAACTCTTCGTCTACCGAATGTTCTTCCTGGGTTTATTATGAAAAACCAAATGAAGAAGACGACATGTAATTCACGTAAATGTGTCAGGAAGCCAAAGACATTGGGATAGGCTCAGGGAGACAGAGTAGAGCTTCCCTTTTCGCTTGGAATTTAGTTAAAGCCGTGATGGTTTTGACAACAATGAGCCATTAAAAGACAGGCGTCGAGCGAGTATGCATGTGAGATAATTTGAGTATGCAACCCCCTATGTCTCCTCACCTACACCAATGTTTTCATCCTCCAGCATTTGACTCAATTATTTGCGCACACAATTTATTTGTGAATAAATTGCTGCTCAAGTTCAAGTATAATACGAATCCAAAGACAAAAAGCACACTTCCAAGAGAATGTCTGGTTATTGCTTCCGTACAACTTTGTTATAATGTATACTAACTACATTTCCACTTGTCCACATGATGCTAATGAGCAACTTTCCTTAATTTGGCAAGTGGCAATCAAAGACCCCACGCAGAGTCGTGAAACACAGGAATGGGATCATGCACACCTGCCTTTCTACCTTCCAAAACTGGGACAATGCATATAACCCAACTATGGGGAACTGTATGCTTCTTTGATTGATCATTTCGTGCTCATATTGTGGAACCCCAACACTGGACTAAGGAGAGTATTTAATTGGACAAAAACAAATGAAGAAGACAATCCAAATATCTGCCAAGTATAAAAGTTAACATACATCCTTAACACAGTCA
The DNA here is from genome assembly GCA_027576715.1 of Erythroxylum flavicans. NCBI lineage: Eukaryota > Viridiplantae > Streptophyta > Magnoliopsida > Malpighiales > Erythroxylaceae > Erythroxylum > Erythroxylum flavicans. Next base: position 19,640,968 of record JANZXP010000007.1, on the reverse strand, counting down.
TAATTTGTTTTATCTACATAAATGTCTTTGGTGTTGTCTCGTACACACATAGCTTGGGACGACATCAAAAGATTAATTAATGTCCATTAAAAATTTTAACAGCAGACTAACGAAAACAACCAAAGTTATGGTTGTCTTTTGACATTGGAACTAGGATAATTCACTTTGGCACGCCAGGGGAAGATTGAACCCAGGGAAGTTGGACGCAGATAATGTTGCTGTAGTGCATAAGAATGACGTCAACAAGTGAGTGGAGCCTTTCCTTTTCATGAAAGATGGAAAGTTTTCAATTCCAGATTATGGCTTATGACAGCGAAGGAACAAGTTACAAAAGTGACGGCCAAAACTTATTTTCTACGCAATGACATGAATTGCAGCCTAACTCGAGCAACCTCCATAACGCAAAGCTTGCTTCAAGCAAAACGCTATGTGAATGGTTGAGCTACAAGGATATTAAAAGTAACAACAACGGAGATAATCATAGAGAAAACTAGAGACTATATTAAATATATAAAAAGAGTGATTCATGTATGAGAAGATTTATATCTCAACTTAAAAGTTTAAAATATTAATTTATGATATTATTTTTATATATAAATCATTGTTAATTTTTATTTTTAATTTATACGAGGATTTAATGATAAATACATTTTAAAATTTAAAATGAATATTTAGCAAGAATAATATTATTTGTTATTTTTATATAAGATTCTTATTTTTGGTGTAGCTTAGGAATTTAACATTAAATAGATTGCACTAAATTGGAAGAGCTTAAGAATAGGGAGGTTGAAGTGGACGGAACATACGCACACAAAGACCCGAAAGTGGACAATTTGGTATCTAAGTATATACGTTTGATTACAATGTTGAAGTATGCATATTGCATAGGGAGGGAGGGCCACAGGAGCCAGACTATTAGAGTAATAACGAAAACGACACACTTATGGCGGTCGCCTAAACTGTTGTCAGCCGTCCACGTGGCGAATAATCTGATCAGAGCAATACGTCAACCTACCAACGATCCAATTTCTGTCCATGAGGCCGGTGACCCAATCATAAACATAACCGCATGCATTTGTTATGGACACGTGTAACTATAGCTACAGAATAACCAACGTATGACCGGTGTGAGTTTGAAAAGCACGCGCGTGATAAGGGGCATATTTTCTGTACCGAATGCCTTGTTTCAACATTCCATTTATATCCGTTGACACCAAAATTACGTCATTTTTGGTACAAAATAGGGTTGAGATAGGGTGTTGCGTATAGAGTATCTAAACCCGTTCAGAACGAACATACAATATATGCACATGTCCACCTTTTAGCAAAATATATAAAAAATTATTTTTTAAAATTTTAAATAAATAACAAATATTTCATATTTTATAAATATAATTTTAATATTAATTTTCATTTACAATATAATCTTCATTTTTATTTCATACTTTATAAATATAATTTTAATATTAATATTCATTTACAATATAATCTTTATTTTTATTAAACAGATTTATACCATAAGAGTCAAGTATATTTTGATATAGGTACTAAATTTTATTATTAAAAAATAATTACGAGAACATATATTAATATTAAGAATTAATTTATAAATGTAAAAAATGTTAAAATTTTATTTCAATTTTGATAAATATATTAAAAATAAAATTTTATTTTAACCTATTTTAGATTTAAAATCAACCATATTAACAATTATTGACATATCTGACGTGAATGCTTATTATGATAAATCGAAACACAAACAAGCAGATTGACATTTGGAATTTTCTATGGGTTTGCAATGTACAAATTTGAGGTTAAGATACTGATTAGAGTTAATCCGAAAGGATGTAGTTTCCCACAAATTATGAATGATCGCAGAGTTATAAACTTTCTAACATAAACGATAAACAAAAACAATCAAAAACAAAATAACAAATCAACACCTGAGATTTAGTTTCACAGTTTGACATATTTTGCTTATGTCTGTAGGGTCTTCACCCAGCTTAATTACTTTCATTGTGATACAACAATAGCTTTACTCAAGGTTTTACTGACCCAACTCACTCAACCCTTAACACTATTCTCCGTCCTCACACCCTGTGAAAGTAAATCATCCTCAATAACACAACCATCTCGTGTTAACCTTAACAGAAGATTTTGTCAACAATACTTGATAATAAAGGATGAAATAAAATAACTCAAGTGATTGAAATAACAACGAACATAAACAAAGACATTGGAGAAAGAAAATAACTTCCCCAATAATATAGTTTCGTCACCGAAAGAATGAGAAGTTGTCCACTAATAACTTTACTATAAACTTTTGATATTGTCACTGAAACATCCCATGCACAGCAGCCACAAAAATCAACAAATGATGAAACGTTTCATTATTGAAACATCATAAACAAAAGAGCTGCAAACTCACAAAAACTGCTAGGTGTTTTTCACGAAAGAAACACACCAAGACAACCTAAAAAATCATGCAATAAGTAGAAAACACAAACACATCTGCACGTTGTTCCTCTCAAATAACTAATTAAGTAGTTGTCCGAAAATCCCCCAAAATCAACAATCACACAACTCTCTGTTGTCCTATAAAGATGAAGACTACGTAATTGCCAAAATCACCGCAATCAATAACATAATGCAGTCCTCAATAGTTATTCGATAGTAGTAGAAAAATGCAGCTGTAGAGAATATCCATCAACATAGAAAAACAGCCTACATAGATATGTAATCCCAGCAACAGAAAGTCCTGTTATCAACCAAAACACAACACACAATAACAGATCAACCAGCCAAGTTTCATGAAAAACAAGATAAAAATCACAATTGCTAAAGGACCAGCCAATCAACAACACAACTAGAAAAAAACACAACACACCAACACTTCAGCCAAATGACATAATTGACTAGAAAAGGTTGCAATAGATATGCAATCCTTAACCCAATACATCAGCAACACACTAGATGATATCTTGATTCAATTGGCTGCATAATATTGTTAATAATCGCCATAAAAACCCAGTTGTCAAACACAACACCACCTATCATTTTTCAACAACAAAAATGGCATAGTTATAACCCCAAAACTTAGGTGAATACCTTAACAAAATAGATTCAATTGTCAATAAAATCTCCAACAAATTTTGCTTTCTTAGATAGCTATTATCCAAAAATATACTATGTATTTGAATCCCTTCTTAATTAAGATTTTCAACCTTATCAAAATTTGGCTGGAGTCCCACATAAACATAACTAGGTCCAATTATCAAATAATGTCTAAAATTAAATAATAAAATATAATCACCTATATCTTAACAGTTAGCATTTGTAGGCTCCTAATGTCTTAGCCTAGAGTATGACATTTGAGAATCAGTCTATGGTAAAGGGGATCAAACCTAGACTCGGGGCGTTCGATGAGTTCCTTTATTCTGGCTTACAAAACCAAATAACCAATTAATAAAATTATAGTGTATTTAACTTCCAACAATCCAATTTAAAAAGGAGGGAGAAGTTAAAGTTTATATTTAGTGAGACAAAGTAAAAAGATCTCATCCTTAGGAGTATCTTAAGACTTTTTAAGATTACGCCACTTTTCTTCATCTTATATAGGGTCGTTTCTAAAGTTTTATAAGTCCTAGATAAAGTAAAGAAAAAGCCATTATTTTGTCTCTTTTTATTTTTTATAAGTGTCAAAATTTGGACTTTATAAAGAACAAAATGAGGCAAAATAGAAACAGATCAAGAGTTAGCCTCAGACAGGTGCCTTTCCCACACTTACCCAAGTCCAGGCCTAATTTTATGAAGGTACTGAAAAGTATCTAATGCTTAGACTCTCTATTATGGAAAGCACAAACAAGTTTATTTGATGCCTATCATTTGTTCCTAAGAAATAATTTTTGCATAAATGTTGAGCATCCATGCATCCACATTTGGTAGGCGGATTATTGGAACAGTGAGTTTTTGTTACGGGAGTCAGAGATTGGAAATGTCTCCTTAAATTTGTCCTATGTTGCTAAGGTATGCCTTAGGCATAACTATTTTTTATAAATACACTTGCGTTCATGTTCGTATGCCCACTTTGCTTTCTCACTTTACGACATGTTGTGACATTGAACCCTTTAACCTTTTGCGACACTCTTGTTCAACATATATTTGCATATTTGGTACATGACAAAATCCCCTAGCTTGCTTTCTTTTTAGATAAAATAAAATTTTATCTATGCTGGTTATTTGACTAGCAACAATTTTAGGTTCTTTTCCATGGGTGATGAACTATTGTAGAATTCAAGCTATTTTCACTAATAATAGTTTCACCCTATTGCACAAGTGAATAATGAGTAAAGGTTGTACCACTAATTACACCAGGTAAAATTTTCAAGAGTCGGTGTGACACATTGGTCAATTTAAATACCTCTTTTTAGAATTTTCCTAGACATGTAATTAATAGCACGATATATCACTACAGTTATACCCTACAATAGCTATTAAATAGAAAATAATAAATAGAACACCCAAAACAAGAATACTAGAGATTTACAAGGTTCTGACTTGCAACCGATTGAACTGCTACTTTTGGTCCCTACCACAGTGGCCATGGTGAAGGAAGTGAACACCAAAGAATTTATAGTTCTTCTGCTGTGTTTGGCTGTCTAAATTGATAATTGCGAGAACTGAAAGAAAATGAAAGAATGTGGTCATCCTTTTATCCTAGTTTCCTGATTCTGACTTTTCTTTAAAAAACTTCAGAACGTTCTAATTTCCCATAGCTTACCACATTTAATGATGAACGTTGTAGTTGCAAGTAGCAATTTAGAGTTCTATCGTATTGCTAGGAAGCCATCCGAATAAAGAGGAAAGAAATTTAGTAATAACCTTCTTAGCTTGGGACGCATTTCCTTTTCCTTTCACGTCATCATCTTCTTCATCGTCGTCTTCATCTTCCTCTTTGTCTTCACCTAGGTCCTCTTCATCGTCGTCATCTTCATAATCATCCTCATCCATTTATTCTTCTTCTTTGTCATCATTTAGGGTTTTCGAATCAAAAGCCGCCTATCATTGGGCAATTTCACCATTATATCGTCAAATTTGAACTTGCAACCAGCCACTATTGGGAAGAGAAATCGAAAACCATGTGAAGAGAGAGTTAGAGTATGTTGCCCCCAAAATTTAGAAAACACCTTTCTCTATCTTCTTCTTTTTCGTCGCCAAGGTATACACCAAGATATACAAACAAAAAAACCTTATATTCAGCAACACCTTCATTTTGTTGCTGAATATAATCGTTTCCTAGGAGGAAGACCAACAATGCACAAAGGTTAGGTTTCAAGAAAACAAAAAAGCAGAACGTTTTAGGTAAGGGTAGGTTTTAACGTTTTAAGTAACCCTTCTACGACGTTTTCTTGAACAAAACGTGGCGGTTTCTATTTTGTGACATTTATTGATAAAAAATTGTAAAAAATATTACAAATTTGTGATATTTTTATAAAACGTCGAAAAAAATTGAAATTTTTTGTGACGTTTTTTAAACGTCAAGAAAATTTTGAACAACTCATGACATTTTATTAATAAAATGTCACGAATTGTATGTATTTCTTGTACCGCACTCCACTCCTGCAACATTTCACTACGTAGCTAACACCAGCCAAACGTTTGCTCAACCCCAACAATGACAGCTAGCAGGAGACTTGCCCAACAGTAGCCACGCACCACCAACACATTTTAGTATTATTTTATAGTTCTATTTATTTATTTATTTTTATTTCATTTTTATCAATGACTTTTACTAGCTTTCCTTTTATTTTAATTTTAATCATTATTATATTTTTAATTATTTTCTAGAACATTTTTCTTTTTAATACTTTGTCATTATTATGGGACGTTCTACATCTACTACCAGGACTGTAGTAAAAAAAAGTCGCTGGTAAATGCATGCAACTGCACACCACCAGTCTGCCGTAGGCCCTGAAATTAGTACCAAAAGAAACAGTGTTAGGATACCAAAAGGAACTGTACCTCTCTTTTTCCACCAGCTGAGTTGGGCTTGCGTGGTTGTCTCACTTTCAACACTACAAAATGCAAACAACGGTACACTGCTATTAAATACCAACATATTAATATGGGTAAGTATGGACACTACTCTTCCTTAGAGGATTTGCAAATTAAAGAAAATTTTGATGATTAGCTTATTGACATGAGATGGAAATATCTTGCGTTGATTCGTTGTGCAGTCTTTATTGAATTAACTAGGGAGTTCTATACTATCGTTAAATTTGATAAATCAAATAATTTTACTTTGCGTAGTTATAATGTGATGCAGTACAAATTAATGGGTGTAGAATTCAAACTGAGCATCACTAATTTTAATTTGGTCTTAGGGTTAATGGATGAAGAATATGCTAATTTGAATCAGTATAAAGAATTTGTTGTGGACTATGATGAGTTTAATTCTTTCCAAGCATGGAAATCAATGTCTTCCGACCTATTTGATTATCATCCAAGTAAATCTAAGGATAGTTATCTTAATGATATGGAGTGGATTTATATGCAACGTTTCTAAGTCATCAATTATTTAGGATGGAAGGCTAGAGTGTGTACCTACACTAAAGCTAAGTTGTTCTTTATTTAGTGTATGGTGAACAAAGTACAAGTCAATTTAAGTTCTTGGTTGGCAATGCAATTTAACACTGTTCTTTCTTCTAACAAGAATTTATGTCTTGGTTCCCTTATCACACATCTAACCACTAATCTGAATTTGTTTGATATGACTAACACCAATATATATATTGCCTATAAGATGGAACCTTTCTAAAAAATTAATAATGAAAACAATTTTTTAAAAAAAATTATTTAACATTTTTATGTTATTATTATTATTTTAATAAATAAATAAATAATTACAAGTTTTTTTAAAACCAGCAGATAACTAATATGTATAAGGTGTGATCTTGCCTTATGGAATTTTAGAGGTTCCATTCCAGAAAGCTAAATTGCATAAGGCGTGATCTTACCTTATGAGATTTAGTACTCTGGAATTTTTGGGGTTTCATTCCAGAAAGCTAAATCACATAAGGCATGATCTCACCTTATAAGATTTAGTATTATGGAATTTTAGGGTCTCCACTCTTGAAAATTGAATTACATAAGATGTGATCTCACCTTATGATATTTAATATTCTAGAATTTTAATACCCATTTCTCCCATAAGCCAATACACTTATTTTCATAAACAATCAAAAGAAAAATATATATAACTAAAACAAAATTAATAAAAAATATCATATTTTTAGGTTGCCTCCTAAAAAGGACATAACATTGTTATGCTCGACAGGGCTTTTTCGTCTTCTCAAATTTTTATATAATTGTAGTGTTGTATTCCTCATATAGTGTTATTAGCCTTTCCTTTTTCCCTATAGTCAATCCTTTTGAGATGATCGTACTTAATGACTCTCCATCACCCAAATAGACATACTTTAGATGATTAGGTAAAGCCTTCATTTCTATCTTTGGAGCCCGCAAAATAGAAGGTAAGATTTTCTTATGAGTTATTGGTAAGTTCATCATTCAAAGTTTTTGAATCTATTAGCATTGTTAATAATGATTCTACAGCTTCACAAGTTCCATCAACTTGCTCGTTCACTTTTGCTTTATCCTTAAAGTCCAACTCATCTTCAACGCTTTCATCTTTAAATAAATCCTGTATAAATGAATCCACAATAACTATATGATAAATGGATTGAAAATCATTAGGATACTTCATTGCTTCAAAAATATTGAACTTCACTATCTCTCCATCAAAGTTAACGGAAAGAGTATCCTCATCCACATCGATTTTCATCTTGGTCGTATTCATAAATAACCTTCCCAATAAAATTGAAGTTGAATGTTCGACATTATCTCCATCTATTTTTAAGATGTAAAAATTCACTGGGAATATCAAATCATTAACTTATGCTCAAAATCCTCAATAATACCAACAGGACGTACATAAGAACAATCAACTAGTTGAATAATCACATTAGTTTTTTGCAAAGAAATTCAGATTTAAAGCTCAGTAAATTAAGTATGGCATGACATTAATAGATGGACCTAAGTCTAGCATGGAATGCTTAATTTTTGTATTACCGATAACACATGGAAGTGTAAACATAGATGGATCTTTGTATTTCTGGTAATTTTCTATCTATCACGATTGATACATTCTTAGCCAAAATTATTCTCTCCTTGTCCTTTAACTTCCTTTTATTTGTGCATAGCAATTTTAAAAAATTTGCATATTTCGAAACTTGATGGCTTCTAGAAGTGTTATATTGATTTCCACCTTTTTGAAAGTTTCTAGGATCTCTCTTTCATGTTCCTTCTTCTTTTGGTCTAGCCAACCTGTTAGGTAAAGGAGTCCATGTGCATTAATTGATATAGATGAAGATAAATCCTTTTTTACCTTTATTGATTCTTAAGTTGGAAGTTTTTCTTTATTTTCTCCATCATCGTGCTTTTCTACCTTCATTGTTAAGGATTCAATTTCCTTACCACTTCTTGATTCATTTCACTCACATTCTCCTTAGGATTCACCACTATTTAGGAAGATAATTTTCCTTAATGATTTTGAGCCCCTAAATTAAAGGAATTGTATTGAGCTCATTTGAATAAGATTTTGGCTATTTCCATGAAAAATAAATTAATTGATTCAAGTTGCATTATTTTCATTTTTCTTTTTTTATTAAGGGAGAATAAAAAATCTCCTCTTTGATATTCTTGTTTAAAAAAGAAAAAAAGAAAAAAGAAGAAAAGGAAAAATAATGGGTGATTGAAAGGGATGCTATTTCAATCAAATGAGTTTTGGATTGATTTTAATTTGAAAATTTGTGCAAATGAGTTTGTATGATTTCTTTCAATTTGTTTAACCAAAAATCTTCTTTTTGTTATACTTTACCTAAGCTAAGTTACAAACCTTATAAAGTGTCTTTGATGTATGCATTAAGTTCATTTTTGTTAAGTGATGGAGATATAATTCTTGAGCAAGCTTATAGAAATAACTCAATATGCTTTGATTTGAGAACTTAACGAACCCTAAACACTTGAAATGTATAGAGTGAAATCCTCGTGAGGGTCTCAAGTCTTGTTTCATTTGATTTTGATGGAATTGATGAGATGTTGTGTTTAAATTCTAACAATGTGTCCTATGGGTACTTATTCTCTAGGTTGTTATTTTATCTTGAACCTTTAATGTGAATTAGCTTTTAGATATTTATGGATAACAGAAAAGAAGATGAGAGGTTGCTATAAAGATAATGGACATATTGAATTGATGTATGCTTAAGGAAAAGTATGTGTCTGGTGTGGGAGAATTTGATAAGATGTTATTTTGATATATTAATTGAAATTATCTCTTTTTTTGGATATATTTTGGTGCTTAAATAGGAAAATTAATGTTTTTTTTTGTTTTAGGAGATGAAAAGTGGAGATTGCATCAAATTATGCAATTAATAAAAGAGATAATTCCAATTAATATATCAAAATAACATCTTATCAATATTGACCTTTGTACATAGCTTAGTGATGCAAAAATGATCTTCGATAGGCTCCTCACATAATGCAAAAATGATTTTCGATAGGCTCCTCACACAATCTATCTCTTTTCTTGAAAAATTTTTTATCATCTTTTGTGATGGTGTTTTATAAGAAGAAAAAACTTATTATTAGGTGTAGATAGAACCATATTCTTCTTAATAACTTGACAACCATCAATCAGTTTTAAAATTCTCCATCATAATGGGCCAAACCCCTAAGGACCCATTCATTAAATTATTAACTTTCTTTTAAAACAAGAGTTAATTAAAGGATTAATTTCTAACATTCTCCCATATGAATTGTGTAACTTTCTACAGTCTATTAAATTAATAATTCAAGCAGTCATAATGCACAACAATAGTCATAATTCACATACACTAGTATCATCAATAATCATAATCAAGTATAAGACTAATAAGGGTTATGGTGGTTATACATTATTAGTTCAACATACTCTACCATGTACCACTATAATGGCCCTTCTTTTTAATCATGATTATAAATGGGAAGTACATAATAGGATTTATCATTCAATTCTATTTTTCAATATCATACATCACAATCAAATATATAAAGAAGAAAATAGAAACTTTAGAAACAATAAATTGATTAATGAGTAAAGAGTGTCAAATATATAATAAGAGCCAATACAATAGTACATTCTAATAGTCATTAACATATATAATGTCCATATTCTTTATATGGCCAAAAAATATTTTAGATCGTAAACCCTTTGTGAAAGGGTCAGCTAATATAAAATTAGTACCAATATGCTCTATTGAAACTCTATGTTTCTAAACCTCCTTTTTAACAGAAAAGTATCTTAGTTCCATGTGTTTAGTACCTTCGGAATACTAGTCATTCTTAGAGACGAAAACAACTACAAATTTATCACAATAAAATTTTAGTGGCCTGGCTATACTATCGACAATTCCAAGCCCTAAAGTAAGGTTTTGTAGTTATTTAAGACGAATCATACCCTTAAAGCATTCCACAAACTCAACCTTTATATTGGATGTAGCAATTACAAACTGCTTTACACTCTTCCATGAGATGGCTCCTTTAGTTAGTAGATAAACATAGTTAAAAGTATATTTTCTTATATCTATGTACCAAAATCTTAATCTGAGTGCCTAATCAACCCAACTCAAGGTGATCAGAATTACTAAAAGTAAGTACGCATTCATTAGTTCCCTGCTAATATCTCGGAACTTTCTTTGCAACTTTTTAGTGATCCATACCAAGATTACTCTGGTATCTCCCTAACATCCCCACTGTAAAACTTATGTTTGGTCTCATACATGTTTGAGCATACATTAGGCTCCCAACTAAAGATGCATATAGAATTGATTCCATTTTCTTTCATTCTAAGTTACCTTTTAGACATTGCATAAGGCTAAAATTGTCCCCTTTCTAAATTGGGACTAGTGATGCTAAACACTTATCTATCCTGAATCTCTCTAATACTTTATTAATATATGCTTTCTAAGACAAACCTAATAATCATTGTGAGCTATCCTTGAATATTTCTATTCCTATCACAAATATTGCCTCACCCATATCTTTCATTTCAAAATGAGTAGAGAGAAATTTCTTAGTCTTATTTAATAGATGAAGATCATTAGCTACAAGCAAGATATCATTAACATAGAGAACCAGAAAAGTAAACTTACTCCTATTGACCTTCAGATATATACATCGATTAATGGTATTTTCTTTAGATCTAAACAAAAAATAATATTATTGAACTTTAAGATACCATTATTGGGAAGCTTGTTTAAGTCTGTATATTGACTTCTTTAGTTTACATATCTTGTGTTCCTTTTTAGCCTTTATAAACCCTATCAGTTGGTCTATATAGACTTTATCCTCTAAACCCCTATATAGAAAGGTTGTTTTCATATGCATTTGGTGTAACTCCGAATTAAAATGTGCCACTAGAGCATAATAATTTTGAGTGAATCCTTCTTAGAGAATAATGAGAAACTCTCCTTATAATTAATGTCATCCTTTTGAGTAAATCATTTAACAACTAGATTGGCCTTATAACATTCTAGGTTACCAAGAGAATCACATCTTAAAGACCCATTTATAATTAATTCTCTTATATCCTTTTGACAATTCCACAAGGCCCCAAACAACATTATGTTCTGTAGATTTGAACTCATCTTTCATAACATCTAACCACTTACTAGAATTTTGACTACTCATAGCTTATAAAAAGTTTAGTAGGTCATTCTCAATTCCTAAGTCATTTTTTGACTTGTGTAAATACCATAGAGTCATCATAAAAAAATAGTCTTCTTTCTCTTTAAGACCTTCTTACTGCTACTTAGTATGATTCTTATATATAGGTTCATTCCCTTTATATTCAATTTCATTATAAATAATGGGTTCACTAATTTGTTGTTGTTCATGATTATAAAGTAGTTCAATAATTTGTGGAACAACAGTATATGTACAAGCCATATGAACTTGCACAACCTCAAGGACTTGTTCTCTTATTTCTTAAGTATCCACTATATATAGTGTTTCACTCCTACTAGTTTCTCTATGTTTAACGAATCTTACAACCCCATTTTCCACAATTCTTATAATGTGGTTAGGATAATCAAATATGTACTCTTTAGACTTCTCTTGATAAATAATGGAATCGTTGCTGATTGTTTTTGCATCCAGTTTCTTTTTATGTGGGTTATAATGCCTAATTTTTTCCTAATAATCCCAAATATGCAGGTTTTTAAAACTAGGTTTCCTTCTAGTTTGCATTTCAAAGGGAGTCTCTAGAACTCTCTTACTAGGAAACCTATTCAATAAATACATGGAATGTTTAGTGCATATGTCCATAAAGAAGTGGGTGAAGATGAATTACACATCATACTCCTAACCATGTCTTTCAAAGAATTTAGCAAAATGACCAGGATTGTGACCACTTTCATCATATTTACCCTAATATTCACCACCTTTATCATACCTGAATATTTTCACCTTTTTGTATAATTGCCTTTCTACGTCATTAATAAACCTCCAAGATGCTTGCAACCTAAGATCTATCATTTAGCAAATAGACATATCAATAACATGAATAATCATCTATAATGGTGATAAAATACTTTTCTTATTGAAAGTAGGCACATTAAATGTTCCACATACATCAATATGAATTATTTCAAAAAGTTAAGGGCTTTTAGTGGCTCATTTCTTTATTATTTATTTTGTTTGTTTAACTTTAATACAATCCACACAAATGTTAAGATAAGTAAAATCCAATTTAGGAACTATTTCATTCTTTACTAATCTTTGAATTTGTTCTTTGGAAATGTGTCCCAAACACTTGTGCCATAAGTAAATATATCTATCATTAATCAAAATACATTTAATACCAATATTGGGATTCAAAGTCAACAAAATTTAAAAATAAACAATAACAAAGTTTAATTTCTATAAACCATCACATAATATACCACTACTAATCATATGATTATATTTGTACAAACTGAAACTACCACTACCAAATTTACACTAGTATCCAGATCTATTAAGTTTGGATAAAGAAACTACATTCCTAGATATACTTGGTATATAAAAAGTTTCACAAAAGTCCAAATGATATCCAATGTCTAGGAATAAGCAATAAGTCCCAACATTGGAACTCTTACTCTATTGCCCTCATAGACACTTTGAATTTATGGTTTAGATCATTAGAGAATCACTGCAAATTATTAGAAACATAATTAGTACAATAAGAATCAATTCACCAAGTGTTAAAAGGAACTTTTAGGAAGCTTTATTTCAAAACATATATAAGCATAAGGCTTACCTTTCTTCTTAAACCATGCCTTACATTTAGAACATCCTTTTGAAATTGCCCAACCTTCTTACATAAATGGCATCTGCATTCATCATGTTCCTTCTTGTGGTTCTGAGAAGATTCCCTACTAACTTTTAGGTGTTTCTTCACATAATTCTTATGATTATTTGCACCTTTCTTACTAGCTCCTTGATTCTTGACATAAGTAGTATAGTGGCTTCCTTGATTCTTAAGTCTAGTCTCTTCCTGAACTAACATATCATACAACTCATGAACATTATATTTTTATTTCATAATAGTATAGTTCATTTGGAATGAACCATCCTCAGACGGTAATGAGTTCAAGATGCACTGCACAAGGAAGTTTTCATTCACTTCCATTCCTAAGGACTAAAGTCTTGTTGCAATATTTGTCATCTCAATGATGTGGTCACACATAGTACGTGATCCATCAAACTTCATGGTCGTCAATATACCTATAAGAGTCCCAATAAGAAACTTATCAATAGTTTAGGAGCACAATTATGCAAACTTAAGTAATTCTTTAGCACTTTTAATTTTGGGAAGAGTAGACTTAATATTGCCTGCAATTCCATCTTCATATACATCAGAATCAATTTGTTTGATCTTTCTTAGTTGTTAAAATAGATTTTCTCCTCATTGGTGCTCAAAACATTCACAGCATCAGGTTTCTCAATTTGAGTGCCAAATCTAAGTCCAAAACTCTAAGTAGAACTTAATTTGTTCACTCCATTTAGAAAAGTTTAGTCCATTAAAAACCATAACAGATGGAAGATTTGGATATATGGCAATAGCTACTATAAGAAATTAAAACTTAATATTAATGTTTTGAGTCATACAGTAACATGCCACACAAATTCAAAAAGAACCTCATAAATTGTATATTAATATTCACCTATGGGCAATCCATTAAGACACCATATAATACATAATAATTCTCATCAATTGCATACTAATGTTTACCTTTGGGCAATCCATTAATATACCATAAAACACAAAATGATGCTCATATGTACGTTATTTGATAATTACACATACACCAACTAAAAATATTTATTATCTTTGGATTTCAAAACACAAATAATTATGTATATGCATTACTTATTTTCATTCTCAATAACTATAAAATTAAACAGACCACCTTTAGGCGGTTTAAAAAATATTCTATACTAATAAGTTTCAATTTACCTGTAATATTCCAATTAATAAAAATCAAATTATGAGTAACCGAAATTTAAAACATAATATTTATAATTAAAAATAAAAAATAAAAAAATGACCAACAATGTTGGAATTTCCTAATGCTTGGTGCTGGCTAGCCAGTGTTAGGATATCCCAATGTTTAGTGCTAGCATTATGGCCCAACATTGGGATTTCCCAGTGTTTAGTGCTAGTCATGTCACCAGTATTGGGATTTTGTTCCCAACCTCTAGCATTCATGCTAGGAAACTTTTACCATGAAGTTTCATCTTCTCCTTTTTTTTTCTAATTCCATACATTAGATATTAAATCAACCTTGAAAATCATTACATCCATGAAAAATGAACATTAGGGCTTTCTAAAATTTTAGATTAGGATTTGTAAAGTTCTCTTAATGATGAAAAATCTACATTAAAGGAGAACTATGAATTTCTTATAACCATGCTATAATACCACATATAAACATAATTTTTATGAATATAACAGGAACTAGAAATTTATAGAACTTACAAATATTTAATCATGATCATAAGTTTATTATAATATAAAGACAAAGTTTATCAACACTGACCTTTGTCTAAAGCTTTGGTGCAAAAATGATTTTTAATAAGCTTCTTGCCCCATCTGTCTCTTTCCTTGAACTTTCTCACTTTCTTTTATGATGGTGTTTTGTGAGAAGACAAAAATTTATTATTAAGTAAGGATAGAACCTTAATTCTTTTAATAAACTGGCATCCATAAGTCAATTTAAAAATTCCCATCATAACAAACAAAAGTCCACTTATTAAATTTTAAAATGATTAGCTACCTTTTAACAAATGAGTCACTTAAAGGATTAGTTTTTAATAGACAAAACCACCCATATTATAAGACTTTAGCAGTGGTTTTATTAACAACATGGTGTCCATTATAGGGAGATGAGAGGCATTGACGTAGAATTTGTTCCATTTCCTCCTCATGTACACATCTTCTTAGAACCCCATCAAAACATCTTTAGGATAAAAAAGGATATTGTCGATAGTAAGATTTAACTTCTAAGATAAATTTCTTATTTTGATAATATGGAAAATCTACTAGGACAATATCAAAGACAAAGAAGTTCAAAAAATCTATAAATTGATTGGCTTTATTATGGTGAATAGTTGAAAACCCCTCGTCAAGAAATTGATAATCGATAGGTTCCTTATCTATTTGGTCTTCTTACTCCACTCTCAATAGGTGATATGCCACTAAGTTATCTAACCCTTTCTTACCTATGATTTCTAGGTCAAACTCCTATAAAAGAAAAATCTAACAAATTAATCTTGGTTTCACATCCTTTTTAAGTAAGAGACATTTTAGTGCCAAATTGTCAGTATAAACCATCACTTCGGAACCTACAAGATAAGATCTAATATTTTTAAAAGTAAAGATTAAAACTAAAAGATCCTTTTCAATGGTAATATAATCAATTTGACTATCACTAAGAACTTTGCTACTAGAATATATAATATGAATTTTGATATCCAATTTTTAGGCTAAAATAGTACCTACTATATAATTACTAGCATCACAAATTAGCTCAAAGGGGAGGTTCTAATTAGGTATAACCATGACAAGAACCGAAGTTAGTTCCTTCTTCAACATGTTAAATGCAATAAGAAATTCATTAATAAATTTATATGGAACGTCCTTTTGCAATAAGTGACACAATGGTCAATTAATTTGTGAAAAAAACTTTATAAAATGCTAATAGAAACTAGCATAGACAAGAAAAATCTTGACTATAAAGACTAATTTTGGGAGTGGTAATCTTTCTATAACTTCAAATTTTGCTCGATACACCTCAATCCTATGTTTAAAAATCCTATATCCCATTACTATTCTTTTTTGTACCATGAAATGACATTTTTTTGAATTAAATATCAAATTGATGTCTGTATATCTTTGTAACATCTGTTTCAAATTAAACAAAAATTATCAAAGAAAAATAGAGAAGTCATTCACGAATGCCTCGATTGATTTCTCCACCATATCTAAGAAAACAACAACCATACAATATTAGAAAATGAATGGAGAATTTCATAATCTAAAAAGCATCCTTCGATAGGCGAAAATGTTAAAAGGACATGTAAATGCTATCTTCTCTTAATCTTTTGGTGCAACAAGGATTTGGTTATGTCCTTATCTTTCATCAATGAAGAAATAAAATCATGTCTTGCCAACCTTTCAAACGTCTAGTTAGTTACCAATAGAGGGAAGTGGTCCTTTCATATGGCAACATTACACTTCTTGTAGTCGGTGCACATCCTTCACCCACTGACAACCTTAATGATGATCAACTCATCCATGTTATTATTCACCACCATCATACCTCCTTTCTTTAGTATAAACTGTACGGGGAATCATGCACGAGATATAAAATTATGGTGTATGATTCGTGCATCTAAAAGTTTAATTACCTTATAGTGCATAATTTCTTTTATAATTAGATTAAGTCATCATTAGTTCTCCACTTTATTTTTATGGTTATCCTCCTTAAGGATTTGATGGTAACATAAATATAGAATAATTCCTTGAATGTTTGAGATTGTCTATGCAATCTCCATCTTATGGTTTTAAAGAACCTTACATAGAACATAGAAAATAAGAAATAATAATATGATAAGTATTATTTTCTCCTAAACATGCATAACATAAGTGAGGAGACAAATTTTTTTAATTAAGGTCTTGGTGCTTCTTATTAGGTGGCAGGGTTTAGGGTTCCCTTCTCCTAAGTACTCAAAAACATGAGAAGATTAAGCTCTATAGTCCTCCCCTTCCAACCTAACAACATATTAAACAAAGTTAGGATCCTCCTCTTTCTTATTAAGTCTTAAAGATATAGATGATATTTCTTTATAACTAAAACTTCTCTATCTCTCTAAATTCATAAAATTCTATATTGGTGACCGACCTTAGCTGCTTTAGAATCGGGCTTAGCGTCAATTCATAAACCCTTTAGCATCTCATTTGAAAAGTCTATAAAAATTACTCTCATTATCATATAAAAATACTTGTAATTTATGATGCAGACTTTAGGAAATTTTCTTAAAACTTGTTCAAATTCTCAATCTTGTTGTTTTTATCACACATTTTCCAAAGTCATCATCGACCACCTAAAATTCATAATTCAAATCAAATTAAGAGAACATGATCATCATATTTTTCCTAATATGTTATCAATAGCTATTTAAAAACATAGTTTTTTTCTTTTAGATTACCTTCGTTTTGGTTATGATAGCGTTCTTATTTTTTAAAAGGAGATGATAATTTTGTTACAATTTTGCACTTCCTTAGTAGAATCTAAAAAATATGCACAAATGTCAAAACATTAATAATTTGCTTTAAAAAACTATGTAAGAGATACTTCAAAAATAAACAATTGTTTCATAAAAATACCGCTTCATTCTATGCATTCTATGAAAATTCCACTACGTTATACAAAACATACAAATATATACGACAATCAAACACACAATATCATTTCAAATAAATTATATCATTATATTTTACAAAAATATCACTGCATTCTAAAAAAAACTTACACATTAGGTTATCTATGACAATAAAAAACATATTACCATTCAATATAAAATATACCACTTTATTTTTCAAAAATACTTATTTTCGAGCCTATGAATATTCACACGTTTCCTTTCTTACTAACTAAAGTAAAATTTTGATTTTTGAGCTTTTCTAATAATTAAGAGATCCCACTTTATATTTGATCACACATTGCACAATATTGGTGAATTGGCCAATGATATTATAAAATATAAAGAATTCAACATTAATTGTACAACAGACATTGTCCATTATCCTTTAAATACTAGAGCAACGTCCATAAGATTACAAAATATGTCATGTCAATTTATAAAGAGGCATATATATCATATCCCACACTCCCTCCCTTAAAATATGGATTTTTAATGGGTCCTTCTACATTCAAGCACATACAGTGGTGACATAATGCATATAAGAAAATCAAAACAAGTTCATTCAATGATTTATTGTCCTATAACTCAAGGTAGATTTATTTTGCAGCGTAATGTTGAGTTATAAATTAGTTGGTATTCTATAAACTAGTTTCAAGTATTCTAGTTGTTTCAGTTTAATAGAAACTATATCACTTAAATCCACCCATGTCACATGATTAATCTAGTTTTTTCAAAATAGTATATAAATCTGCCACCCTATTCGTTATAAATTAAGTTCACTTGGAGTAGAAAGAATAATAAACTAAGCATTAAATAAGTCCTTAACATAAATAATAATTCATTATTATTTTATATAATATGTACAAAACAATTTTGTACATGTTTTATTTTGTGTTAGTTTTAGAATTCAAAAAACGAAATTGTTTCCAAGTCCATACGTAGTTGGAAACAATCTTAGAATGCTAATCACTTAGCAACCATGTTTTTGAGACCAAAAGCAGTCTGAATGAATTTTAGGACTTAAACTAAATCAAAGAGAGTAGTTGGCTAAGCCCATTAGAGATCAAACTCCTCTCATACTTACTAAATTATGCCATAAGATTGAAGATTTCATATTACTTTTTCATTTTAGTAAATAAAAATTACCATTTTATTTTTGAGAAGGAAAAATAGTTATTTATGTTGTAATTTATTTGTAACCTTTATAATTATGATAAGGATAAATGAACTATTGGAAACAAAAAAACTCACAAAGAACATAAAATATGTTATAGATCACGTAAGGAATACACGAAAAAGAAAAAAGTTAAGGAGTCGTTTGGTTCTACTTCTGTTTTTCTATTGTTTTTTTTTATTTCTGTTTCCTGTTTTTGGTTTATGTTTTTTTCCTTTAAAAAAGGAAAATCTATTTGGTTAAGATTTGTAATGTAAAAATTGAAAAATAAAAACCTGTTTGGTTGAAATTTGTAATAAAAACTAAAAACAAAAACATGTTTGGTTTTATCATCCTGTTTCTATTTTTTGTAATT
This sequence comes from Erythroxylum flavicans, assembly GCA_027576715.1. Taxonomy (NCBI): domain Eukaryota; kingdom Viridiplantae; phylum Streptophyta; class Magnoliopsida; order Malpighiales; family Erythroxylaceae; genus Erythroxylum; species Erythroxylum flavicans. The sequence continues at coordinate 19,621,373 of JANZXP010000007.1, read as the reverse complement.
ATATTTATTTTATCATCCTGTTTCTATTTTTTGTAATTATACTCTTACTTGTAATAATTATAATATAATACAACATATTTTAAATTAATTAATTATCATTGTAGCTAAAATTAAAATATATGCAAATCAAATATTATTAAAAATTACACATTAATTGTATATAATAAAATTACATAAATTAGAAATTATTTTAAGTCATTCTAATCAATAAAATATATCCATCATACTATAATTCTTGGAAACATAATAGGCCACTTCAACAAGATTCATGAGCAAAGGATTGAGAAGCTTATAATATAATTGAGATGGTACAAATGGAAAATTTTTCAACACAACACAAAATTGATAAAAAAAGATGGACTTTTTAATGTGCTACAATAATGTCTTAAACCAATGTGTTCAACTTGAATTCTAATTTATTTAATGGTCAATTGTTAGACATCTTTGTCAACATGTATTGACATTCACAACACAAATTCGTGACTAGGATAAAGCCATATGGAAGAGTTTACAGTTCGTAATTAAACTGCAATTATATATTCGTCTAGAGGAACACAGGAAGAATTAGGATTATCATAAAATACTTGCTAATATATATTAGCTATTAATTAACGAGATCTTTTGTGGCTCCTTTTGGTTATTATGACGTCAACTGTGGTGAAGATAGAAAATTGAAGGTTTCGGCAAAGCTAGCTAGGACAGAAGATCTCATTAAAGGCAATAGTGAATAAAGGCAAAGCTAGCTAGGAAAGAAGTGTCTGCTACTCTATATGCAATTATAGCATAACAATAAACTATTATTTTATGACACAGCAAAATGACGTGAGATGAGACCTGTGCTCTACTCTATGCTGTGCTCCACTCTATGCTACATTAAAGATGTGAGGTTGAGAATCAAATAGCTATAAAAACGAGAGGACAAGGAGAAAGCCACTTTAAAATGATGTGAAGTTCAAGAATAAAACAGCTACAAAGACGTGACGAAGAAGAAAACAGGATGTGAGGCTCAAGAAAACAACTGTAGCCTTCGATTTTAATAACTTTATTTCATGGCTGTTCACATTTCTGTGTTGGTTCTACGAGAGTGCGTCGTCTTCTTTATTGTCACAAAAAATTGCAGAAGCTTATGCTCAAAGCAGAAGTTTTACACGGATGCTTTTAGTAAGTATGGCTATATCTATTTTCTTCATATCTTTCTTCGTTTTCACGATTCTGTGTTGGTTTATATCTCTCTTCCATCACGGTTTCTCTTTTTTTTTATCAGTCGATATACTCAACTCAGAGTAACACAAAGAGAAAGCAAGAAAGTCTCGCAAGAAGTATAATGGGTCTGATGTTATAGATAAGAGAGACAAGAGAGGTAAGAGAAATCGCAGAAGCAATAGATAGTAACAAACTTGAAGATATTACAACACTGGGAAAAATGCAAAAGATGAAGCCAGCGCATAAGAGAGAAACCTGAATATGATTGTGAAAAAAACCGTTTCAAAATAGATGAAAACCTGTTTTTAAAAATCACGAAAACGTTATTTTTACGTTTTCGTAAATTAGTTGCCGTTTTTTTATTTTAAGAAACGAAATATATAAACATAATTAACCAAACGCGATTTGAAAGGACGTTTCTTAATTTACAAAAACCACAACCAAAAACTTAAAAATAAAACGAAAACAAACAGCCCCTAAGTCGATTTTACAGCAAGATGCATATACAAACGCAGTTATCTAAAAAGTTCTCAGTTACATGTATGTTCATTTGAAGTAGAATTAAAAGAAAACTTGGACAAGTTTCAGTTACATAATCGCAGGTGCATAGGACCTTCCAACTTGGAACATAGTAGAATAGTCAACTCTTTTTCATCACATTGTGCAATTGACCAAATACACAGACCACATATTCTGATTTCTAACTAGTTATGCCCTCATTAAGTGAAGTTGGGTGGTGAGTTGGGTAATAAATGCTACAGAAAGTGATCTGAGTATATTAAAAGAGCAGTTGAAAAATTCAATGGCCACCTTTTCTCCACGATTCCAGCATGTTAAAGACAAGGGTAGTACTGTGGGGCTGAGTTTTAAGATTGCAGGCGAACTGGACCCGTGCCTGTGGCCATGCCGGGTGGATTCATCTTGTGATCATGCTTTCCTGGTGAACTTGAAATGGTATCACAAGTTTTACTGTTAACTTCTAAAGACATTGCAAAGATAGAAAACCTGCTAACAAGAATAGTCATCTAGACTCATCCAGGTGTGGCATTCTTACTCGGGCTCGGCCCCTTGTTTGGCTCGAAGTCAACAAATTTGACTTGAGTTAGATTGAATTTTGGACTTCCGACTGGACTCAGAATCTAACTCAAAACTCAAATGGCGTGCCCAACAAAACAATGTCATCCCAAATGCAAGAGAGACGGCTCTGAACTGCTCCTTCTATACTTGTTCACTGATACTGTGGCATATATTTGAAACATAAAACACAGTGTAGCACTATCTGCTGCTCGCTGCCACCTACGAGCGCCAGTCGTCCTCCATTGCTCCAGTGCCGCTAGTGTGCTCCTCCTCCAGAGCTTCCTTTTCTGAGTATAATACGCAGTTCACAATTGAGAATCTTGGCCTAGAATTAGTAACAAAATGCACGGCCGAAAGGTCTGTAGATTCGGTAGCAGTTGGACAACAATTAAGGATGTTAACGGTCAATTTTTAAAAATAATTTTTAAAAATAAAATATATAACAATGTATTTTTTTAATTGAGTTCGAGTTTAAGCTGTTTAAGTTTAGGCCTATTCGAGAATTAACTCTTCTAAATACAACGATGTTGTTTTGTTTAAAATAATTAAGTCTTGAATCAATCTAAACTTTGGCTTGACCATTAAAAACAACTAAGGGAGAGTTTGGTTCATAGGTTTGGAAGAGATCAATGAATATGAGAATTAAAAATATCAGTTGGTTATATACTATCATTACATGAACAGTACTTTGATATCTAAATCTTGGAGATTACTCCACAAATATGTCAATGAAAGTCATCTCTTTCATTTTAGTAACATAATATAACTAATTAAATATAATTAATAAGAATATATTAAATTTTGATAAAAATTAATAAATTTTTATTTTCCCCGTCTCAGCAAAAATATAATTAATTAAATATCATTAATTATAATATATTAAAATTAAACATAATTAATTATAATATATTAAAATTTAATGTAAAATAAAATTTTAATTAATTTTTTTAGCAAAACAATGTAATTAAATATATTAAAATTAAATATAATTAATTAGAATATATTAAAATTTTATGTAACAAATTTTTATTCTCTTTTTTAGTAAAGCGATATAGTTAATTAATATAATTAATTAAAATATATTAATCTTAAATATAATTAATTAGAATATATTAAAATTAGAATATATTTCTTAAGGTTTTCAAGAAACTAACTATTATCAATAATAATAGTATTATTTCTTCATCCTAACTAATTATCATAATTATAATGATTATATCTATTTTTATTTTTTATTATATTTATTTTAATTTTTATTACTATTATCTCATATGGACCGATCGCCTCTTAAATTTGGACCCATAGGCTAATAATTGTTATCTGTAACAAAAAATGAGGGCAAAAGGAAGCAAAACTAAATGATCAAAGGTAACCAGGCTTATTTGAGATCTAATTTTTAAAAATAAAATAATATTATTTTATATATAATAATTGAGTTTCGAGTTACTCTAAATTTAAACTTAGCCTATTAACTGACCCATTAAAAATAACACAGGCCAACAATTATCGTCCCTAGTAACAATGAAGGCAAAAAGAAGCATAAGACCTGGACGTTCACCAAATGACCAGCCCATGGAGTGAGTCATGTAAGCGTCAATGCCTTATTGCTGGTCCTGACAAAGGTACACCACAGATGCTAATTGTTCTGTGAACTTGTTATCTCCTTGGAAGTGGTCGTTGTGGAAGCTATTCATGTGGAAATGTTTCTGCAAACTGAAAAGAGAAGAGGGAATCACTCCTCATAAATCAATCCTGACAAGCAGAGAATAAATCTTGTAAGGCAAATTTCAGGGAAGGAGTCGGTTCAAAAGCCATGGACCCTTATCTTGAAACCAGATCGAATTTGCGCTGCAAATTTTGGACCCGTTTAGACTTTCTGCCAGCCTTAAGTCCTTGCATGAATTTTTAGATTAGATTCGAATTAAGAAGAACTAAGTTCACCCGGCTCAATATGAATTCATCCTATGATTCAACTTCACGGGACAAACATTTTGATGGTTTCCCAGCAAACCAAGTAAAGCGTACAGAGTGTCTTCCTCACTCCAATATGATAAACAATTTTCAAATCACCAAACCACCAAAAAGCAAGTTAAAGGAACAACTTCAAAGAGTTTGTCTTCCATCCTGGTTTTTGCAATAACAATCAACCGTGATCAAATCACGTACATAATAATAATTTTAAATATTTTTCTATCAAAAATTTTTAATTGATAACTTGAAAAATGAATAACAAATAAAAGGGCTAAAATGTACTTGACCCGAATTCTTGCATAATTTTTTTAGATGGTTAATTACGAAAGTGTTCAGTTCTTAATGATATCTATAAAATTAAAAAAAAACTCAAACACACTTTTTAAGAGGAAAAGATAGGATTACTAATACTAACTCTATAATGCCTTTTTTCTTATTTATGGAAAAAGAGATTGGGATTTTGTTTTTATTAAAATTCAATTTCTAATTATAATTAAAGTCTACTTCTAATTATATTTACAATTAAATTTTAATAAAATTAAATATCTCATATTTAATCTATGAAGTTTCATAAACTTTAAAATTAAGTCTAAAATTAATTTGGATTAATTTTTTTAAACTACTCTTTATTTATGATCCATTAAGTTCCTTAATACGTTAACATTAGTTATAAATTATAATTCTAATTTGCAATTAAAATTAGATAAATTAAAACTTCTTTTAATTTATCTTTAATGATTTAATTAAATAATTTATAATCATATATTAAGATTGATTTCTAGCAATATGTCAATGACTACCTAAATATTAAGAAATATTAAAGTAGTTTGACTTAACTTATCTGTGCAAAGTTATAACACGTAATTTAATCCTTATGTCATGCTCCAATTGGATATAAAATATGAAATTAGTTTCTATTCTATTTAAATTTTTTCATGTTCGTTCTTGATAATTAGTAATTGATTTATAATTAATGTTTGAAACACCTTTTAAAATCTAAATTTACTCTGGTGAGAGAATTCCTTAAATCACGATTAATTCAGAATAGTGGCACATTATTTTTAATTATTTTAAAGTGACGAATTCTCTATTGATTTACTTAACTATTTCTATATAGTTCATTCTATATCCAAGTGCTACTTATTGAGCTATCTTAATTAGAATAGTTCATAACGTAGTAATTCTCACATAAGATATCTTGGTAATCTCAAGTCTAAGGAACAATTATATAACCACCACAATAAGAAAGTTTATAGACACACCAGTAATGTTCTATTTAGGATTATCATAATTGGTCATTTTAGTGAACTCATTCTCTAAAAAGCACTTACACATTTATTTAAGTATCTTCATAGTTTAATTTATAAGATCAATTATTTTCTTTATAAGAAAGAAACATAATGTGTGTTAGTTTTACCATTCTATCAATGTCCTATCTTCATGAAACTACAAATAGAAATACTCTAAAAATAATACATAAATGCAAATTAAATATTATAACTATGACCTCATCATAATTTTAACTGCACGATAATTATTCCATTAATTTTATCTTTGATATTAAGTATCAAATATAAATAAGATAAAGAGTGCCTTTATTGATTAATAATAAAATTGTCATACATTAAATTGCAAGTAATCAATTGGTCAAAAGGGCATAAACTAATAATCTCACATTTGCATTAAAGTCAAATGTTATGTATCTAATTCCATATTCATTTATATATTGATTGTGTCTCTTTTGAGACAACGACTTAGTAAGAGGATCTAAAAGATTCTCTTTAGTGGGAATTGGCTCCCCATGTCTTTTCGCTTTATTATCTTCCTAATTGAGTGAAACTTTTTGAGCATATGTTTGGAATATTGATCGGACTTAGTTTCTTTGTTTGTATAACGACGCTATTGTTGTTACTCAACAATGTTAAGAACCACTACAAATTTGATGACAAACTTTTTGATCTAAACATTTATTTGTTCAAAATTGATACTAAAATGTACTCTACCTTGATCATAGAGTTAGCAATGGTTGGTTGTTTGGAACTTTTCCAACTCAATGCACCACTATTTAAAATGCAAATATACCCTGAATGTGATCCGCTGTCATCTTGATCGGGCTAGAAACTAGCATTTGAATACTCTTAAATTTTAGTTCAACTTCTCCAAAGATCACGAAAATATTTTTAGTTTTTCTAAAGCATTTTAAGATGTTTTCACAGTCATCTAGTGACCATCATCAGGATTAGCTTGAATTCTCTAGTGACCATCATCAGGATTAGCTTGAATTCTACTTATTATGCTTAAAGTTTAAGAGTTATTTGGTCTAATAAATAGCATCGTATACATGATTAATTCAATATCCAAAGAATATAAAATAAAATCCATTTTATCTGTCTCTCTCTCTCATGTGTTTTTGGACACATGTTTAGTGAGAGAGAAATACAATGCAACATACGTAAGAATCTCCTATAGGAATGCTCTATGTAAACCTATTTAACACTTTGTCTATATACGTGGATTGAGACAAGTCAAGGAACTTCTTTGATTTTTCTCTATAAAACTACTATAATATAGGTTGCTTCTAATCATATCCTTCATTAAGAAGTTCTTGGACAATCAAATCTTTACAGTTTGGAGCATAGTTATATTGTTTTCAATGCAATATATCATCCATATATAACACTATAAGACGACTGCACTCGCACCAACCTTCTTTTTGACATTGGTTTATCTACATTTTTAATAAAATCAAACTCTTTGATTGTCTCATCAAAATGGATCTTCCAACTTTGTGATACTTACTTAAGTTTATAAGTAGAATTTTACAACTTGAATACTTGATTAGGAAACCTCTTAGGTTATGTTAGATATACATTCTCAAGCAAATTCCATTGAAAAATGATGTTTTAACATGCATTTTCTAGATTTCATGATCATGGCATGCTATTATAGCCAATAAGATCCTTATGGACTTAAACATAACTATTGGAAAAAAGGTTTCATCAAAATCAACTCCATGTTTTTATTTGTAACCTTTAGTTATTGCCTTGCTTTGTATATGTGTACATTACCATCCATGTTAGTTTTTCTCTTAAAAATTCATTTGCAACTAATAGGTATAGTACCATCGAGTGCATTCAACAAAGTTTATACTTGGTTAGAGTATATAAATTCTATTTCAGATCTTATGGTTTTATGCCATTTTAGATAATCAATTTCATAATTGCTTCCTTAAAAGTAGTAGGTTCATCATCTATAAACAATACATTATTTCTCTCCTTTTCAATATGTAGATTTATTCTGATGGGAGGATAATGTATCCTATTAGTTTGTCACAGACTATATGTCTCTTGAATTTTGGTTATATATCATATGTATTAACTTGAGGTTTATGTTCTATATAAATGTAATCTTTTGTCTTTAAACTTCTTTAAAATCTGCCTTACTCGCAGTACTTTCCTTGAAAATAGATTCTCTTTCTAAGAAAGTAGCATATATTGAGACAAACACCTTTTGATCATAAGAATGGTAAAATTGATATCCAATACACTCCTTTATATATCACACAAATTTGCATTCATCTGACTTAGTTTGAAGCTTATTAGATGTTGTACACTTCAGATACGTATCATTTCCCTAAATCTTTAAGTGTGACAAATTTGGTCTACTACTAGTATATATTTCATATAGTATCTTATCAATCAATTTGGATGGAATTATATTTAGAAGGTAAACATTGATTTCAAGGGTATATTCATAAAAGGAGATAAGAAAGACTGCATGACTCATCATAAAACATACCATATCTAATCTAGTACATTTTCTCCTCTCAAACACTCCATTATATTATGGAGTTCTAAGTGAAGTCTATTGTGAGAGAATCTCATTTTTTTTAAGTAATCAAGAAACTCATAGTCTAAGGACCTAACACCTCGATCAAATTTAAATGTCTTAATATATCATTTTGTTTCTCAATTTCAAGTCTAAATTCTTTAAACTTTTTAAATGGTTCAAACTTTTTTTTTCATGAAATACACATAACCATATTTGGAATGATCATCTATAAATATAATAAAATATAAGTACCCACCTTTGGTGTGAGTAGACATATGGTCACATACATTTGAATATGCAAGCTCGAGTAACTCATTGACATGCTCTCCCTCAATACTAAAGGATAGTTTGGTCATCTTACCCAATAAACAAGAGTCATAAGTTTCATATAATTCATAATGATCATCTATAAATATAATAAAATATAAGTACCCACCTCTGGTATGAGTAGACATATGGTCACATACATTTGAATGTACAAGCTCGAGTAACTCATTGACATGCTCTCCCTCTATACTAAAGGATAGTTTGGTCATCTTACCCAATAAACAAGAGTCATAAGTTTCATATAATTCATAATCAAAAGGATCTAAAGATCCTTCTTCATCATGATACCTTCAAAGATTTTTCTACATTACAAATTTGTAAACTAAATAGAGCTTGAGTATTTCTATGTAATCATGTCTTCTTTATTGGCAGTCAATGTAATGATGTTTATTAATGTGATGATGTTGGAAGATGGAAATGCATTATATATTGCTTCCTTTTACTCCATGACATAGCTATTATTGCATCATTTTCTATCACATCCTTTAGTAGGGCTAAATGATTTCGAATATACCACTTCATGGCTAATTATCAGTCTAGAACATTGTTCTTTTTCCATTTCCTATTAGATTTTAAATTTCTAGCCTTACTTTATCTCTGATTTTAACAATGAGTCTCATTGTTATGGAGGTAGAGTTTGTGAGTATGAAATGCTAAAAGTTATTTCCTTTGATGTAATACTCATGTACCCATTTTGTTAATAGAGATTGCTTGTCACTAAGCAATCTCCAAATCCTTTTGGTGAGCATCAACATTTTTAATATTTTAATGGGAATCATATTTAATCCTCCATTACCCTTAGGTGAGCATACTTCTTTCCATTTAAATTTTGCTTTGGCCTCATCTTCTTTACACCCTAACCATAAATTGGTTTTGAGATAATTGCCAAGTATTTGATGACTACATGGAGAAATGCTATGTGAGTTGCCCATTAAACATTGACAAAATCGAGTATAGATGAGATGAGCTGGGCTTTGCCAGCAAAAGGTAGTGTTTTTGTCCTCCAACTTGCTATCTTGGCATGTATTTTGTCAATAGTGGCTTGAAGTCACCGTATGATTAGTCAGATTAGTCAACATTATGTTTTGATGCAATAATCACCTTTAGTACATATAACTCTATTTTAGATCTTTTTTGTCATCTTGCATTGATATAAGGCTATAACAGTATGATATCTCTCCATCTGGCTCTATACACCAAATAACTCCTTGAGATGCATAATTATAGTAGGAGCATTCATATTCTTATGTTGCCTGATTGATATTTTTCTATACATCAACATTTAAAATTACAGTAAGTACATGACGTAGCCGTAGTTGATACAGGCAAGTACGAGTTGATCCCACAAAGACTGGAAGTACTAGTAATTACCCCTTTTCTATTATCTAACCTATGAATCAGATTTAATAAACAAACTAAGAATTAAAACAATTCTAAACGCAAGACAAAGGAAAGTACTTAGAAAAATCAATAGCAAATAATAGTGTCTAGGTGATGATCCACCTAAAAATCATTAAATATTAACCTTTATCATGTAATTATCTTATTGATTATTCGCAAGTGAAAATTCCTATCTTGTGTTAATATATTTCTCAAGACTATTAACAACTAATCCATTAGTTGATTAACATAACTCTTTCTAGTTAAAACCCCTAAGATTGCTTTATCGATTTGTGAATTTCGTTATTAGGTTTGACCCTAATCCAAAGGATTTATGTCGACTTATCTATAGGTTTGCATGCAACTCCTTTCAATTATGGTATATTTATTCATATAAGAGAATTTCTCAATATCAATCATATGAAATCAAATCATGCACTAATATTCTAGATATATTAGAACAAGAATAAAATGCATAATTGAATCACAACAAATTAATCAATGTAATTACATTAGATAAAAGATTAAAACATATTGTTATCATAAACTAGGGTTCATCACACTTAGAAATTAAACACGTTTAGTTACTTATAGAAAATAAAATAAAAAACAAACATGCAGAAGAGAAACTAGAAAACCCTTTTCTTCTAACGAATCTTCTAGCAAGTTTGGATTGGATGTAGCTTTTCATCAGATCTCTTGATATTATCTTCGTGTTTCCCTTATCCATTGATCAATATCATTGCCTTTGAATGTTGCTTAAGACTTAAAAACTTTTAAAAATTCGGCTCTACCGTTTTTGCTTCTGCTCATGTCCTTTTATAGTAAAAACTAGAGTTTCTAGGTTATACACGGTCAACATACACAGGTATGTGAGTGACCATGTATCTCCAAAAACACTTGAATTTGTGATTTCATATGGGCACAGAGACTTATACAGGCAACATACAAGGTTGTGTATATCAAGATACACAAGCGTGTAACTCTACATGACTAGAAACCAAAATTTTCAATCTTCACATGTTTATAGAGATTTACACAGTTGTTGTACACAGTTGTGTAGGTCCTTAGTTACTTCAAATCTTTGTTCTATGCCACAATTTCCTTCGAATTCTTCTCGTTTAGGTCCATGAAGGCAAATATTACCTATAAATGCACTTAGAGAGAATTAAGTCTCAAATATGCAACAAAACTATAAAATATCGAGCAAAACTTGTTAAATATGGGTGTATAATTATAGCCAAATATGCATCCATCATTGCCTCTGAAGATCAGGAGAAATACTAGCTAACATCACACATGTAGCATATTCAACATCATTAATATAATGCTAATATCTTTCTTAGATTTCATTAGTTACATCCAAACTGGGCTTAGTTGAATTGTAGTGTCAATAATAGAAGCTTGCATTCTTTGGTGAGAACAATTCTCAAGCTGTGCAACTATCCAAAAAATTAGCTCTAGTAAGTTTGTTAACATCCATTATGCTCTTTAGGAACAACTGCTACTCATTTTATCTAATAACCAAAATAAATAAAATAGCCAGTGTTAGTTTATACCACAAATCCAAATAAAATAAAGACTTGATAAATATTTAGTTATTTTCACTATTTAAAAAAATAATATCCCTTACCATTGAATTACTACTAGCCTAGGATCCCATACAATCTAAGTTGATCTTGAGTTTGCTCAATAAATAAGCTAAATTTAAATTAGGAAGATAATAACCTTATCAATCACTTAACTAAAATAAATCTTATATATTTTTCCTAACTTTGCCTTTAAATTTATATAATCATAAGTTTGCTTATTCAATTCACACAAATTTAGTTAAATATGACCACTAAATATGACCTATTAATTTCATACAACTTAATTGAAATACGATAAATCAATCTTTATCCTTGCGCTGGGGTTGTGTGTGTATCTGTTATGGAGAGAAAGAAACTCCAGACATTTTATAGGTCAAAGTTCAATAATGGATTCCATTAAACAGACATCATTAAAAAATCCGTGAGTTGCTGTTTGTGAAGAACCTTAACCAACACTGCACTGCTAATATTATGTCCTCTCTGAATATCTGAAAATATTCATGCTTGATCCTCTCTTTTCTTAATTCTTATTTTGTCTCTACTGCTTACATGATTTTGTAAGGATTGTAAAAGGGTAAACCCATACACATTTTGTCTCTTTTGTATTACTTTCATTATTTATTAATTACTACCATTTGCCTTTTCAAAAAAAAAAAACTTATCAATCACATCTTATATGACTCCTAGGTTTGTTAGGCAACAATTCTTTACTAAAATATATCTTATATATTTTCCTAACTCTGCCTTGAAATTTATATGACCATAAGTTTGCTTATCCAATTCACACAAATTTAGTTAAATATGACCTATTAGTTAAGATAAAATACATTTGGATTAAAGGCACTTTGAGTTTGCTTAATCAGCTTTACAATAAACAAAATTTTAGTTTTACTCTTAAATAATAAAAGGTAACTATCACGTTCTAACGTATACATAATATTTAATTAAGATATTTAAAAATTTCAAAGTTTAGATCTTATCATGATTAAAATAATTAACATAATTCAACTATTGAAAATTTTAAAATAAATTCCAATAAAAATTAACCCCTTTGAAAAATAATTTTCAATCAATTAAAAACAAATTTCTAGATTCATTAGCAATTTAAACTAATTTAATATTAATCTAAATAAGAAAATTTAAGTTAATTGAAAAAATTAAAGTATTAAAACACTAAAAAATTTAAAAAAAGGTCATGCATTAGACACATCTTCTCTAATACGCACCCTTTCATCTTCTCTAAGATTAGGGTTATCCCCCTTAGCGTCACTTTCATCTTCTCTAATACTCATCCTTCTCCTCCCATCGTTGTTGCTTCTCCATATCAGGCACCTGCTTTAATCGCGAATAACTTCCTACGGATTTGACTTTTCCTGCAAAGGCAATTTTTGCTTTTACCAGTGGCAACTATTGCCATTGGCTCTGTCACTAGATTCACTAGCAGCTAGCATCCTTGTTGGTGAAGAATCATCATGCACAAAAGTAAGACAAAAACCTAGAACACAATCCAAAATTTCCCCAAAAAATAGCAATGCAAAGGGAGGCGTGCATTAAACTTTTAAGAAACCTCATACACAACAAATTCTCTATAAACAATGAATAACTCAAACATGTTTTCATCAATAGAAGAAGCAGAAGAGATATTTTCAAAAACCACAAAACTTGTGGACATGAAATTTTGAATTTTCCATAAACCCTAAAGCTAAGAGGGCATGCAAACTAAGTTTTCTAGAAACAATAAGAATAAGAAGTGATGAACTTTCAAAACCTGCAAACAATCTCTAAAAAACAAGAAATACAAAACCAAATGTTTTATAGCCTTTAAAAATTATCAAACCAAAAACAATTAGGTAACTTTAATCAATTTAGATAATTAAAGGAGATTCTGATACCACTATTAAGAAATCAACCGTGACCGAATTACGGATGCATTAATATATTTTTGTCCAATTTCTCAATTGAATCTCTTTAATTAAATAACTTAAAAAATGAATTAGAAATAAAAGGTTCAAAACATATATAATCCAAATTCCTACACAATTTTTTTCTCCAACTGTCAACTGTGAGTTGTTCATATATTTAACCTTTGACAATATCCACACAATAGAAAAAAAGAACTTAAACACACCTTTTGAGAGGGAAAGGCTCACTCCTTGATGCCTTTATAGAAAAAGATACTAGGGTTTCTTTCTGATTGAAATTAAAAATTTTAATTATAATTAAAGTCTAACTCTAATTAGAATTAGAATTAGAATTTAATTTTAACGAGATCAAATATGTTATATTTTATCATTGAATTTTCTTTAACTTCAGAATTAAGTCCACTCAATTTAAATTGCCAATATATTAAGAATCTAGTGGGTCATACACAAAGAGTAGTTTGAAAGAGAAAAATCAAATTCTTTTAATTTATTTTAAATTCTCCAATTAAATAATTTGTATCATATATCAAATTAGACATCTAGCAACATGTTATGATCATTTACATATTATAAATGTTAAAGTAATTTGTGTTAACCTATCCATGTATGGAATAACATATAATTATTTCGTTTGTCATCCAATGCTCCAATTGGACATAGAATATGAAATTAGTATCTATTCTATTTAAATCTAATCATGTTTATTTTTCTAATTAGTAATTGATTTATAATTGATATTTGAAAATATCTTTCAAATCTCAATTCACTCTAGCTAGAGAATTCTTTAAATCATTACTAATCAAGAACAATGAAATATTTTCCCTAGTTACTTTAAACTTACGAATACTTTATTGAATTAGTCAACTATCTCTATATAGTTTATGTTGTATCCAAGTACTAATGACTAAGATATCCTAAATAAATTAAGTGATAAGTAGAATTAAAACATAATAGTTCCCGTATAAGATACTCTGGTAGTTTACAGTTTAATAATTGATTATATAGTTATTATAACGAGAAAATCTACATGCACACAAGTAATATTCTGTTTGGGATCCGTAAAATCAGGCCAGTATAGTGAACTCATTCTCTAATAAGTATGTAAATTTTTGTTTAAATATCTTCATTCTTTAATTTATGAGATTAATTACCTTTTTATATGAAAGAAATATAACATGTGCTAGTTTTACTATTTAATCAATACCCTATCTTAATGAAACTATGCTAGAAATAATTTAAGAATGAAACATAAATGCAAATTAAATCTCATAATTATGAACTCATCATAATTTAATTGCATATTAATTATTTTAAAATTTTTATCTTTAATATTAAGCATCAAACATAATTAACAAAAATATAAACCAATAAAGAATGTCTTTATTGATTAACAATAATAATGTCATATATTAAATTATAGTCGACTGATTACTTACGAGACTATAAACTAACATTTAATACATCCCTTGCAAGAAAAAATTTCTATGTATATTAAACTCTTTATAAGGTAAGTATTTATTATGGTTAGGTCATATACAAATATGGAAACAAAATTAATTAAATGCTAATTAATTACTGAACTTCGGTATATTAATCCCTACAAATATGTTAACATCCTCCTCATACTTAAGGTTGTGATGAATTTGCCATCTTGACTTTGCACAAGAACTTGAAAGCAACAAGGTTAGTTTGATTTGGTGAAGATATCTATAATATGAGATTATAAAGGAATGGAAACAAATTGGATAGTGCTTAAAGAACATGATGCCACATAAGATGATATTCGATCTTAATATGTTTAGTGCATTCATAAAAGACATTATCGTGATACATTTGTATGGCATTTTGATTACCACAATGAAAAGGAGTTATAGAGGATGACATAATACCTATATCTTAAAATAACCATCGTAACTAAGAGTTTAGAGGTAATATTCGATATCCTGCTTCTATATTAGAATGCAATACTACTATCTATTTCTTGGTACCTCAAGAAATGAGAAATGTGCCATGAAAGAAATAATAACTAATAGTAAAGTGGTGATCACTGGGGTCTCCTGTCCAACTAACATCAAAATATGCTCTCAAATTTAGTAGACATGAGTTAGAGAAGTGAAGACCATTAAATAAAATACCACTAATATACTGAAGAATGTAAAGAATAATACAAAAAATGAGAGTGATATTAGGACAAATGATAGTGAGATAAATAGTGAGTACTATCGCATAGAAAAGTCCCGCAAATAATTGAAAGATGAAAATTGGGTTATAGTGCAGTGTTAAAAGATAAGATCGCTAATATAGGATTATGGAAGATAATAAATAAAGGAATCAGCTTCAAAACTCAAAAAGTAACTCAAATTAGCCAAATACTTCATCTTAAACTGTTGATGAAGAAAAAATTTGAGAATGGAGATATCTTGAGTATTATTTCTAGTAATTACAAAGTCATCAATATAGGGAAGAAGAGTAGTGTCACTTTGATTTATTTTCTGAAGGAACAAGACTTAATTGTAAGAATCTAAACTAAAAGCCAAGGTTGCTAATGGTAGAGCTGAAATTGACAAACCATGTGTGATGAGGTTATTTTAATCTATAAAAGGCTTTAAGAAGATGATAAACTTTATTAGGTAGATGAAAATAACTAGGTGAGAGTGAAATATATACTTCTTTTGTAAAACAACTATTGAGAAAGGTATTCTTGATATAAAATTGGAATAATTTTCAATGCTTGCTAGCAACATTCACAATGAGACTGTGAATTAAGATTAAATAGGCTATAGGAGCAAATGCATCCTTATAATCAATACTATACTTCTATATAAAGCCCTTGGCAACAAGTCATGCTTTATTTCACTAAAGTGATCTGTTAGCTTGAATCTTAATTTTATAGAATCATTTCAAAACATATTTATTTGAAAAATAAATCAACCATGTCTTATATATTGTTACTAGTAAGTAGAGTTTTGAAATTCGTACCGTACCAGCTAGAAAATGGTACAAAAATGAGTGCTCTGGTAACGACCTTGTGTATCGATCTATATCAGTTGAAAATTTAAATTTTCCAGGGGTATTTCTGCAAAAAAAGTTTTTTTTCTTAAAAATCCTCTCGCCCCCTAACCCGACGTTACCTACTACTAAATCTTCTTCATTTTCTTTTTCTCTCTCACAAACTCACACGCTCACTATCTCTTTTATAGAAAAAATCAAATTAATCTAAGGCCCTGTTTGGCAATCAGCTGATTGCATTAGCTGTTAGCTGATAGCTGATTCTATTAGCTGATTTGACCAGCTGATTGTATTAACTGTTTGTCATTTGATATTTAGTAAAATTAGATGTTTAGTATTAGCTGTTTATGTGTAAAATGACTTATGAGGACATGACTTTAAAAAAATTATAAGGGTACGAATATTATACATCTTAGTATTTCGTTGAATATTCTTATAGGAATTTAGATTTTAGATATTTAATTATACAAAAATTAAGTTTATAACTCTAATAAAAATATTTTTATTTAAAATATTATATTATAAAAACTGCTTTTATTAAATTACTATTTGTTTATATGTAATAAATTAAGAAAATTATACTTCTTTTGGTAACAAAAATACTATTAAATAATTAAATTAATTTAAAAAAAGATAACTATAAATTTGTAAATATTAAATAACCAAGTTTTAATTCATAATTACAAAAGCCTCTTCAGAAGCTTTGGAGAAGAATAAAAAATAGGAGAGTTCTAAATTAATAAAGCCATTATTTTTTATGCTTTTCTATTCATTAAATTTGACAAGTTTAAGGTAACATTTTAAAAACATGAATATGCATTAAAATAAAAAATATTAATGCAAACGTTTCTTTTTAAAATTACATATTTACTGTGAATAAAAAATTTATTAAATACTTTTCTTTAAAATTGTTGATTGTTTATATATAATAATTTAAGAAAATACTACATTTTGGTAATAAAAGAACTATTAAATAACTAAATAATATTAAAATATTTATTTTCATGTTATCACCATCCTAAATTTTAAGAAACATACGTAAACATATAAACATTCTATTTTATGTATATCTTGATTTATATATTAATAAATGATTAATTTTAATTTATATATTAACAAATAAAAATAATTAATTTTATCTGTAAAAACAAAAATAATTAATTTATGTCTAAATTAGGACTAAATAAAAACTACGCTAAGAGCATGAAGAAATAATGTTTAAAACTTATTCAAGGGTGTGTATAAAAACACAAGTTTAAAACTTATAAGTAGAATTACTACAAGGGTGTGTATAAACAAAGTTTATAACTTGCAACTTATAAGCAGAATTACAATCACACGTGCCAATATGAATTACAATAATTTGTTAATAGTATTAGTAACAAACCTTTCAAAACAAATTCAAATCTTGAGTTCTAATCTTTACCACTCCACCCCCGGGGTCTTCACACCAATTAAGAATAAAAAATGATCACACTCAACTGTATATCTTGGGCTACCAAACTTTCAAGTTGATGCTCTGTTAAAAGAAAAGGTTAGTGGTAATGCTGCTAATTTAACAACAATTCAGCCTCTGTAATTGTCTAAATGATTAAATAAATGCAAGTGGAGCCAAATTCGTAAATGTATATAGCAACAAACACAAAAATAATGACTTTAGTCAATTCTAGTAATCTTCCCATGACCTAGTAATCAGTTTACTCTAAGCTTAGGTGCTCAACAAAGCAAATAAATCTCTTAACTCTATTCAAAATAACAAGAACACAATCATGTTAAATATATTCAGAAATAAATGCTTCAACGTAAATGGGTATTGACAAAAAGTTCCTAAGAATCATGTATCGTGAACCCAGTGTGAACAATTGTCATCTTCATACAACAAGAATAGTATTAGCTTTACCCTTTGGATGCTTTAGTAGCCAAAATTCCTCCTTTCAACCACTAGCAACATTTTTTCACACATGGGAATATCAATATGCAATCAATCAGCAATAAATAATCTCAAAGATTACTAGTGAATGCAAAGACATTCAAGCAACAACAGCATCCATGCAAGAAGCCGAAATTGTTTAACAGTCCCTTCACATTACAGAGATAACTTATTGTGCTAAAGATGAAAAATGCGAAATTCCAACTTAACAATCCACCAGGGTCGTGAATTGAATGATGGGGCTTACTATCTTCAACTTAAATGTATTGGGCAATAAATCGCATTGCAATAACGAAGAGAACAAAAACCCATAACTTATTCTGCTCACAGGATTTCATAAAGAAATGGGTTCTGCCGCAAATCCACTTAAATAAGGAAAAGTTTGAATTTTAAGAGCCAATATAGGCCCAGGACAGGTAGCAGTCTCTAAAGCCATGATCCTTGAAAACAAACAGAGTATACTGAGCAATAAAGAAGAGAAAAGAAGATGGGGTGTTACCTAGCATGGCCCAGATGTCGCTAGTGGATGAACAAGAAGCAGAGGATTCACCAACTTCCATAGCTCTGCAACAATGGTCGTGTTCCAGACTTCAACTTCAGGAAGAGAGGAAAATTCGAGTTGAGGAGGCACGGAAAGGGCTTTAACTCTTAAATAGAGTTAATAGAGAACAAAAGGGCGAGAAGCATACTTGGTAAGAAGGAGGAGAGGAAGCAAAGCATCCGTACGTTTGCTGCTTCCATATAAAGAAGCGGCCTTTTGGGAATTTGGGACCCACCCGATAGGCAAAACTGAGGTCTTTTTCTCTGCGATCCAAGTTTCATATATTTATTTGTTATAGTCTCAAATTTTAACCAAACTATCGGTGTCAAGTTGTGTTTTTTCTAATTCTCAAAAAAGTTGTGTTTTCCTTTTTTTTTCATTAGATAAACAAAACAATCCAGTCTTTACATTACGCCAATTTGATCTCCGCACTGTTTGGAAGAAAAAGTTTTTACATTTGTTCAAAGTTAGGACGAACACATGTTCTGTAGCCTACAAAAAGACACTAAAACAAGTTGGTGATGTAAATAATTCCGATGTAAGACATAATTTCATAGTATCCATGTCAAAATGATAAGAACAACGGTTTTCATTGGAAAAATTCAAACAAAGATATGTTTTTTGCTAGGGCCTAAAATCAACAGTACTGGTTGAAGTCAATATTGGAAAATTACATCAAACTTGTGAGCGTGTGGAAGACAATTACTCAAAAGCTCCAGTTATAGTTACAAAAATGAACCAACCAAAGCCTGCTTTTCAGATATACTTAAACTACCAGCTCCTGATGTTCCTGAGGACTCTGCAACATCCTCTAATTTGAGTGTTATAGCTGCTTGCTCGATCATTTTACCTCTATCTGTTGATCCCTCCATAGCCCTACTCAGTCTATTTAGCCATATATCATAGTCAACCGGGTATGGAGTTCCACAGAGACTATCAACATAATCGGCAAATGCCTTTAGAAGTGCTGAAACGTCACCAAGCTTCTGCTGAATCAAACGTGTTGCCCAGCTTTTCTCCCTCCATTGCAGGGCAGATTCAATGGACTCCTGTTGTTGCATGGTGCCCCCACAAATGAAAAACAAGAGATATATAAGGCTCTCAGCATCAGATGATGGACAGAGTTTCCCATGCTGAAGTGCATGAGATGAAGAGAATCTTAGATTTATAGATGGGCTGTCCCTGTCTTCAAGCACTGCACGTCCCCAAGATGTTGGGACATAAATGAATCTGTCCCTGCGCCCTTGGAGTTGAGGGTCAATCACACGTATTATGTTTTCAGGACATATGTCACCATGTTGCACATTGGCCACTGCTGCACTTCTTAGAGCCATTAAGCAGTCTCGGCAGCACCGAGTTGCCTCCTCTGCAGAAAATGCGCCGTCGCGAGCAACCACAAAGGAGAGAGGTTCCCCAACTGGAGATGCCACAAGTATTGGGGTTCCACACCAAAGATGATCACATCGATCCCCATGGTTCTGCTTCTTGCAAGGACCTGAATGCAATATTCTACCAGAGGCAACAATTTCTGGCAAGTATTTACTTGCAACTCCATGCTGCTTCAATATGTTTAACACTTTTGTTTGCCTCTGTACTTGGTACCATAAGCTCATATCTTCCCAAGATGGCTCTAATCTGGATGGGTGAGCACCAACATATAAAGTTAACAACCCCGCTGGATAATCTAGAGATATGGCAGTATATAGGAAATAATTCCCTCCTACTAAGGAATCCTTTATCTGAAAACTTTTATGCCCCTGCTGCTGGTCATCCAACAGTAATACTTCACCCTGCCGAAGTTTCAAACGTGATGAAAACTTGTCAAAAGAAGGCCTTTCCCCTTGATCAAATTCCACAATCTCTCCTTGATGTTTCTGCTGAAATGGTACTAGTGCATTTTGATTTTCCATAAGGTGGCATTCTGCCCTACGCTTCCAAATTCGAACGCTATGATCTGATGCCAATGTCGATATCGACTTTCTTGGAGGTCCGTTCCAATGGACCATGGAATAGAAAGTTGCCAAAAGTATTTGCAGGGTTCCCAAGTCACCCCAATTTGCATTACCTAGCTTATTCCATACCTGGTCGACAGATGAAACTTCAACATCAGCATGATGTTTGATCCATTCACTCACTGAAAGGTATGGGTTTGGCGAGTTCACATCAAGTCTGCCAATATCACCACCAAGCTTCACCACCCCACCATACTTGGAATCAAAAACCAAAATAAAAACAGAATCACTATCAGATGTATTGAACTTGCTCGCACTCCTGGCAATAAGTATATGAACACCATAAAAAATGGCTTCACATATACTGCTAGAAGATAATTTCAACTCACAGCCTGACAATATATCTGATCTAAATAAGGTATACTCCAACACTTGATCCCAGCGAACATGCCCATCACTCTCAGTTTTTGACATTATAGCTAGACCACAAAGTTCTTCAAGCCTTCCCCTTGCAATTGCCTTCTCTACAGTATAAAACTTCGATCCAGGATGGCGTGGGCAAGATATAAAATATGGAAGAGGTCCACTTTTGCGCCAAAATGTACGCCACAGGCCACTCACTATAGCACAAAGGAAATCTTCTACTGCAAAATACTCATCTTCTTTCATACCGTCAGAGGCATAAGCCGAACAAGGCATACGATATAGTTGCTGAAACAGGACACCCTCCAATGCCAAGTCAAGTTCACGCATTTCATCAATTGAGAAAGGAGACTTGAAAGAATACTCAACATTGTCTGAATCGGAATGTGCCTTTCGTAGAACCCAATCCTCGATATTTTGAGTGAACAGTTCAAGGTTGATGAGGCTCCTGGCATAATCTTTTAATGCTTTTAACATTCTTCTTGAATTTGAAGTGAGTTTGCTCGAAGTGGAAAAGCCAGATATGCTTCGAGAAGAAACAACTGCATTGCGTGAAAATTAAACAACTGCTTAGAACATTAACTTGAAAACATTAGCTGAATTTTCTACATCGCAAAAGTCAATAACAGCTTCCATAAGATTGACAGGAGTAAATGAAATGAATATTGCTGGATCTGAACCTTCCTTTCTAGAGATAGTTCAGACATTGTAGCATGTACCCCATAATAGCAGATGCATAGTGGATAAAATGCTTATATTCTACCAAAGCAATTTTCAAAAATCTTATTGGCATCACATGACAAGATATTATGAGATCGAAATCATATAGAATGTAATCATTTTCATGAAGTAAATGAAGAATAAGCAAGTAAAACCACAGAAATAGGAAAAGCTTCTGATAGTAAAAGAGACAGTGAGAACAAATGACAGTCAACAATATCTGAAAGTACAGACCAGAACTAGACTTCCTGAAACTGCCATTTATACTGTGCCCTGGAGATGAGTCTAGTTCGCTTTGTGGAATGCCTGAGGAAATAATAGTTCCCATTAGTAAATTACAGCTAAAATACATGCTCAAACAGAAAAATCAGTGCATTCCATATGGTACATGCATTGCACAATTTAGAATTTGTCATTTTAATAATAAACGGCAGTCTGATCATTAGCTGATTAATAAAAATCCGTAGCAACCAGCTTAAGATGTAAAAAGCTTGAGACCCATTACATGCGCAAAGACTTGTCATCAAGTAAAGATGACACACTAAGTTATCAAGGTACAACAGTTGATGACTTTTGCAGCCAAGAACCCCAATTTGTGGAACTGAAAGATTGTCTTTGCGCAAAATTTTTTAAGGATCATTAGTTCCATAATCAAGTTGAACTAGAAAGATTTATTTTTTCTTATTATGAGCCTCTAAACCTATCTGGTTGAAGACATTTTGATACCAATCAACAAGGCAAATCAGATCCCAGAAAAAATTTCCTTTTACCAAACATTGTAATTGAACTCAAAGTTCAACCTACTTCTATAGAGGAAACAATCTCACCAATACACTCACTCTGTTGTGCAAACATGCAGTTCTTCCAAACTTACAATGAATGTTGGAAGATATTATAACTGAGGTTCAGAATCCAAATACAAACCAAAGTTTATCTTCCTGACACTCCCGGTCAAACTTTGTCCAGGAGATGAATCCGGGCCGTTCTCTTCAAGTCCTGAATCACATTAACCATCAAAATAGGGAATAGGACAACTGTTAGCATGACACAAGATCTGATGTTTGAATGAACAAATAAATAAACCTCTTCCAAGAAAAACTCAATGCAGAGCTCAATTCCAGAACCCAATGCCATATTATCAAGGAACCAAGTGAACGTGATGCAAGTCAAAAGGTCTAACAGCATGTTATCTCCAACTAAAAACCACCAAAAGGAATAGAAATGTCAATGAACATGCTAAAAATCTTGTCGCTTATATTCCTTTACATAGGTAGCTAGGCTCATAAATGCACAAAAATGCATTCAAAAATAGACTAGTTGGTCCAGTGAGAGTTGCATCTTGAAATTACATGAAGTGAGCAAACACATGTTGCTTCTTCCTTATGGTTATTGATTATTGACTAGTTCTTTATCTTCAGTTATGTACCTTTATTTATTTTTTTCTTCAAAGAAGTACAACTTACAGAGACAGCTCTATTAAATTACAAGCTGACAAGATTCCCATTTTCCAGTACAGATGATAATGATGTAGAAAATGAAAAACAACCTGGCATTATCAGCTAGTGAACAACATGCCAACACACACAGGCACAAGAACTGAGTAAGAGCGACAGAGAGAGAGAGAGAGAGAGAGAGAGAGATGGGGAGGGATGAAGATAAATCCAATAAAATATGCTCACCAGATTTCATGGCGAAAACTTGACCGAGATACGATCCTCTGAACAATGCAAGAAATATGAAGAACTTTGAAGTCTGAAAATACAGATCTCTGGAGGCTCTAAACCCCAAGGCATTACTCAATCACAAACATTTGCAATGACAAAGTCCAATACCAAGCCAGCTTTTAGAATGGGCCCACAAGCAATGTATAATGATAACGGGCATGAAAGCCAGGATCTTTCACCATTCTTTGAAAAATGAGTGAAGACCCAGATGGGAGACATAATCAAACTAGCTGAAAATCTGGTTGAAGAAGAAAAAAAGCTATAAAAAAAACAAACATACACAAACAGAAGCAACAGGGATGAGTTAAAGGTTGCAAATGTGCAATCTTTTGAACTTTTTCTGAGGACTGATGAGGATAAAGAAAGAACCGAGAAAATGTAGATAGCAACAGCAGCAGCAACAAACCAACAGCTGCAAAAACAGAAGTAGAGGGGAGATGGAATGGAAAACTATATAAAAAAAGAGGCAAAGGCAATGCTCCTTCCTCTCTATAGAACATGGAAAAACAACCAATTTCAGACCAAAGATGTGTCTTTTTCGTTTTTTTGGTGATATTAATAATAAATCATTGCCCCTGCATTACATTAACATACCTTTCCTTCTGGGCATTTGGTCCCACTCATTTCCGCACACTTGCTATGATTATCATGTTTTCTTCATCCTCCATGTCCTATAGATAAATCTTAAATATCCTTTGTCTTCCATTGTCCCTGAGCGCGTGTTTCATCTATTCCTTTTACATAATTATTATCTTTTGTATTAAAATAATAATTAGATAGCATGATATAAGTCTTAAATCCGTTTTATATTCTTTATATATATATTATTATCTTTTGTATTAAATAAATACACAATAATATTATATAAATTAAGTATTTTAAATAAATTTATAATTAAATAATATGATAAATAAATCCAACTAATATTTATGAATATATTTTATCTTTATTTTTAATTTATCATTTTTCAAATCATAAAATAAGAAACAATATTTTTCTGGATTTAGATTTATAATTTTTAAATTTAATAAACTCATAAAAAAGCCTCTGACAAAAGGATATTTTATATATAAATGAAAAGAAATAAAAAAAGGAATATTTCAAGTGTAATGCACGTTCCTGATAAGAGAGTGTCGGAACCTTTTTGGTGCAATTTTACAACACTAGATTTGCAGTTGGTCTCAGTCAATGGATTTATGTTTTCTTTCTCCCAATTACAGTTGACTAGGGCAGAGGTGTGTAATTCACGTGAAGCGACGCCGTAATCTCTTTTTTTTTTTCCTCATTTAGATTCTTCTTTCCCTTAGGCCTTGTTTGGTTGAAGGATTAGTAATTAAACCTGGATGGAACGTGACACACTTCTATCATTTAGTTGAGGGTTTCATAATGTAATAAAACAAAATGAGATAGAAGCGGAAGGTTTCATATTACGTTCTATTTCATCTTAAACAGTGAAAATAAGAAACATCTTGTTTAGAGGGTTTATGATAGAATGTAAACTAATAAATACATACTACCTAATATACCCTCAATATTTTTTTTAATATTATTTATTTTTCTGACCCTAATCCCCTTTTACCCAAACTCATTTATTACAATTCATAAGCTTATCACCCTTAATAATATTTTTATATAATTAATAAAAAATTAATAAAATTTTTATTAATGAAAAATATATAATACATAAAAATTATTCTTTAATTGTTTGTATATTTTTTTATATAAATAAAAATATAAATAAATAATTTTTAAATATAAATCACATATAATATAATAAAATTTATTAAATAATTAATAATAATAATATTTTTATATAATTAATAATAAATTATATATATTTATTAATAAAATAATAAAACTTTTATTAAAATTTTTATTTTTTTAAATATAAAGTATATAAAAAAACAAGTCACAATTGTGATTTTTTAATTGGACATGATTTCTGTTTTAAAATCATAGCGTTAAATCTCTTGCAATAACCATTTTAATATTGATGGTATAATAGTTATTTATTATACATTATGTTTCATTCCATCTATCTTCTAAACAAGGATTCACTACGTTACATTATGAACTGTTCCATCCCTCCCAAACAACTTTTCACTATGTTCCATTGCAATCCATTATAAATCGTTCCGTTCCGTTCTATTGTATTATATTCCATAATATTTAGTGTTGAAAACGACAATCAAACGTTTATTAAACGCAGATGATAAATTATCCATCTTGTGCTTTTCTTCTCAATAATTTGCTATCAAATCATTAGTGCTCTCCTTTATAGTCACCCATCATATGATAATGAAATGAATGACATATCACCTCACAAATTTTTTAATAAATTCAATTTATTATAACACTAATGAAACAATAAATAAATGACAATATCATTATATGCGAAAATTTACAATTAATACTACTTCTTGTCATCTTTAAATATTGTTCTTATTAGAAATTTTAATAATATATCAAAATCACAAAATTAAGATGGACATTTATTTATTAAAATATTATTTTTATAATATTTGAATTTAATATTTGTCTTCTTAAATCTCTATAAATATTTACAAAAATTACAAGTAACTTTTCACAAAACCCTTTCATCGAATTTAGTCATCCAATTGGGTTTGCATATGATTATTGGTTTAGTGAAAATTCTC
>JANZXP010000007.1:19572107-19595014 GCA_027576715.1 Erythroxylum flavicans | reverse complement strand
TGTTTGAATGATATGCAAATTTAAATGAATGATCGTATGTTCTGCCATGTAAAGTTAGTTTCTGCATAAATGCTTATCTGTTTAAATGAATAATTGTGATATATGTGTTGTATTTGTGTAATCCGGTGAATTCATTAATGATGGTTCACTCATTGAGTTCGCAAAACTCATCAAAATTTGCACCGTGACTTTTCAGGTACGAGACAGGAGACCTAGGTTATATTCAAGACATAAAGTTTCCGTGAATAGAGATATGGATCAGAGGTTTGTCAAATGACTCCCGAACTGACTCCCAAAAGAACATAGTTGTTGTCATTTTGTAATTTTGTTAAAACTTGCGTAGAGTTTTGTAAACAATCGTTGAGAAGAACAATGTATGTTTTATCAGTGAATGAAGTGAACGTTTTTAAGAGAAATGATAACGATTTCGAGTATGTCAGATGATGCCATTTGTGTTATTGCTCCAATATACCATTATCGTGAGTTATGTTCCTACAAATTTAGGCGCATACCCTATGGTAGAGGGATGTTACATATAAGTGACATGAATCATAACAATTTCTACAAAGTTTTAAATGGTAAATATGGTTCAAAATAAACATAAGATAACTTAATCAATCCATACAAAAAAACATAATCAATTTCTAACAAGAAATTTGACAAATTAATATGTTAGACCAACGTACTATTCACTCTTCTTTCCTTACTCTTTGTTCTTCCCTCATTATTCACTCATTATTCACTGATTAGATAAATTAATATTTTGCCCACTCTATTATTCAATCCTTTCACTACTATATACTCACGTCACTATTTAATCCTCTCCTCTCACTACCATATACTCACCTCACTCATTATTACATCCTCACGTCACTATTCAATCCTCTCATTACTATATACTCACGTCACTTACTATTGCATACTCACGTCACTATTTAATCCTCTTACTACTATATACTCACTTCACTCACTATTCTATATATCATTACTGTATACGAACAAGTATGATAGGATAATTCCTATCTTCATCTTCAGCCTTCAACAACTATCTCGGCTATAGGAACTAGAGCACTACACTCATCTATATGCTTCTTCTCTTCCTAAAACCCAGCTTGTCCACCCTCGAGTTCCTAGCATTCAACTACATATTTATTTAGGAGTACGAAGCAACTAGGTTCTGTCACCATGGCAAAACCTCCAAAGGAAAGGAACTACAAGAAGTGCTCGAGGTTGTTGGTTTGTAGTGTGAGAGACCAGTTTAAACCCTGCTTGTTTTATCTCCAAAGGCTTGGGTTTACAGATTTAGATGCATGGGCTTATTAGCGAAAGTGTTGGGGTCAAAGTGTAGAGAATAGTGTTTAAAAGGATAAGATACTGTAGAGTAGGCAAAGAGAGTAGGATTGGAGTTTTCGAGTATCGAAAGTGCAACAAAGAGGCGAGAGGATATGAAGTCACGACTGGTGACAAGAGACTTCCAGTTTTTACAGACTGAGGTAAACTTTGCAAGAGATGAGATTGGTAGCTTCAACAAGATTAGGTCCATCAACTCCTGAGCGAAGGAGCCTAACATGGTTTGCAGTTTGTCTGTTAATTCGAGAAGCTTTTGTGTTTCTGTGCAAACAACATAATAAAAAACAACTTTTGTACTACTTAGAATAGTGTTGTTGTTTATCACATTGACTTAAAAGACTTCAGGTTCAACATTTTATTACCAACAGCATCATTGCCTTTAGAACAATACATGTATAAGTAACGCAACAATGAAGCAAGTAACACAGTTGTAATAATGCAACAGTGAAGTAACACAAGTAATGCAGTAATACAGCAGTGAAGTAACGCAGCGGTGGAGAAATCGCAGAAATAAAATAACAAAATTATAGAGAGATATAAAAGCAAGAACAGATAACGCAGAAACGTCTTTTTTACAAAATAACAGAGTAATAAGCTACAAAAGTAAACATAAACCTAGACTAGGAAAATCGTAGCAGGGCAATGCAGAAGAGTCGGCAGAGCAAAAATGATTTTAGAATAAAAGAAAACTTGTCTTAAAATCTCACAAAAAGCTCTTTTTTTAGGTTTCCTTAAACCTATTGCACTTTTTTTTTTAGAAACTTAAAACAACAACAATACTCATGCAAATATATTTTAATGAATTGTTTACTTTTTCATAAAAATTACAACTAAAAACAGAAAAAAAATTAAAACAGGGCCAAATAAACAAAAAATTCTGTCAAACAGTGAGTGAGGTACCAAAACCCAAAACCTGGCGTGTCCAATGCACTGGGCTTCCATATGTCACAGAGCAGCTACCATATTTTCATTTTTCAGCCAAGAAGATTCAAAACCTAACATCCATTACATGCCTTTACTGCAGCAGTCAAGAACTTGTCAATCCATTTTGACTTATTTTTGCTGAAAAATCAACATAAAACACTTTATGCCATTATCCGTACAAGATTTAATATTACAGAATCCATCAACATGATAAGTTCCAATCAAAAATCTTGCATTGCTCTATGAAAAAATTACAGCATATCAAACTTAAAACAGAAAATGCAGCAACATCTTTTATTTCTGCTTGTTCTTGTTATTGACAACATCATCAGGGACAACCTTAAGCAACTTCCTGTCTCTAGACTTGGCAATCTTCTTCAAAGTCTTGGGGTTAGTAATCTTCTGCAACTTAGTCCCTGACCTCAATATGTTCTCTTGCTTCTTCTTTTCCCTCTCCTCTCTCATCTTCCTCTTCTCAACCTTATTCCTTCTTATCTCTTCCTTCAGCTCATTCATTCTCTCTCTATATGCTCTCTTTATCTCCTTCTGCCTCTCTCTCTCCTCGAAACTTGTTCCCTTCACGCTAACGTGCTTCGCCGACGCTCGCTGCTTCCTCGCTTGCTTCCACTTCCGGCCTGACACTCTCCCGGCGATCACGCCGTCGTATGTCGGCTTTCCGAACGCTGGTTTATCCGGATCGTCCGATGATGGTAGAGCTGATCTTTTGGCTGGGGGCGGAAGCGGGAAGTCGTCGACCTCCATGGCTGAGTCGGCGGTGGCAGTAGCTATTGCGGCCTCGATCTCTTGACGTTTACGCTTGTAGGTCTTGCCGCCGAAGCCTTCATCGAGGTTTCGAAAATCAATTGTGCAGGCCATGGCGATTCTGATGGAAAATTACAGAACCCTAATATTGATCTGTGGAGTTTTTTGTATTTATAGTTCGGTGAAGGTCTCCGGAATTGGGCTTGGTTATTTGAGTTTACCAACTCGGGTTCAAACCCAAATCTATATATGAGATTTGTCGGTTCCAAGTGACGACGAGCTATAAACTGCTACATATTTTTGTGACAGTTCTGATTTCGTTTCGATTTTTTTTTGTTTCAATACATTTCAGTGGAAAGAAATGTTAGGATTTGATGGTCTGTTTTTTAGGTTGTTAGTTAATAAATCCCGGTTCTTTAGGGATACTTAGTTGTTTGTTTTATTCAAAAGTTGTTAGAGTCATGGACTCCGTTTCTTTCTCTTTTCAGTTGTGATGTACAGCTATATAAAGCTGATTTTCCTCTTTCATCAATAACTAGTTAATTTTTCTCAATTTCTTTACTTTAACATTTGGTATCAGAGCTTCCTCACGGGACCTGATTGAATTAGAAAGCAGCAGCTCTCTACGTGAGTTCTTAAAGATGGCATCAGAAAGTTCATTTGTGCAACCAGCTGTTCCTAAATTTGATGGACACTATGACCATTGGGCAATGCTCATGGAGAATTTTCTACGCTCGAAAGAATACTGGATTGTAGTGGAGAATGGGGTACCTGCAGCAGCAGAAGGTGGTGCGTCAATAGAGGCACAGAAGAAACATGTTGAGGATCAGAAGCTGAAAGATTTGAAGGCAAAGAACTATCTATTTCAAGCATTAGATCGTTCAATCCTTGAGACAATCCTCAATAAGGATACATCCAAAAGCATATGGGATTCAATGAAGCAGAAATTTCAAGGGGCCACAAGAGTGAAACACGCACACCTGCAAGCTCTACGAAAGGAGTATGAGATTTTGGAAATGAAGACCAGTGAATCTGTCAATGAGTATTTTGCTCGAACTCTCACAATAGTCAACAAAATGAAAGCAAATGGTGAGAACAAGAGTGATGCTGATGTGGTCTCAAAAATTCTGAGATCAATGACCTCCAAGTTTAATTATGTTGTGTGTTCCATTGAGGAATCAAAAGATACCAGCATCTTAACTATCGATGAATTACAGAGCAGCCTACTTGTGCATGAGCAGCGCATCAATATGAATTCTTTAGTTGAAGAATCACAGGCTTTAAAGATCTCTTTTGGGGAACAATCTGGCATAAGAGGCCGAGGCCGAGGAAGTTATAGAGGAAGAGGAAGGGGGAGAGGCAGACAGAGTTTTGATAAAGCCACTGTAGAATGCTACAAATGTCACAAGCTTGGACATTTTCAATGGGAATGTTCGAGCAAAGAAGCAAACTATGCAGAAACTCAGGAAGAAATGTTGTTGATGGCTTATTTGGGTACAGAGGAAGCTAATAAAGAAGATACATGGTTTCTTGATTCGGGTTGCAGTAATCACATGTGTGGAAAGAAAGAATATTTCATTGAGTTTGATGAAAATTTTGAAGATAGCGTGAAGCTAGGCAACAACACTAGCTTGGCTGTAATTGGAAAGGGCAATGTAAGATTGCAAGTGGGTGGAATGGTGCAGATCATCACAGGAGTATTTTACGTGCCAGAGTTAAAGAATAATTTGCTGAGTATTGGGCAGTTGCAAGAGAAGGGGCTGGCCATTCTGTTTCAAAATGATAGATGCAGGGTATATCACTCTGAGAAAGGGTTGATCATGGATACGAAGATGACTATGAATCGAATGTTCAAGCTACATGCTGTAACTGCACCTTATGCTTGTTTCAGCACAATCACAGAAGAGAAATTTTAGCTTTGGCATTGCAGATATGGGCACTTGAGTTATAAAGGTCTAAAGACACTTCAACAAAAGAAGATGGTGAATGGCTTACCAGAACTAAAGGCTTCATCAAAGCTTTGCAAGGACTGTATAGTGGGAAAGCAGCAAAGAGCGCCAATTCCAAAGAAAAGCTCTTGGAGAGCGACACAAATTCTTCAGTTAATTCACGCTGATATTTGTGGACCAATCAAACCCACTTCCAACAGTGGAAAGAGGTACCTAATTACTTTCATTGATGACTTTAGTACAAAAGTTTGGGTTTATTTTCTAAAAGAAAAGGCAGAAGCCTTTGTTGTCTTTCAAAGTTTTAAAGTTCATGTAGAAAAAGAATCAGATTCAGTTATCAAATGTTTGCGAACTGATCGAGGAGGAGAATTTATATCACATGAATTCACAAAATTTTGTGATGACAATGGCATTCAAAGACAACTGACAGCTGCATATACACCGCAACAAAACGGAGTAGCAGAACGCAAGAATAGAACCATTATGAATATGGTACGCAGCATGCTCTCCGCAAAGAAAATTCCAAAAAATTTCTGGCCTGAAGCAGTCAATTGGACCATACATGTTCTGAATCGAAGTCCAACACTTGCTGTTAAAGATCAGACTCCAGAAGAAGCATGGAGCGGAGAAAAACCTTCAGTTGAGTATTTTCGTGTTTTCGGTTGCATTTCTCATGTTCATGTGTCTGATTATAAAAGAACTAAATTAGATGATAAGAGCATAAGCTGTGTACTATTGGGGGTTAGTGAGGAGTCAAAGGCTTATAGACTTTTTGATCCAAATTAAAAAAAAATTATAATAAGTAGGGACGTTGTGTTTGAGGAAGATAAGGCTTGGGATTGGGATCAAAAGTATGAAAACACAGCTGTGTGTGACTTAGAATGGGGAGAACAGGAAAATGGAGTGGAGGGAATTGATGAAGTGGCTGGAACTGATGAAACTGAAGAAGGAGGTACAGAACTGGATGCAGACATAGAAAACCATTCCTCTGATTCTTTGACTGGAGATGATGCTTCTAGTACAGATGAAGGGAGAAAAAGGGCACCACCTGTTTGGATAAGAGATTTTGAGACTGGAGAAGGGCTTTCTGAAGAAGATAATGAAGCTTATTTGGTGATGTCCACAGCTGATGATCCTGTTCAGTTTGAAGAAGCTGTTAAAAGTGAAAAATGGAGGAGAGCAATGGATGCGGAAATGGAAGCAATACAGAAAAATAACACATGGGAATTGACAGAATTACCAAAGGGAGCAAAGAAGGTAGGAGTAAAATGGGTTTATAAGACCAAATTCAATGAGATTGGAGAAGTGGATAAATACAAGGCTAGACTTGTAGTGAAGGGGTATTCACAGCAGTATGGAGTAGATTATACTGAGGTATTTGCACCTGTTGCGCGTATGGAAACAATTCGGTTGGTTGTTGCATTTGCAGCACAAAGAGGATGGACTATTTACCAACTAGATATGAAATCAGCGTTTTTGCATGGTGAATTAACTGAGAGTGTTTTCGTGGAGTAGCCAAGTGGTTATGTTCAACAGGGAAAAGAGGAGAAGGTGTATAAGCTGAAAAAAGCACTTTATGGGCTTAAGCAAGCTCCACGTGCTTGGTATAGTCGAATAGATGCTTATTTTATGAAGGAAGGTTTTGAGAAATGCGATTATGAACATACCTTGTTCATTAAAAGACAAGACAAGAAAATGGTAATTGTCAGTTTGTACGTTGATGACCTTATTGTTTCTGGTAATGATGAGCTGATGATAATTGAGTTCAGAAATTCTATGAAGAATGAATTTGACATGACAGATCTTGGGAGGATGAGGTATTTCCTTGGTCTTGAAGTTTTACAAAAATCTGATGGCATTTTTATTAATCAAAGTAAGTATGCATCAGAGGTGCTGAAGCGTTTTGGAATGGATAAGAGTAATTCTGTTCATAATCCAATAGTTCCTGGAGTGAAGCTTACGAAGAATGAAGGTGGAGTCAAGGTGGATAAGACTTATTACAAGCAAGTTGTTGGTAGTCTCATGTATCTTACCGCAACACGGCCGGACATGATGTTTGTAGTAAGTCTTGCTAGTAGATATATGGAAAATCCTAC
The DNA here is from genome assembly GCA_027576715.1 of Erythroxylum flavicans. Classification (NCBI taxonomy): domain Eukaryota; kingdom Viridiplantae; phylum Streptophyta; class Magnoliopsida; order Malpighiales; family Erythroxylaceae; genus Erythroxylum; species Erythroxylum flavicans. The sequence goes on along the minus strand of JANZXP010000007.1, from coordinate 19,587,933 downwards.
TGAGCTGCATTTGCAGGTGGTGAAACGAGCTTTGAGATACTTGAAGGGCACTACGGAGTTCGGAATTTTTTATAAGAAGGGAGGATATGATGAACTTGTTGCTTACACTGATAGCGACTACGCTGGAGATGTAGAAGATAGAAAGAGCACTTCAGGTTATGTGTTTTTATTGAGCTCAGGAGCAGTTTCATGGTCTTCTAAAAAGCAACCAGTAGTTAGTTTGTCCACCACAGAAGCTGAGTTTATTGCTGCAGCATCATGTGCATGCCAAGCAATATGGTTAAGCAGGGTGTTGGCAAAATTGGACCAGAATCATGAGAATTTGACTACTATTTTCTGTGATAGCAGCTCTGCAATCAAGCTTTCAAAGAATCCAGTAATGCACGGTCGCAGCAAGCATATTGACGTGCGTTTTCATTTTCTTCGAGAGCTGACAAAGGCAGGCACTGTTGAACTGGTGCATTGTGATTCACAAGATCAATTGGCAGATGTGATGACTAAACCTGTGAAGCTGGATCAGTTCTTGAAGCTGCGAAGACTTTTGGGTGTTTGTTCAGAGGCTGATATAAACTGAATGGATACAACATTTCAGTTTAAGGGAGGAATTGTTAGGATTTGATGGTCTGTTTTTTAGGTTGTTAGTTAATAAATCCCGGTTCTTTAGGGATACTTAGTTGTTTGTTTTATTCAAAAGTTGTTAGAGTCATGGACTCCGTTTCTTTCTCTTTTCAGTTGTGATGTACAGCTATATAAAGCTGATTTTCCTCTTTCATAAATATCTAGTTAATTTTTCTCAATTTCTTTACTTTAACAAGAAAAGGGCTTATTTTTAATATATACATTTTTTTAATATTATGATTCATAGGATACTAATTTTCTGTAAATTAAATTGTTGTATGTCATGTTATTCAATAATTTAGCAATTTATTCATTAAGGACTTTTGAATGTTTCAATTTTTATACCAATCATACGTTTTGATATATAAATGATAATATATGCGTTATAACTATTGGATACTCTTTTGTTTTCAAATCTAGGTCATGCATCTTTGTTTTGATTTTGATAAAATGAAATTCAATTGAATATAATGTTATGATTAGTTAATAAGTTACAAGAAATTATCTTTCTTTTTTAATTCTTTCTATTGGAGAATTTTCTTCGACCAGATTATTATTTTACTTTCATATTTTGTTAAAATAATATAAATTATAAAATGTGTATCATTAAATTTTTTTCTTCAAGTTTATTAATAAATTTTGCAAATGAACGATAGTAAAAGATATGTGAAGAATTCAATTAAAATGAAAAAGGCTAAAAGAGCAAAACAACTCCTAATGTTTACGCTAGTATTTAAAGAAGAAAGTTGCATTGATACAATTTTATAAACAAATTGATCCAAATAGAGTAACAATTATGTAGTCAATTCTAGTTATTCTTGTGGTTAAAATTGATCAAAATCTTAATTATTAGAAACTTGGTCCACTTGAATTATTTTTATTTCTTTCTTACTTCTTGATTATCTCGTGCCTTATGCTTCTTTTGACCATTAGTTCTCTTAATTTTGATATGTTTAGCCGGTTGAAATATTTGATTTAGTATGTTTAGTTCTTTAAAGAACTTAACAAAGAAGCAAAGATTAGTAAAATATAAGAGCATGTGAGATTAGCATCAAGAAAATCTAATTAAGAGTGAGACATGAGTGATTTTATATCTTTTAGGAGTATACATATAACATAGTACATAAGGATTTTCGGGAGACACGAGTGATTTTATATCTTTTAGGAGTATACATATAATGTGGTACATAAGGATTTTTCTTTATTAAGTTCATTTTGCAGCTTTAAAATATGTATTTTAGAGGTGGTTCAACATTAAAAGAAGAAAATGATAACATAATCTTTATATAAGTGTATAATGATTTGAAAGACATATTAGAGAAGCAATTCCATCACATTGTTGAATTGTGTGGGGAAAACAACCTAGAGTCCCTAATGTGGGTAGGTATAATAGACATAATCTAAAACCTTTATTAAAAGTTAATGAAGAGAATGATAAACTAAATGTTGATGACGTTGACTTAGCCTATGAGGTTAAAAGGGGCATACTTAGGTCAATAAGAAGAGTTAGATGTGAATGGGAGCCTAAGAGGGAGCCTAGAAGTTGAGATGGTATGAATAGGAATCTTGGTAGTTTAAAGATTAAAATATCCTCCTTTAAAGGAATAAAAGACCTTAAAACTTATTTAGAGTAAGAGAAAGCATAAATTGATTTTTGATTTCCATAATTACTTTGAAGAGCAAAACACATAAATAAATATGGTATAGTTTACTGGTTATGTCATTGTTTGATGGAATCAATTGGTAACTAATGAGAGAATGAATCATGAGTGACATATATAGACTTGTAATAACATGAAAGCTCCTATGAGGATATTTGTTCCTATCCATTATTATAAAGATTTGTACTAGAAATTATAAAGTCTTTCTTAAAGATAAAAAAATGTGAAGGATTATCATATTGAGATACAAGTAGCCATAGCTTAAGTCAATGCAAAGGAGGCAAAGAAGCAACTATAACAAGTTTTCTAAGTGGTTTAAATAGATAAAGCTAATGTGGTACAGCTACAAAACTATGTTGAATTGGAAGAGATTGGACATATGGCTAAGATAGTGGAGAGGAAACTAAAATGTAAATAAGTATCACATTACAAAAATAGTCATATTAATTCTTATGAGCCTAATTTACAAAAGGATGATAGGAGTTCTTTTAAAGCAAAAGTTAGGCTAACTAAATCTAAGAAGGATGCCTACAATAAAGTAAGAGATGAATTTGATTCTCAACCATCTCAAAATATACATATTAAATATTTTCTTTTTTAGGACATGGCTTATTAAATCTTAATGTCTGAATAAAATAGTTATGATCATGAAGGAAGATAAGGATGTGGATAGTGAGAGTCATTTATATGAAAATGGATCGATTCCAACTTTTGATGTTTTTACTAATGATACGAAAACCCCAAGAAATTTGAGTTCTTGAAACCCCCTAATTCTATTGGTTAATTACTGTAACTTCTATCCTAAGAACATGCTAGATCAAACCCTAATTTCGTGAATTGAGACTCAATCCCAAAGAAATTAGAAACTAATTCACATTGCAAGTATTTACTTATTGTTGCAAATTAATTTCTTGAAGTAACCAAGAAGGCAATCACACCTCTCTTAAAGAAATCCAAATTCTGGAAATTTCATTAATCAAATGACGCAAAAGTTCTATTACAGCCCTCATCTCATTCTATTTATATTGTAGAAAATAAGATGACCTAAACTTCTAAAGCAAACAATGGGCTTAATACAAACAGCTATAAAACAAGTTCAAAACTTAACCTAAATAAAAGCAACTAAATTACAAGCCCAAATAATACAATCAACCCTTTTTATAAGAGATATTGATCTTGTCTTTAAAATTGGCTAAGTACTAGCCTCTTCATGCGTCCCTTAGCAAAATTACAAGCTTTGGCATGCCTTGGTGTTCCTCTATGGATGTTTTGGCCTCATCATGAATTTAAGATGTAATTAAGCCTTGAACAAATCCTTGCATAGCTTGTTTGAGCTTTGAAGCTTTTATAAGTAATTGGTCCATTAGACATAGAAAGCTTGTCTTGTTGAGTAGTGTTATGTTGTTAAACCTCCTTGCCAAGGTTGGTTGTATCAACTAATGATGGTGTTGAGTTTGTTATTAAAGCTGAGGTGCTTGTTACTAGGAGAGTCCTAAGTATTTAAATCAAGTAAGATGAGTTATAGTCACAAAGGAAGAACATATTCTATGCTAGATGCCACATTCATAACAAGGTTTATAGTATGATTATTGATGGAGGAAATTATATTGATATACCTAACCCTAATCTTATAGAGAAGTTGAGTTTGTCTACTATAAAGCACCCTAAAACCATATAACATGACAAGTTTTGTAATATAACCACTAATAGAGGAAGGTGAGCTAATATAGCTAGAACTATTATTATAAAGACTAGAGTTTGTCTACTATAAAGCCCTTAAAATCATATAAACTTTAATTCCTTATTGAATGTAGAGAGATTAATATGAACAAATAAATTATTATTTTTTTATTGGGAGATATCAAGATACGGTATTAAGTGATGTAGTACCTATGCAAGCTAGACACATTCTATTAGGAAGGTCATTGTAATATGATATAAGATTTATATGTGATTGCTTAAGAATAGGTGTGCCTTTGTAAAGGACGAGCCAATTACGGTTATGCCTTTAATACCTAAATAGGTCTATAAGGAGTAATTAAAATTATAAAAAGAGAATGAAGAGAATAGTGAGAGAGAAAAAGAAAGTGAGAGTAAGAGCTCAAAAGAAAAAAATATTTAGTGGTGAGAAAAACAAAGAAGCAAGTGAATTATTATGCAAAAAAGTGATATTTAGAGTACTTTTTACACTTACTAGACTATGATTGTACTTTTATACAAAAAGACTTATTTTAATATTGATGCACTTAATATCCGTTAGTTATGAGGATGTCTTTAATGATGATGCTCCTATTGGGACGTTATTTTTTATTTGTTGCACAAGTAGGATGTGTTCAATGATGATGTTCCTATATACCACCTAATAGAGGGATTGAGCATTAAATTGGTTTTATACCAAGGGTTATAATTCTTAAAAACCCAATGATAGGAGCAATCTTAAGGAGAAAAATGCGCTTTAAAGGTAAGTAAAGGAGCTAATGGCAAAATGATACTTTAAAAATAAAAATATAAGACTTTATGCAGTTTCAGTACTTCTAGTGCTTAAGAAGCATGATACTTAGTAGATGTGTGTTCATTATAGGGCTATAAACAATATAATGGTGAAGTATAAACATCAAATTCCCAGGTTAGATGATTTATATGACGAACTTAATAAGGTAGATCAACCATTATAGATGAATGAATACGGGAAATAAAATAAATAAAAAATATAAATACTAAAGCAAAGTAATAATTAAGAATATACCAAGCTATGGATTAACTAGATTTAGATCAGGTTCCCCCAGTAATTTTCTAGATTCAATATCACCTTTGATTAATGAATTGTTCTAACTTTTTGGATCAATAAGAGTTCCTATCTTGGATCATATTCTCTTTGAGACATTCCCTATTCAAAGGTTAATCGACCAAAATTCCTTTTGAGTTTAGAAAAACTAAGAATACTTTAATTGATTCTATGAACTCTCTTAGTAGGCTTTATCGTAACATAAAAAGAGCTTGCAGCTTTCTATTGAATAGCTAATGCTTAACTCTCTTTATCCATATTATGACCTAAATATACATCTCATCTCTAGAATCTCAATGCATGAATATGATAATGAATCTTCTACTTTTTCATCATCAATTCAATCAATATAAAAGCACAAATAAATCATAAAAAATTATAATTTTATTGACTCAAAGAATAAATTAGAGTATATCACATCTTAGGTTCTTCCTACCTAAATTTATATCCCTATTAATTTACAATGAAAAAAGAATATTAATATAAAACAATAAAGAAAACAAGATAAATCTCTAGAGAAATATAGAATCCTTCCTCTATCTTTAAAGAATGGTGAACATTTGATCAAGACTATTGTAAAATAGCTTTAAAGTGACACTTTTTTTTTGTTTCTTGGTTAAAGAACTTATCTTTTCTACCTTCTTCTCTCGATAAACCTTGAAACTAGTTTTTAATAAGCTATATATCCCCAAACCTTTAGATGGTCATATTTTCTATAAATATTAATTCCAATATAGGTAAATACATGAGACCATATATGTGTATCGTGTTCTTCGATCTAAAAGAGTAATATAGGCTATGTGGGGTGCACTAGAGAAATAGAAGCAACCGTATTATATCATAGCCTTCATACAGGTCTGTGTATATGGTACTTCTTTAAATCTTCCAAAATTACTCCAATTAAATCTATTTTTTCCAATTTTACTTCCTTTCCTTCTATAGGTAGAAACAAGACCTGAAATGACAAATCTTCTTAAATTAAGCATCAAATCTATAAGAACCCAGACCACCCGCTAACAAATATTGTCTGCTCTGGGCCTTAGTTCAGCCAAGCCCTCACGGTTTTGCTCTTCCCACCCTTGGAAAAATGAGTCTTTTGAGGGAGAGGTATCTATACCGTTATAAGGCATACTTCGTTCCCCTCTCCAATCGATATGGGAATCTAATATTCCACCCCTTAGAGACTTAACGTCCTTGCTGACATATCGATCCGGGTACTAGCTCTGATACCATTTATAATAGCCCTAGACTACCCGTTTATAGATATTGTCTGCTTTGGGCCTTGGCCCAGCCAAGCCCTTACGATTTTGCTCTTCCCGCACACTTACTCAGGAAAACACGTCTATGAGGGAGAGGTTTTTATAGCTTTATAAGGCCTACTTCTTTCCCCTCTCCAATCAATATGGGAATCTAACATTCCACCCCCTTGGGGGCCCAGAGTCTTCGCTGGCCCACAGGCTTGGATCCACCCCCTTTGGAGGCCGAGCGTCCTTGCTGGCACACAGGCCTAGATCCAAACCCCTTGGAGGCCCAGAATCCTTGCTGGCACATCGGCCTGGATACTAGCTCTGATACCATTTTAATTGTCACGATCTGGAACCACATCAGGCCCATGACAACCGCTGCATACCGGGGCAAAGAATACTTATAATACCCTTAACCTGACTATGTAAGGCTAACTGAATATCTTTTAAAAAGACATTTGAACAGCATAAAAAGTTCCCATATAAGTTATTTACAAACCATAAGATAGTTAATAGTCAATTTACAAAATTTTTAAAGCATATCAACATAATAATGATCCACTATACAATAAAAGAACAAAATAGAGACTACCCACATGCGGTAATGCCCTGAATATGTCAAAAGACTGCACGAACCACTCAGAGCTTCAACCTCACAAATTAACTTGCATGGTTGGGAAGCGGAGCAGAGTACATTATGTACTCAGTGAGCAGAAGAAACATATATCGCAAATAGAAAACGGTCTAAATAACCTAAGAATAGTTTTATACATCTAACCTGCACATAACCACCTATGAAGTGAATAGCATGATATAAAAACACATAGACCTAGTCTATGACTCATGTCATACCGGTTTAGAGCCACATAAGCTTAGCCTATTTATCACTCTTTCAGTAAACATAGGTTTCAGTTCCAATACACATGAGCAAAAAAGCATCACATGTAAAAGTCAAATCTCGTCAAGAAGCCCAAAACAATTATGTGTGTCACCACTAGTCGGCCAAACTAGTGTGCACACCCACCGAATCCCAATGTTGACTTGACTTTCATATGTGGTGAGTCCAAAATACGGTAGATAAGAGTGTCGTGACCCTAGATGTGACCTCGTTGGTGACCAGTCCTCTAGGTGTGCAATCACCCGCGAGTCCTGTAGAATGATGTCGTTATAAGGACTCAACTTTTATGTGCCAGCGTCAAAGGTACAGGGGTCGCTTAATCAGTTGTGCCTAAAACACAATTGGCTAATCATTTTCTCACCAATCATAAAAAATCATATGCAAATATTGAATACTAAAATCAAGTAAGGCACCATGCCTTTTTTTTATCGATCCAACCGATAAAATGGAACCGTGCTAAGACTCTAAGTCAAAAGAGAATACATGCATCCAGTATACATGACTCAGTTAAGCATATGTAAGTTTCAAAACATTTTTCATGCATTGAAAGTTATCTTTTGCACTCAAGTGAAAAGTTATTCAAAAATGTAGTAAGAAAATCAAACATTGTCCTTTGCCCTTCAATTGTTGAAAATAATATCATTTGTTAAAATATGAAATAAAAACATCACTTTCACTCCAAATGCAAAGAGTTATTCAAAACAAGGTCATTTATTAAATACATAAGTATACTAGCATTTATTTGAAAATCAATTATACTATGCATTACCTAGGTTCAAAATTCACATACAAGTCATCATGCATATCTTGGGAAGTCCTAATCCCATTTGAGAGATATTTTTTCGTTACCTCACCTCAAAAGAAGGTGTACACTCCTTTAACTTCAACAATTCTCTGTACGGGCTCCTTGATTCACAGCTCCCGAGCCTCTATACATACAAATGTAATGTACTTACTACTTAAACATATAACTCATATTTATACCCCATCATATAAGTGAATAAAACTCAACCCTTATTATTCACATAAGCTTTCTTTTGCATTTTCCAAGGCATTTAATGCCTTGATCCAACACTTACACATTTCAAAGCATAATTGAGTACAGTTTTATCCAAGCATTTAATGCCTTGATCCAATACTTACACATTTCAAAGCATAATTGATTACATTTTTATCCAAGCATATTAGGCCAACACTCATCAATCTAAGCAATAATTCAAGTTTACTCTAAGTAAACATGAAAGCCTCTTTCCAATGCACACCATCAAAATCCTTAAATCCTAAGCCAACTTCACTTAGGCATTTTATCAAACACCTAAAGGCATAAACTTGGAAGCCTCCTTCTAATGTACTTCTTCCTCATTTTTCATCATCAATTCACATTATACATACCCAATTAACATCATAGAGTTCATTTAAACCATCAATTTCAAAAGTTATTCAAAAATTCACAAACTTTCACCAAAATGGGGCCTTTTCAGTTTTGACTTAAAGAACCCTCTCTGTGACACATTTCATTCACCTAAATCATGATTCATTCATATTCAAGCATGGAGAACAATATATCTTAGCACCATACTCAAAATCCTAACGTAGAGAGAGATGAGACAAAATTTACCTATACTTTCCTTTGGTGATATCTTCAAATTCTTTGAGAATTTCTCAAATCTAATGATAGATTTGAGTTCTTTGACCCCAAATTAGCTTAGAACATCTTGGTTAGAGTTAAAGAATAAAAAAAGTGGTGAAAGATAGGTAATGGCCGAATGCTTCATCTTCTCCTCCTCTCTTCTCCTTTCTTCTCTTTTCTTTTGATTAAAACCAATTGTTTTAATGTTTAATGAAGAGGTGCACGGCCACACCATGAAGAAGAGTCTAGAATTTGACTCTTCTTTGACCAAGCATGGTAAATTTGCCTTTTTGCCCTTAGTTTATATGAAATTACCACTATACCCTCCAAACTTACCTAAATTTGCAATTAAGCCCAAAATTTGAGAATGACCAAAATTTTTATTTTTATTTTGGTCCTCGAACTTTTGAAAATTATAAATAAGCGCCTTAATTTTACAAAATTACATATTGGTCCTCCAAGAATTGAAAAATTACATTTAAGTCCTTTAACGTTTAACAATTTGCAAACAGACCCTTATGTGCATCAACTTTTTCAATTAAGCTTTCTAAATGTCCAATAAGTCTATAAATCATGTCTAATCACCTCTAAGGCATTAGAACACATTTAATTCGACCACCATGGTCATATCCATCTAATGGACTCGGTTTTTTTTCACACTTAAAAGCTTATATGTCGGAAATCTCCAAGATTTCACATACCGATGAACTCTAAGTTTATGTAAGGGCATGTAACATTTTATATCACTAGCATATGTACCACAAGGATTCAAATACATCTTTGAACTCATCACAACCATGTATATATTAATATACAGTAGTATCTCCAATATAGCACAATACAAAAAGCTCAGAGAGTCCGGCGTTACACAGTTTATCTTTAAGGGGGATAGAAAAACTACCCTTTCCAATATAGTTTCAATAGTAGTGGCCAACAAGATGCTCAGACAAGGGTGTCAATGATTTTTGGCCTCAGTCAGGGATTTAGCTATAGAGGGCATCAGTCTCCAAAGCATTCTCGTAGTTTGGAAGTTTCCAAATGTGTTTCATAAGGAGTTACCAGGGTTACCCCCAAAGTAAAGAATTGAATTTTCTATTGACATAGTACCTGGTACGACTCCAATTTCTATATCACCATACAAAATAGCACTTGCAGAATTAAAGGAATTAAAGAAGCAGTTGCAAGATCTATTAAATAAGAGTTTTATCAGACCTAACACTTTGCCATGGGGTGCACTGATACTATTTGTGAAGGAAAAGTATGGTTCTCTATGATTGTATATTAATTATCAACAGTTAAATAAGGTGACTATCCGCAACAAGTATCCACTACCTCGAATTGACGATTTGTTCCAACTTCAAGGTGCGAAGTACTTTTCTAAGATTTATCTAAAATTAGGATATCATCAGGTAAGGATCAGAGGAGATGATGTGTCTAAGTCTGCCTTCAGGACTCAGTATGACCATTATAAGTTTTCAGTAATGCCTTTTGTCCTTACAAATGCTCCAGTAGCTTTCATGGATCTAATGAATAGAGTATTCAAGTCATTCTTGGATAGGGTTGTGATTGCTTTTATTGATGGCAATTTGGTGTATTCGCGAACAAATAGGGAGCATGCCAAACACTTTAGATTAGTATTGTAGACACTTCGAGAACATCAACTGTATGCCAAGTTCTCAAAATGTGAATTTTGGCTTAAGAGTGTTGCATTCTTATGATATGTGGTATCTCAAGGCGGAATATAAGTGGACCTAAAGAAGGTAAAATATGTGATGAATTGGGAATAACCAAGGACTGTGACAGAGGTACGGAGTTTTCTTGGGTTAGTAGTGTAACATCTCGTTTTCACATGCTAAGGGTTAGACCCTAGAATATTGTATATGAGAGATAGCAATGAGAAATTAGGAATGCATTTCATGCTCATGCATTATATTGCACATACATATGAATTTGATTATTGCACACATTATAAAAATTGTTTATGCTGACAATTACTGAGTATAATTGATTTATAAAGGTGATTATGATGTGAATTGTGGATTATATGTCTTGAAAATTGATTTGGCAAGTATAAAGGTTGATTAAGAATTCTTGGTTGAAATTTAGAAAGTTATGAGATTTTGAGTATTTTTGGACTAAGAAAAATGCCCAATGACAGGACAATTGATTTCTGATAGTAGAAATATGTGACGAATGACAATAGAAATAATTGACATATGGCTTTAGGATTTAATGACAAATGTAATGAAAAATTGGAAGACAATTGGAGTAGAAATCGGAGATAAATGGACTAGATAAATAAGAGAACCAAGTGAAACCTATAAAAAGTGGACATGTGGCAAGTGATAAGTGTCACTTTCCATTTCATGTCTTCACCCACGAATCTTTTAACCCAAGTGAAAGACCATCTTCATTTTTAACTTGTCTTTCACCTTATTATTTGCTCTCATCTCTTATTAATCTCTCTTCTCCATCTTCTCCATTTTTGTCTTCATCGATAACACTCACCCTCACCCTATCAACGTTAAAGCTTACTCTCACCCTTCATTTGCTACTATCATTTTCTTGTCTTCTTCATTTGTCACTAAAAAGACCTAACCCTACCACCTTTAGAATGATGATGATCATATGATATTGGGAAGCTAGGGTTAAGAGTGATTGAAGATCTTGATATAGATGACAACATGTAGCAATGGATAACCACATTCATATGCATGTGTGTGTGTGTGTGTGTGTGTGTGTGTCTGTGTGTGTGTGTGTCTGTGTGTGTGTGTTTGTGTGTGTGTGTGTGTTTGTGTGTGTGTGTGTCTATATATAGCGAACGCATATATATAGTAATACGTACCCACTTTAGTACAAACCTTTAAATCAAATTAACTGAGTGGATACGTTGGGTTGGGTATTGCATACATGCATTGGTCATTGCATAAGTGAATGTTTACTTGATAAATTGCATGCTTAATAATTTGATATGTATTGCTATGTTCGATTATGGGGAATAAAAGATCTGTAGGATGTGCCACCTAATAAGTATGCATCAGGGCTAGATATGCACTGATTATGACTATAAGAGCTACTTTGTTTATGATATTAAGATATGTTATGGCCGATCCTGGTTGAAGCTTAGCTCCCGATTGGACCTTTATTCGTGATGCTTATGACTTTGAAAGTTTTGAGTGAGGGCTGGTCTGTTGGTGATGCTTGGCTTCCTACATCTCCTTTGGATTAAGAGAGCCTTACGGCTATATAAGTATAGGAACATGGTTGGGCCGTTGGTGATGTACAGCTTCCCGTAACCATTCGAGGTTTAGAGTTGTGAGGGCTTACCCTTGTAGATTAGGGTCCTAAAAATATTCTTCCCCACAATTTATTTGTGTTGTCGATGTGATTAGATGTGTTTTTGATATTTATACATGATTGTGCGCATAACATTGGGTATCGTAAGATGGTGTGAGCTTAGTCAGTGAGGTTTGACTCCCTTCAACTTTATTTTTCAGGTCAGCTACTACTGACTTCGTAGCAATGACTCCCCTGACGTGTCTGTTGTGGCCTACCTACGTTTGTGTATGTTCTTTTTTTATTTTCATTTATATTGTATTGTAGCATTCGTAGTGACAGGATTTCACTATTGTTTTATTGCTAGTGGTAAGCTTACGTGTGATCTAGGGTTTTAAATCTTGGGTCCCACGTGTCAGTCATGCACCCATTTCGGGTCATGACAACAACACATGATCATTTCTTATTTTTTCATGATATACACTATTATTGAGCAAGAAACAAATTCAAAGGTAGATTTTCTCTTGTTTAAATCTCCTCCCCAATCTGTATCCATCCTTAAAGACTTGTATACATACGTCATTGCCTTGATAACATAATGCATAATTAATAATACCTTTAGATACCTCAATATTATCTTTACTACTTTCTAATGTGCTTGTCCTAGATTGAGTTGATATTTGCTCACCATTATTATAATGTGATAAATCTCTAGCCTTATACACATCATATTATACATTAGACTTCCAATTGCACTGAAATAAGAAACTTTTTCATTTGTTCCCTTTCTTGTGGTGTTGATAGGCAATATTTCTTATTGACTCCTCCTTTAGTAATAAGATTATCAATTGGTTTATATTCTTACATATATAATCATTTTAAATTCTTTTGAACATAGGTTATTTATGAAAATGATAATAATCTCTTTGACTAATCTCTTAAATCTTAAATCTAAGAATATATACAGCTTCACACTTATCTTTTATCTCAAATTTATATGATAACCAGTTTTTGATTTACTTAACAAACTTACAGTTATTACAAACAATCAAAATGTCATCCACGTATAAAAATAAAAACATAAATTTATCTTTGGAACTCTTAATATATCCATAATGATCTTCATCAATCATATCAAATAATACAAAATAATTACATTATGGAAATAAATATACCCCTACCTTGAGGACTACTTTACCCAATAAATTGATTTTGATAACTTACATACTTTATGTTCTTGCCCTGTCTCAATAAAACTTATAAGTTATTTTATATAGATTCTTTTTCTAATTCTCTATTCAGAAAAATTAACTTTACATCCATTTGTTTTAATTCAAGATCCAAACTCGCTATTATAGCTAAAATCAGACTAATTGAATCAACCTCATAATAGGTAAAAATGTCTTGTTATATCAGTTCCCTCCTATTGTATATATCTTTTAGCCACAACGTGTATTTTGTATCTTTTGATACTTCTATCAACCTTTGTTTTATTTTAAAAACTCATTTGTTCCCAATAGCTTTGCGCCCATTAGAGAGTTCATCCAATTCAACTTAATTTAAGCTTAAAGAAGTCCTTTTTTTTCATTGGTTTCATTTATTTTTCTTTAGTAAGACTAGTAAGAGCCTTACATACATTCCTTACCTCATCCTCTACTTATAGGATAAACATGTGAATTTCCCCTTTTATTTCAAATGAAACCAAGGAATTATTCCATAATTACTTTGGTGTAAAGAAGGTAGATTCATCAATGTCTTGATTACTCTCACTCGAGTCAAATATAGTAGGTAAAATTTTAATGGATTTTAACTTTAATTGATCTTGAGTTAATTCTTCAAGTTTTAGATTACTCTTACTCGAATAAAGTCTCTAGTCATAATTCCTTATAATAAAATCATTCTGATTAAGAGTCTCATATAAAGTATTTTCCTATTTAACCCTATTTTGGAAATTCATTTTCTAACAAAGTGACTTCTTGTGATTTAAATTCGAGTAACTTCATAATTACAACATTCACCTATAAATGCATATCCTTTTTATTGTTAAGATTAAATAATAAAGATACTTCTCTTCCCTTTTTGGCCTAGTTTCTTATAGTTGTGAGAGAGATCATGAATGCAGGTAACATAGTCTAATGGTCTTATACTTTTCATATCAAGTGTTTTACTTATCCATAACTTTGACGGAGTGTTATAGTTGATTTTGTGGGAACTTAATGAAGTACATAAGTGACTATAAACAATGCATCACCCTAATAGGTGATTGATAAATTTGCTTATGTGGTCATGGACCTAACCATTTCTAATAGGGTTCTATTTTGTCTTTCCATAATGTCATTTTGTTTTAGGGTTTGAGGAATAATTATTGTATTTCTTTTCTTTTTTATATCATAGTATCTTGAACTTATTAGACAAGTACCATTGATTAGTTCTTAATGCTTCTATTTTCTTATCTAGTTAATTCTCAACTAAATATATATACTTTATTGTTAATCCCTAGTGACAACTAAGAGGGGGTGAATTGGGTGTTGACAAATTTTAAACAAAATATTACTAACTAAGTGTGTTAATTAGCCTAATTTACAAAAGATGAAAATACGATATAAAATAATAAATTTCAATAACAAAATTAAGTAATAATTTAAAAGATTATGGGAAGAGAAGCACCAAATCTATTTAGTGGTTCAATAAATAACCTTTGCGTATGTCCACTCTTAAAACTCTTATTTGAATTTCATTTTCACTCTTTTTCAAGGTGAAAAATAATTTTTATACAATCTTTTCTTGAAAAAGAAGACCTTCTTTGACAATCTCCTTTCACAATGAATAGGAACTTTAATGCCACTCAAAACATCATTAAATACCATATAAAAAACCCAACAACTGTTCACAACTCAAAAGTATCTCAATTTATATATTTCATAATACCAAAAAGCTTGCTAATACAAATACGAGATAATGATGTTCAAATATTGGTAAACACTTAGAATTGTGTGTATAAGACACCTAAATACCTTTTCATGGAAGAAATAATGGAAAAACATGTATTTATAGGATTTTTGGATTCTTATTAACTATTAGAGCCAAAAATATTCGTTAAAACAATTAGTTATGGAGCATTGATTGATAGTGTAGCACAATAGTCCATTAGTGTACATTGAATGCATAGATTCATAGGCCATTAAGATATTGGTCAACCATTAAAGCATATTTGTTGACCAATGGGTCCCTGAGAGGTACTTTAGCTAACCACACCACTATATTAGTTGACCAATGTCTCAAGAAACAATCCTATTACAAATTTAACTTACATTAGTGGACCACTAAGTTATGTTAATGAACCAATATACATTTAATACACTGAATCTTCTAGCCATTGCACATTGGTCAACCACTCAACCATATTAGTCAACCAATGTGTCCATTTAATGGATATTGGTCGACCACATCACCATATTAGTTAACTAATGCATCAACAAACTCACATGTTACACATTTAACTTACATTGGTTTATCACTATATTGGTCAATTAATCCCCCAAAACATGATTTTAATAACTTTATGATTTGTTTAATGCAATTATAATTTGAAATTTATTTAAAATTTATCCCAAAGAACGTTTAAAAGAACAAGAGGCTTGTAACACCCCACTCCCGCCGAACCCGAACCCGATATCGATCGTGATACCCGAATCCGTGCCCCGCGAGGGTGGC
>JANZXP010000007.1:19536191-19563669 GCA_027576715.1 Erythroxylum flavicans | reverse complement strand
TGGTGGGTGATGTATTTATAGTTATTGTGTGATTGGGCAAATTCTTGCCTATATATGTGTGCATGCATGTTCAATTTACTGAAATGTGTGATGATTGAAAATAAATTTTGATTCTGTTATGCCTTGAAAATGTCATGGCATTCTGTACATTTGGAAAAGCATAAGAAGCACGAGAATATGAAAATGCATGAAAATGAATATGTGCTTTGTTTGGGAGAGAGTGGAACCATTCTGTTCGTCACGTGCACGTTGACAAGAGTCTTCTCCCCGCTGCCCGCTTGTGGCATATGAGCTCCGAAAAAGGACTCATTCTATTCATGGGGTAAACTTTGGTTTCTTCATTCTGTCCATGGAACTCTCGAGCCATTTGTTTGTGCATTGCATCTGTAAATTGTCAAGTATGACGCACTTAGATGTTATGTGTTCTGCATTATTCTATTTACCTGAAAAATAACTGAATTGTTTAGTATCTTTATATATATATATGTGCTTGAATTTGTACTAATTACTGATGGCTATAAGTATATTAGCCACTGAGCTGTGTAGCTCAACCCCCTTGTCTTCCCTCCTCAAGTGCAAACCAAGACAATAGTGATTTCTGCAAGACATCGAAAACTCCCCATTAGTTAAAGACATTTGGACTAAGTCAGTTTTGTAATAGCTTATTCGGCATATCAGCATAGAGCATCTTTTGTATTTTGGTTTAAGTTGTTGTGTAATCTGATTTATAATAACTCTGATTGTGTTTTAAAATGGAAGCAGTGACATTGAATTTCTTCAGCATAATTCTGTTATTTTTAAAGATTTGGATAATGAAATGTGTATGTGCATGTTCTGTTTGATGAATTTGCCAACTGTTGTTAGTTTTATAATAGCACGTCAGAGATGGAAGGATTGCATATGAAAAACACAGACGAAAGGAATCGTCTGTGATGATGTCACAACACAGAGGCAAGGAAAAATATGGAGGAAGAGTATCGTCTGTGCTGACATCAGAACACAGAGGCAAGGAGGAATATAGAGGAGAAGTATCGTCTGTGCTGACGTCAGAACACAAAGGCAAGGAGGAATAGAGAGGAAGAGTATCGTCTGTGCTGACGTCAGAACACAGAAGTAAAGAGAAATAGAGAGCAGAAGTATCGTCTATGCTGACGTCAGAACACAGAGGCAAGGAGGAATAGAGAGGAGAAGTATCGTCTGTGCTGACGTTAGAACACAGAGGTAAGGAAAAATATAGAGGAAGAGTATCATCTGTGCTGACGTCAGAACACAGAGGCAAGGAGGAATAGAGAGGAGAAGTATCATCTGTGTTGACGTCAGAATACAGAGGCAAGGAGGAATAGAGAGGAGAAGTATCATCTGTGCTGGCGTCAGAACACAGAGGCAAGAAGGAATAGAGAGGAGAAGTATCATCTGTGATGACGTTAGAACACAGAGGACATGTCATCACTCAGAGGATGGAACACAGAGGATAGACCACAGACAATAAGTGGTCAACACAGAAGATAAAAGTCAACTACAGAGGATAGAACACAGATCATAGGCCAAGGATAATAAGAAGGAGTTAAGACGTTATGTTGGTTGAAAAATTTTGTCTGTGTTACTATTCACAGACTTCCTCTGTGTTACTGTTCACAGACTTCCTTTATGTTACTGTTCACAGACTTCCTCTGTGTTACTGTTCACGAATATCGTCTGGGTTACTGTTTATGGTTTATCTTCTGTCCTATTTTTGACCATCCAGAAGTTAAAATTGGCCTTCGAGGTCTTGATGAAAGTTGTAGCTCTTGAAGTCCTCTTTCAAACTATTTAAAGAAACCCTATATACGATGCCTAAAGAACAAGTTATGCTAATAGCCCCAAAGCATGTACATATGTAAAGTGTGGACTCACCAATGCTGTTCCTTGAGGTATTTAGGTTAAAATGGATAAATGGACTAGACGACTATTCGAAGAGCGGAGCTAAGCTTAGAAAGGGGAGTTTTGAATGCAAGTATAGTTGATAAATGTGTGTTATCCGGATGCAATTTTTGGGCTCTGAAAATGGGGTCTGACACGCCACCATCGACTTTAGCTTGAATCATCCTCGACAAACCTTTTGCACAAATAATGAATAAATACAGTGACATTATATCACCTTGACGAATGCCTCTAGAAGGAATAATTGGACTCAAATGGTGGTCGTCCTGGTGAATCCAATACCGAACAGAAGAGACACAACTCATCACCAAATTGATCCATTTATGTTGAAAACCCATTCTATCCTACACAACAGAAATGTACTTCCATTCTAACCTATTATATGCCTTAGAGATGTGCATATTGAGAGTGACAAAACCCTCCTTACCTTGTTGCTTATTCAGAAAAAATTGCATAAGCTCATAAGCAATAATACTGTTATCCTGAATATTTCTCCCTACAATAAAAGCATTCTGAGATGGAGAAATTATGTCAGACAGAAAATGCTTCAAACGATTAGCTACTGCCTTACTCATAATTTTATAGATAACATTGCATAAAGCAATAGGCCGAAGATCACCCATCTCTTTTGGAACAGACTTCTTAGGAATTAAAACCAATAGAGTCTTATTAAGTTCAGTCGGGAACACACCCTCTTGAAGGTAATGAATGCATGCTGCCGAAATAGCTAGACCAACAATATCCCAGTGATTCTGGAAAAAAAGCTGGGTTAAAACCATCCATCCCCGGAGCTTTATCAGGCTTCATGCTAAAGGCAACAATTCGAATTTCCTCAGGTAAATATGGTGCAAGCAGAAACTCATTAATATCCCCAGTAATACGCTAAGGAATCACATCCAATATAGAATCAATATTTGTAGTAGAGGAAGAGAACAAATCTGTAAAATAATCTGTAAAGAGGGACCCAATTGCTTCACTATCCTCCACCCAAACTCCATTAGCATCCTTCAACTGGCAAATCCGATTCTTCTGCCTTCTAGAAGAGGTAGCAGCATGAAAGAAACGGGTATTACGATCCCCTTCTTTTAACCAAAAAATCTTCACTCTCTGTCTCCAACGCACCTCTTGATCATGAAGTAGAGACTGAAACCTTCCTTTAGCTTCCAGAAATCGATTCGTATCCGCCAAATTCCTTCTCCCACGCGTGACCCTCATGGTCTCACGACATCTCTACAGTTCCTCTTTATCAGCACCTTTCAACAGTAAACCCTAATGCAAGAGCTCAGAACCACAACCAGAGAGCCTATCCACAAGAGCCATACCTGATGAACCATCCCACACGTTTTGAATCAAAGTTCTGCAATCAGGATTGCAAAGCCAGAAGTTCTCAAACTTAAATCTCTTAGCATTTGAGCGAGATAAAAATTTGCGAATTTCTATAAATAAAGGAAGATGGTCAGAAGAAGTGGTATCAAGGGTATAAGCTTGTGCCAATGGGAATGTTGATTTCCATAAAGAAGACACTAAAACTCGGTCCAGCTTGGATTCAATGAGGTCCCCAGATTCACGCCCATGCTCCCAGGTAAAGGGGTACCCACCTATAGTAAAATCCAAAAGACCCGACCCAGACACAGCATTACGAAAACCATTAATGAAATTATATAGTTACCGACGACCACCCTACTTCTCATGCTGGTGGAGAATATCATTAAAATCCCCAATACAAACCAATGGAAAATCACTACAACCAGCTAGATTCTGAAGAAGAACCCAAGACTCATTTCTTCTGTTCCTATCAGGTTGACCATAAAACCCATTCAAACGCCAAGACCCAATGGAATCAACAGTAACAGCCACATCAATGCAACGAGTACAAACAGTAATTGGAGCAACCACAGAAACAAATTTTCAAATTAAAGCGAGCCCACCACTGTGGCCTACACAATCAACAGTAATATAATCATCATAACCCAAAAGATCTTTTATTTCATTCACCTTAACAGACAAACAAAGAGTTTCAATCAAAAAAATAAAAACTGGCTTTTTCTCCAAAACAATAAATTTCAAATTCTGCACAGCCCGTGAGTTGCCAAGCCCGCGGCAATTCCAACTAATGGTACTCATTTTGGACGGCGGGTTGGAGTTGAACCGGCTGATGTATTTTTGGTCGGATCAACAGACATGCCTTGTTTAGAGACAAAACCTTGGGCTTCTCTTTAGAGCTGATCCAGGCCCATACATTTTCTTTTAGTTTCACCAGTAGTCAAATCCTCACTTGATTCACTATCCAACTCATCCATGGCAACATTCCCGTGGGGATTATTAGCATTTATTGCTAAAAGATTACAATATATATTTGAATTAAAATCTCCCACTAAATCTGCCTTCCCCTTATATTACGGGTCTGTCCCCTTATCAGTTCCTAAATTCATGTTATTTCCATTCACAGGACTCTCCCGTTGACTTCCTCCAGCTCCAGCAGTCACGATGGCCGGACGTAACCATCGTTCACCCATGTTCTTCTGTGTTCTACGATTAGAAGCTCTTATAGAAGCATCAAACCTATGAATCGCTTTCCCTGGTTCAAACTCAAGGAGCTTAGGAAAAAATTTCTCAGTATGACCAAAAAAACTACAA
Source organism: Erythroxylum flavicans (assembly GCA_027576715.1). NCBI lineage: Eukaryota > Viridiplantae > Streptophyta > Magnoliopsida > Malpighiales > Erythroxylaceae > Erythroxylum > Erythroxylum flavicans. The sequence continues at coordinate 19,559,112 of JANZXP010000007.1, read as the reverse complement.
ATGAAGCAAATGGGAGGTAGCCTTTCATACACAAAATCCACCGTAAAACTCTGTCCTTTGCCAAACTTAACAACGAAACTTGATCTAATAGGTTTCCTGACATCCCACCTCACATGCATCTGCATATATGAATCCCAAGAGGATTCAAAGTTCTTCAGGTCGGACTCCATAAAGGTACCAATCTTATTTCCAATATCCTTTAACACATGTTCAGACCAAAAACCTAATCGGAATCCCTTCACTTACACCCATAAAGGAACATGGAACAGAGGCACATCAAGTAGGGCTGTATAATCACCCAAGCGATCCAAAAGCAACAGTTGGTTATCAAACGTCCATGGCGATATATCTAGCACCCTATGAACATCAACTTCATGAAAAAGTTGAAAAATATAGACTGCACGTTCGTTTCTCGCACTTGCATGCCCATTAAAGGTCTCCATAGAGAGGCTATCATTTGTTTTATAGCCTGCACATTAATATTACGATCCGTTAGAAATTTCCCAACTAAGCACAGATTAGGATCCTCCCCCACTACCAATCCTTTATCTTCATACACCAGTTCATCATCCTCAGCATTCACATTGAGATTCTCCATCTCCACTGAGACTTGATCCTCATCCATGATAAACCCTAAAAAAAGGGACAAAAAGAAACTCCTCAGAGAAGAGACAAAAAACTAGACCACATCCACGTAATTTTCACTAGAAAACCTAAGACTTGGAGCTTAGACCACGAGGAAAATACATAAATGTCTCGCTACGGTCCAAAGGACAAGGTATACCTCAGTTACTTAACTAGGTCATCATCTTACATGGCTACTAGCACTAGTCTTTAACTTTAACCTTTTTAATAGTACAAATCCAATAAAACAATTTTATTATATTCATTTATTCTCAAATTTATTTAATATTTTGAATAATAAAAATGCTCAAAAGAAGCCATAATTAATTATGCATGTGCATCTTACATAAAGAATATGATAATGATCATCAAGTGCTCATTCTTTAAATTCATAAGGAAAATAAATTCACTTATTCATCAAATCTTATAGCTAACTACGTAAGCAATCCAATTGACCAAATTAATCAAATTGATAATCAATTATCTCCAATAGCATGCTTTTAAGAGAAACAAATTTCTAAAAATTAACTCCTAATGAGAAAGTTATGAAAAAAAATTGAGAAGCTTTAGTATACTCCTATAAATCCCTCCCTTGCACTTAAAATAAATATTGTCCCTAATTTTTACAAACATGCAAGACAATTATAAAAATGAGAAGGGCGGGGGGAGGAGATAAAAAACACTCAAACTTCTTTGATTTATGAGTCATAAGTTCAAGCTGAGAGGTGAATTTATTCCATAAATGTGACATTAAAGAGTTAAATGGAATACAAAAAGAGCTTTGGAAAAAAAAGTATGTCAAAATGAAGTAATAATATTGAAAGGGTAAATACATGATCAAAAATATTCATATAAGCGAAAAGAAAAAAATAAAATACGAAAGTCAAGTTAAGGGCCCTATAGAGGTGGTAGTCATATTTGAGGTGATATGTATAACATTATCACTCACTAGTACTCTAGGTTTTTAAATGATATCATCTCTATAAGGATCCATATGGAGGACTCAGTCGCCACTGTTCTCATATCATCATCAAGAACAACGATCTCCTCTTTAGTTGGTGTGATAGTCTCCTTCAACTCTCTAGGAAAAACATCCTCAGCATCATCCTCTCTAGTAGGTCTTTCGAGTTCATCAACCGCCGTAGGCCTAGCTTTCATCCTCTACTGCTACTAACCTAGTCCATCTTCTCCCCCATAAATGACTCCTTTGCATATACCAATAGAGGTTAAATCTCCACTCTCATATAATGTACAATTGCACCATGGTATTATCCAGCCAATACATGTATGCCTGGATGTAAGTTAAATTAGTTGTCCAAACTACTAGTGCAGATGGAGGTGTTAGTAGTGGTGGTGGAGTAGGAGCTCTTTCGAGTCTTGTGGTTTGATCTTCTTAACTTTACACTTCTTTATCTATTGATGATGATGCACCAACAAGCACAAAGTATTGCTCTATTATCATCATCTCGACCATCCATATTGCCCCGAGGATCTCCATGGTCATGAGCATAAGAGCGGTTGCCACTGTAATTGAGCCTCCACCAATGATCCTAAAGTTTACCCTGTTGAAATACCTCTAAGCTAGCTATATAAAGATGATGTTAAAGTGTGTTCTCTACCTCTAGTATATGTAGTAAAATAGGAATTGATGCCTCTTGGTGATGTCTCTAATTCTCTCCTTCCTCTCACATACATCAAATGGATTAACAACTTGTGCATGAACTGTATTTAGGGAAATCAAAACCTAGACTCCTTGGGTTTTGTGAGATGACAAAGATGTGTGATTGCCATCAATTGTCAATAGCTTCTCACATTTGTATGTACGAAATCCTAATTAATATGGATTTTATTTAGTTTTAATCTCCCTATATGAACTTTTGTTTAAGCTTGATGTAAACTGGACCATAATAATCAAAGATGTCTACCAACCTATCAAGAAGTTATCTCACGCAATCCATCAAAGAGATTAACTAATCTAAAGATATTCCAATTGATGAAACATGGCATAACTCTGGTGCGAAAAGCTTGATTTCTCTTCCACTGTGCCTCTATGACAAAGTCAAGTAGTAGATGATTCAACTACTACTGAACATCCACAGGAGCTTGTGGCTCTAATGAAGGCGGTGACAATATTAGGAATGTCTGCACTAGTCACTATTGTCTCCTCGGAGCATGTTTCCTTAGGGTAGTGGTGTATAATGAAGAAAAAATTATGTCTATTATGGCCTCTTGTGTGATGCTTGATATGTAGGTCCCAATGGTAGTCTAAGTGGTCCCCAAGTCCATGTATTATTTTGATATATAAAATAAAAATAAGATCAAAAAAATGATAAATGATGTCACACAAATGCATAATTTTGGACTATAGTATAAAATATGCAAAATAAAAGAATGAGCCATTGAATAGAATATAATTAGCTTATAATAATCTTATATCATGTTTCCATTATTATACATATTGTAACCAATATATATCAATCCCCATATCTTTTAATTCATTTCAGAGTCAAAACTAACCAATCCCTAAAATTTTAAGGAACTAAAGTAATTTGTATCAGTTATATTAAGAATCTTCGACCGTATAAAGCACATATAAGTCTAAATTTACCTAATCATTTTTATATAATTTATAATGTATATCTAATCATTAAATAAGTATAAAACATAATTCATAGCATTAATTAATCTAACATGAATTTAAATAATGATAATAAAGGTGTTATAAAAAATCTATATGAAGCTAAAGATTTGGTAAAAAAGTAAATAAATATGCACTAAGGTACATTATATATAGGGCTTGGTTTATCTCTTTAAGAACTAAAAGAGATAATAAAAGTTTAGAAAAAAAACTAAGAGAAAATACATTTTAAAATGAGAAAACACAAGGGTGTATAATTTTTATAGCGTCCTATATATCACTATATGGTATCATGTAGGTACCATATACTGCTAGTATATAGGGCTATGTAGGAAATACATAGGTATGTTGTTTGAATTAAACACGCTTAGGAAATAGGAAAGAAATATGGAGACATATAGGGCTTACATAGGACCATGCAAGTGCCATGTATAAAAGTGGCACTCTCTGTTGCTTGGTTCTCCTATACACGGGTTGTAAAATAGGGTCCTGTTACTTAACTTAGGATATGTTTTTAATACAGGTATGGATACACTATTGTGTACTTGATAATGTCAAAAAGTATTACATTCTATAACTTTTGAGCCTCTCATATAGTTGAACACAAGTTTATCTTTGGAGAAACATGAGCACGTGTATATATACATGACCATATGCATGATCTATATATGTTTCATGTATAAAAGTGGCACATTTTACTTCTTTTAATAGGATAACACATTAATGAATCTGGTGGTATATTAGAGCCTGTTTTGGCCCAAAAGCCTGTAAAAATAATAAAAATACACTAACTCCAAAAACTTAGTAAGGGATTCTAATAAAAATTTCAAAAAATAATATGAAGAAAATGATATGAACTAAGAACATAAACAATTAATAACCTTAAAAACTAAAAGCATTAAATTCTAAGAACATTAAAGGTAAATAGTGTTGGGTTGCCTCCCAATAAGTTATTGTTTTAGGTTATAAACTTAATCTTTTTCCATCAATGTCAACCTAGTGGGCACCTTTTGGTGTGGTAGAAGTTACCTTGAGATTCAGCTTCAACTTTACTGTTTTCCTTTTTCTTAATATAATGATCAATTTTTGTACATACTTCATGTTTCCTTATAATGTATTCATTCGTTCCATTTCCTTTAGTTGTGAATCTATCCCCTTTATATCTTGTACTTTTTTCTCATGCTTAATAAGATATTTCCACATTAATTATAACAAAATATGGGCACTTGTTAAACTTAACATCAATAGGATTTTAAGATTATGATTTCTCAAATTCCAATTTCTCATCCATGGCCCTTGGCGTTAACTGTACTTCATAAACATCAATTAGGACCTTGGAAGTGGCTAAGAAAGGACTACCTAAAATTAAAGGCACATACCTATCCTTAGCTAAGAAAAAATACCAAAAAATCCATAAGAATAAGAAAATTATCAATTTTTACAAGCAGAACTTTTAATATACCTATTGTACATTTAAAAGAGAGATATGCCAATTATAAAGAGGTAAGAGTACATCTAAGAGTGCCCACGACAATCTTCTTGCAAATGAATAGGGGTATGGGGCTATCATTTGCCCTTAGATCATACAGGATGAGATTAAAACTCATGTCTCTAATAGTGCAATAATGGAGAAGTTGCTAAGGTCCTTAAGCTTTAGATTTGGTTTATTATAAGTTAAAACTTTAGATTCTTTAGTCAAAGTTGTAGCTGCATACTCCTTAAGCCTTATTTTCTTGGATAAAATCTCCTTTAAGAACTTGACAAAAGAAGGATTTTTCTTTAAAACATTAATAAAAAATATTAATATAAAAATTTTAAAGAAGAGAAAGAAATTTCTCAAATTCCTTATCTAACTTTGCCTTAACCAATCTTTAAGGCCATAACATGGGCGACTTATAAGGTGCAAGAGGAAGGTATCTAGGCACTTCTCTTTCTTCTTTTACTTCTTCAAACTTGTTCTCCTTTCTAATAGTTATGCGCCTTCCCTAGTGTCCTTCACTTTCAATCTTCTCTAACCTAGGGTTCTTAATCAGCTCATCACCCCTCAACATCACAACATTATAGTATTCCCTAGGATTATTTAGCTTGTTAGGTAGTTAACCAAGTGGTTTAATAATTGCACTAGCATGCTAAGCTATTTGAGGCTCAAGCATCATGTTATAGATAACAACCAAATCCACCTTAGAGTTGAACTTCCTAATATCCTCCTTAATTCTTTGTTTTGCTTAGCCTTGGTGGTGTTCCTTAAAAGGAATTTTAAGTTTTGAAAATTAATCATTCTTTTGGTTAGGGTTATTAGTAAAGTTATCATGTTCCAAAGAAGATTCATATACAAACTAGTTCCCTAATTAAAAAATTGTAGCTAAGTGTCTTAGGCATCCACAAATGTAACAAACATCATTAGTAACACTAATAACATTAACATTCATATGATCAAATTTCTGACAAAAAGTGTTGACCTTAGCAGTTAGAAGGTTTAGGGCATCTAGATCATACTTATTTAGAATCTTTTTAGGGGTAGCTCTCTCGTTCAACCACTAATAGTAATTTTGGGCCATATCCTTAATCAAAGAGATCCGGTTATTTATTAGGGCTCTACCAATAATGGCATCTGTAGGTATTTTAGTGCTGTAGATCATTTTATGATTTGAATATGACCTTAAAAACTCCTTATGTCTCTACCAGGACTCATATAAAGACTTGCTTTCCCTATGATAAAGGTGATGATTTGATTCTTTATTTGTGCAATCTTATTTAAAGGAAAATATCTCTTTAAGAATGCATGGGAGAGTTGATCCCAAACAGTAATTAACCCTGTTGGTAAGGTCTACAAAAGCAATCTAATTTTATTCCTAAAAGAGAAAGGAAATAATTGGAGCTTATGGCATTATAAGACACGTCATTCAACATCAATATATGACAATACTTTAGAAATAAAGATAGATGCAATTTAAGATCTTTATATAGGGAACCTCCAAATTGATTCTACTACACCATAAATAATAAGGAGGGCTTTAAGTTAAAGTTGATAGCTTTGATGCTAAGCCTTATCATAAGTTGATTCCTTGGGCATTTGGTATGGCAAAGTTTTTAATGACCTTAATATTTCCTATAACCATCTTTTGCTTCCTAATATTCTATTCTCCTTTGAAGTCTTCTTCTTATGTGCAAAGTTCTCTTGATTTCAGGGTTTAGCCTAATAAGACTTTTAGGATCTTCAGGACTGAGCATACAAGAAGTGATTTGTAAAAGAGAAAGAATAAAGAAAATTTTAATAAATAAATAACAAAAATAAAATAGAATAAAAATAACAAAAAGATCTCGTATGATTATTTTTAAAGTTGCATATATTAACACCCAATCCCATCAAAAAAACCAAAAACTTGTTTCTATTTATGTTACCAACAATGCACGGTATAGTTTTAGCTAGCATTAGCGAGTACAAAACAATCCCATGAGCATTGTCTGTTAACTAATCGTTACTCACAACCTTAAAATGCTAGATTAACCATTATAAATGAATGAATAATGAAAATAAAATAGAGAAAAAATCTTTATACTAAAGTAAAACAATGATTAAGAATATACAAAATTATGAACTAACTAGATTTAGACCAGGTTCCCCTAGGACTTTACTAAATTCAATTTCTCCTTTGATTAATGAATTATTCTAACTTAAATTATATTGTCTCTCAAGACATATAATCTCTATTTAAATTTTAACTAACCAAAATTCTTTTTGAATTTAGACAACCTAAGAATTCTTAAATTCATACTATGAACCCTCTTGATAGGTTTTATCCTAACCTAGGAAGATCTTGTGGCTTTCTCTTAAATAGCTTACACTTACCCCTCTTTATACATACTATGACCTAAACTTACATCTCATCTCTCAAATCTGAATGCATGAATCTAATAATGAATCTTACAATTTTTCTTCTTCAATTCAATTAATATAAAAGAATGAATAATAATAAGAAAACTAGAATTTCATTGAATAAAAAAAAATAAATCAAGGTATTTCACATCCTAAGTTCTTTCTACCTAAATTTATAACCCTATTTTCATAATCACCAAAAGAATATCAATAAAAATAAAGAAAACAACATAAAGAAGTCATTTTCTTGAATTTTGAAATCCCGAAGAATTGTTAAATCCTTCCTCTATCTCCAAAGAATGGTGAACTCTTGATCAAGACTAATGAAAAATAACTTCAAAGTGACTTTTTTGGTTTTTAGTTAAAAACTCCTCTTTTCTACTTTATTCTCTTATTAAAACCTAAATCCATAATTTTTGATGAGATACATGACGCTAAGCATGGGTTCATATAGTTGTTTATGTCCTCTATAAATTTCTTCAAAAATAACAATGCAAGACAAGTACATATATGAGACTATGTAGTGTACCATATTCTTCATCCAAGGGGTAATAGGATGCACATAGGTTACGGAGAAGAAACAAAAGCAACCATATTGTAACACAACCCTTATCACGGGTCCATGTATGATATCGTGTTCTATGATAATGCTCCGAATCTTCCAAAATTGCTTTATTTCGATACAATTCTTCTTTACTTTTGCTTCATTTCCTTGTACGGGCAGAAATAAGACTTGAAATAATTAAACTTCTTAAATTTAAGTATACAATCCTTCAAAATCATCCTAAATACCATCAAATTCCATGAAAATAGTGCTAAAATAATGTATGCCTAACATACATCACTAAAACATCTAGTAATTTAATGAGATTGGTGAATCATATATTGTATGCATTCGTAAGCAAATATCAATAACATAATGGTAAAACATAGACATCTAATTCCCAAGATAGATAATATGCTTGATGAATTATTTTCCATATATATGAAGGCAGCTTTATAGTTTTCTATTTTAATAACATTTTAGGGTATAGTAAAAATCTAGAAGAACATTCATTACTTGAGATGTGTGTTGGATATAATATGAACATAAAAACTATATGATAATATTAAAAAGTGTACATTTTTCATGAAAAGGATTGTATTTCTTAGTTATGTTGCTAGTGTAAAAGGCATTGAGTTAGATAAGTAAAAGGTAAATGTAATTAAGAAATGGCTAAGACCTAGATTAATAATTGAGGTAAGAAGTTTTCATGATTAGGATAGTTTTTATTAAAGGTTTGTTAAGGATTTTAGAATAGTTGTTATACCACTTACTGAAACTCTCCGGAAATTCATAAGATTTCATTAGAATAGGGAAGAAGAGTGCATATTCAATATTATTAAAGAATGTATTTTGGATATTTGTTAGGATTAGTTAACTTACTAAATTTTTTTAGAAAGAACGTGATGTTTCAGGAATAGGTATTGAAGTTGTTTTGAATGCAAGAAAAGAAGGTGATAGCTTACTTCAGTGAGAAACTAAATAGAGCATCCTTGAATCACCAAACTTATAAAAAAGAACTTTACAATTTAATGAGAACATTAGAGATATGGTAAAATTACCTATTGCCTAAAGAGTTTGATGTATATACTGACCATGAATTTTGAAGCATATGAGGGACATGGTAAGTTAAAAAATCATCATCATAGATGGATGGAATTAATTAACATTTTTTCATATGTTAAAATTAAAACAACAACAACAATAGTGTCCCAGTAGGAATCCCACTAAGATGCAAGATATAGAGAGGTCTAGAAGTACGCAACCTTATCATTAACCAGTAGAGGTTGTTTTCGATAAACGCACAAGAAAAAAGTTTTTGGAAATATTTGAAAGTAAACAATAGCCAAATACAAAAACAAATAACTATATAAATAAAAATTAAACTTAAAATTAAAATTAAAAAATAAAAAATAAAACAGAAATAAAGATAAAAGTAGATAAATAAACAAACAAAAGAGAAAATAAATAAGTCAATAAAACAAACAAGTAATTGAGTAAAAAATAAAATAACTAAAGGAGTAAATGTTACAAATAAAATTATTCGAGCTAATTAAAGAACATAAGAATCGGAGGAAAAGGTTTTAAAGGCTTATGAAAAGAGAAAGACCTCATTATATAGGGTCCTCTAATTGTATCCCTCTTTGCCAAAGTTTTCTATAAAGGACCAGGTCCTCGGTAAGCTTTAATATGGCCATATCATTTATGATCACTTCTCCCTAATTCTTCTTGGGTCTTCCTCTTCTTCTTTTATAGTCCCTAAGTACATTTTTCTTATATCTTCTCATTGGGATGCCAGGATGTCACCTCTTAACATGTCTGAACCATCTAAGTCTTGTTTCCTTTAATTTACTATCAATATTAGCCACCCCAAATTGTCTCTTACCACTATAGTCTTGAACTTTTCTCTTCTTGTAAGGTTACATATTCAGCAGAGTATCCTCATCTCTACCACCATTAACTTATAACTATGCACCTGTTTGATGGGTCAATACTCTGTCTCATAAAGCATGGCTAGCCTAATTGTTAAATAGTGGAATTTACCTTTTAACTTGACTGTTATCTTCTTGTCAAATAAAACTCTTGAGTCGCCTTTCCGTTTAAGCCACCTTAGTTTGATACGATGAATTATATCACTATTACTTTCTTCCTTAAAACTCCTCTAATTTCTTCTCCTATGATACGCTGATAATAAGTAAAGCTATAGTGTTGCTCAGAAGAGGTAAGATTGCCCAAGGAAATTTTATTATCTCTACCTTTATTAAAAAGCCTATAAAAGTAGATTTATCATCTTATATATTGATAGACCTTTTTGTACATTATCAAGTATAAAATATTAAAGAGAATGTGGTTGCTAATGCATTATCTTAAAAGAAATTTATTCTTACTTATTCAATGCAAAGTTGCCAAGATTGGAATATGTTAAGGAATTATATTTTAATGAAAATGAATTGGTAATATATATTTGACATGTGAAAAAGGGGCATTTAGTAATTTTTATAAGCATAATTATTGCTTGTTTTGTGAAAATAAATTATATGTGCCTATTTATTATATGTTTGAGTCATATGGAGATTTAATATGTCAATTTGGTGTTAGAAAGAAATTAGAAATGTTATATGATTATTTTTATTGGCCTAAGATGAGATGTGATGTAGAGAAAGTGTATAGTATATTACTTGTAGAACGGTTAAACATAGGATTCTACCACATGGACTATATACATCTTTACCTATACTTTATTAAAAACAGTAAGCATGTGAAGAGTAAATATGACTTGACTATTTTATTTCACAATATAATTTTAAGGAAATTAAATAATTGTGATGATTGCTTACTGTTTGTTGAGTTTACATATAGTAGGAGTGCACATTAATCTACTGTTCATTCACCATTTTAGACGATTTATAGTTTTAGTCTAATATCTCTTTTAGATTTATTCCCTTTAACTATTAGTGCCATATTTAGTTAAGATGGAAAGAAGAAAGTTAAGCTAGTGAAACAACTTTATGAACATGTAATGCATTAAATAGAAAGGAAGAATGAGAAATATGCAACCGAAGCCAACAAGGATAGAAAAAGAGTTAAAAATTTGAACTTGGTGATTATATTTGAGTTCAATAAGGAAGAAAAATATTCTATTGTAGAGTCATTTTGAGTTGCAACTAAGAGCGGATGGTCCATTTCATAGGTTCCCTATATTTTATGTTTAACCAAGTTCGTATTAATAGACCTTATATGTTAAAGTAAAATGCAATATGCACTCATCCTTAATTCATGCATCTATGATATATAAAGGTCATATTTCAATATCACCATCCTGAACACCACTTGCTTAAGTTACTTTTTGGTATCTAGACTATGCATGTCCAAAAGTATGAGTTTTCAAATAAAATATAGAAATCTAAAATAAAAATTTAATATATACCTGATAACAAAAAAGTTTTATGCATGCCTCAAAGAGAATAAAGTAAGTAAACAATAGCACATTTGTATTATTCAAACAAATATAAACTAATTACAAAGAAAGACCAATTTAAACAAAAACTATTATATTCCAAACGAAGAACCTTCACAAACTCTTCAATCATCTTATTACTATTAACACTAAAAAAAGGTAGACAACAACTCATTTTTAACTATAAATTAAAATATATACATATATATATATAAGAAATAACTAAGTACTATAATTTTCAATGATAATTATGTGTACTAATATTTAATTTTATTAATTTAACTATATTATTTTGAAGCAAAATAAAAAGATTACATTAAAATACATTATTTAATAACTTACCCCGTGAAATTCAAATTCATCAAATTCTAGTTAAAAGTGCAAAGACATAACTATGCCTTAAGTTTTGGGATATAATTAAGTAATATAATTTTTATGACCTAATTATGTGTATTTGTCTTTTTAAATTATGAATCTAGTTTTATCATTATGAACTAAAATAAAAATATTACATTAAAACACAATATATAATAACTGACCGTATGAAATTCAAATGTATGAAGTCTTAGTTAAGCATTTATTTTGAAATATTTATTTGAGTTTAAATTAAAAATTAGTTATTTATTAACTACTTCTTATTGTCATATATTAAGAAAATGAAAATTTTCCAAGAGCATGAAATTCCTAATGAGATTAGTAACTAACAATAATTGAGAGTTTAAATATATAATATTTTTTTGGAAAATAACTATATAATAATTTCAATTATATATAAATAGAAAATACCAAAATTTTGAATTTTAAAAAACTATAATAGATTTTGATAATTAGTAGAATAGTTTTTTTTAGTAAACTTGGAAAAAGGGTTAACCTGTTTTTGGCCGCTAGGGAATGGTCGAGTTGTTAGAGTAGAGAGCATGGGGCCAAAAAATCTTGTTTTTGAATCCCCCTATTTACACTCTCTTGCTTGAGCCTATCGTTTATGACTTTCCTAGTATAGAGTACCCGATTAACGTGATTTATAGGCTATTATGTTAATTTGAAAATTTACCCAGTGCGCATCCAAAAAATAATAGCTGTAAATTCCTACAAGAAAAAAAAAAATAAATTCGTAATAACGTAAATTGATGGGATGCTGAATCAATCCATTGGCTATCCAACGTGTTTTAAGATGATAACTACTCTGGGTTTCTAATAACTTAGCTTCTAAAAATGTTACGGCGTGTTTATTTTTATTTATGTGTTTTTAAATTTAGCCAAAAATATATTTATTTGAGTTTTTAGTTTTTGGGGTATTAGTTTTTTCCAGTTTTTAAAATTTATCAAAACTACAAAAAGTGCATTCTTGTTTTTTTATAATATGATTGATTATTAACTAAATAAGTATTATTTAATTATTTAATATATTAATTATTAGTAAGAATTATAAATAATTTGATTTATTATTATATTTAATTAATTATTAATAAAATTAAGAATAATTTAATTTAATTTTGTAATTAAATTAAATAAATTTAATTTAATAGTTATTACTAAATATAATTAAATTTAATATCTTCAAAATATATAAATTTCAAATAAAATTTTATTTAACAATTAAAAAATATTTAAAATAAATTTTAATTTATAATTAAAATTTATTCTCTAAATTATTTATTTTAATAAAATTAAATAATTTTTATTGATAGTTTATTAATAAATATTATATAAGATATTAGAATAAATTTAATTAATAAAAAATTATCTTTAAATTTCATCTAATATTTGATTACCAGTAATAATAATATAATTACATTGATATTAATAGCCAAATAGAAAATTGTTTTTATTTAATAGAAAAAACAAAAATCAAAACCAGAAAACGAAAAATATAAACCATTTAATAAGAAGCATTAGTGTTCAATCCTGGTTGCATTGGTTAGTAAGTTGCCTAGTAATATAATTAAACTATAATAACAAAAATTAAAATAAATTAGACAATTAAACTATAATAACATAATTCTTAATAGTAATTAATAGTAATTATGAGAAAAAAGAACTCAAATCTAATTTTTTATGGGTCAATAGGTAAATGGAAATTAGAAGAAACTAAAAAAAATAAAAAAAGAAATTAGAAATTCAACCAAACCGACTTTTTCTTGAATTTGGAAGAGAAAATAAAAAATTAATAACTATAGTAATGATTCCTTCTTTATTCTCCAGTCTTCTTTGACAGGAAGAAAAACAAATGTGAAAGGCGAAAGAAGCATTACAAAAAGAAGGAAAAGAGGAGTTTATATATAATAACCAAGGAAACATATACGACATGGGCAATGAAAGGAAGAACGTGCAGAGTGGGGATTTACTTGGGCAATTATACTTTCGGATTTACTTTTTTTATGATTCGGTGCTTTCTTTTACTTCTTCACGTTCTATATGAAACTTCATTCTTTTTTCAGCTTCTAATCACTCTTGCGCCATTGTTTTTTTAAGTAAAAACTCCTCCTCACCTTTTAACTACCTCCATTCACGATGACTTTACTCGTTTTATATTTCTTAATTCTTTTTTTAGGATTCAAGGAAGCAAACAAAGTTCCTAAAATTTTTTTTTTGTTTGACGCTCATTTTTAGTTCTTGTTTGCGATCTCCGTAAAATTTTCCAAATTCTTGAGATAATAAATCAGTTTTTTGTGTGTTTAACGTCTGTTGATAATACTTTTAGGTTGCGCCTGAGGGAGTGATAATAAATTAACATATTATTGTTTATTTATTGTGTAAGATCACCAAAGGATGGTCTTACAATCCTCTCATATATGCTAATTATAATTAGCATATATGCTAAATATATGCTAATTAGCATACTAAATATATGCTAATTATAAGGTAGTATTTTATTCTTGTATCATCAAAGATGCGGGAAAAAAGCAATTATGCATTTTTGTTAGAAAAAAATAATTGTAGGCTTCAATATTTGCATAATAGTTGAATTAATAAATAATTCAAAAAGCCTTTTCCCTAACAAATTTAAACACAATAAAGCAATAACACAAAGTAATCAAATAAAAAATTTTCATTAAAAACCAAGCATAAAAATGCCACAAATTTTACATGAAAAATCCTTGAATATGAAGGAAAACTACGAGACCAAAGTATGCTTAAAAGATCCACTAATTACTGGGAAGAAAATTACACCAAGTCTTTCATAGTCATAAATTCAAGGTAAATATCTCAATACAACCCAAGAATAACATATTCATAAACTATAAACATAATTATGACCATTATCCATATTGGTGGAAATCAAACTTAGAAGAAAAGAAGAAAGACTCATTGATTTAGGCCTAGCAAAAACTAAACCAAAAAAGAAAGTGCCATTACCTTTTTGTGAAATCCCATAAACTCAAGAACGGGGCTGGCAAGTGATAGATGTGTTTTTTAGCGTGTTCTAAGGTATTTTTGAGTGATAATTATGTGTTTAGGACTTAAAAGTCTGTCTTTGTTAGTGTTTTTGTGTGTGTTTGTTTGATTATTGTTGATTGTGACAAGAAATTTATCTTAATGCATATTTTGGGGGATGTTTAATATGTTTTGATGACAAGTTAAGATACGAAACTTGAAGAAAAATTAAAGAAAAGGCTAGAGTCAGAGGTCTATCACAATCGTGCAAGATGGAAGCTAGAGTAGCTGGAAACCCCTAGTCATAACTTTTTTAGATTTTTTCAAGTCGTGAGATTTTTAGACTTTCAATGATTTAAGACTATTTTTGAAATTTAAATAAGTAAATCCCAAAAAGAGCCCTAAGAGGATCATGAAGTATGAAAGGCAAAATTCTATAAGAACAAAATTTTGAAAGAACAAAGTTGCCAAATTTTCCCTCAAAGACAAGAAAAATAAGACATCTAGATTTCAAACTTCTATTCTATTCTTTTTTTCCCTTGTTATTGAATGTTGATTATGATCAATTTGGGACATATTTTGACTATGGATTTGTAAATTTATTTTAGAGATTACTCTTGAATTGTTTCTTTCTTGTGGGTCATTCAGAGAGAACCTCTCTACTAGTTAGAGGTAGGGCTATATACAGTAGACCTCCCCAGACCTTGCATTTAGCGATATTTATACTAAGTTGTTATTGTTGTTGTTATTTACTCTTGAATTGTTTTGTTAAACTTTTGTGTTCTTGATTTAATATAAATATACTTCATAATCTTTATTATTTTATATTTGAACTGAATTGAGAGATTAGTTTGAATTATCTGTGTTATATTACACAGTAAGATTTGGTACTATAATAGACCTATAAACATTATATTAATAGTTAATTGAAGATATATCTGAATTGTTTGTTAGTTACCCTTAAGATTGCTTTAAATCCAGTTAGATAGATAGGAAGAGTTTTGATAGATCGAGAGATTACAATTTAATTCATATCTATTTTAATTGTGATTACTTTGTTAGATCTGGAGAAAGGATAATCATAATTATTGCATATCTACAGTCAAGTATTATTAAATCAAGAAGATTAGGTGAGAAAAAAGGACATAACTAATTTTTAAGTTGTCATCATTAATTAATCAACAAATTCACTGCTACTTATTAGGGATTCAATTATTAATTTTCTTTAGTTTCATTTATTTTCTATTTGTATTATCATATTGTTTATCTTAAACAAAAATTTCTAAGCATCTAGAACAATTCTCACAGGGACAATACTGTTTATACTATAAGAATATGACCCATATATTTGCGGTAAAGATAGATTTAAAAATCATATCAACAAGTTTTTGGACCATTTTTAAGGATTATTTAATTTAGCATCTAATGTAGTTCGAGTTATTTTGATTTAAGGATTTCAAAACCTTTCTTGTGTGACTATAGGTGCATAAACACACAAATAACAAGGAGTTTGAGTAAATTCTTAAATACCTAAGTTTTTGACATCACTAAATAAGAGAGAGAAATTTGGCAAGAAAGATGCCAAGAAGCTATAAAAAGACCAATGGTAGAAGAAGGAACCAAGAAGGTCATAAAAAAACCCCATGAACTTTATGAGGTCAGAGTTTAATGCTAATCAATAAAGGATTACAAGATCACCAGTATAGATAAATAGTTTCGAGATTAAACTGACCTTACTAAACATGCTACAAACTAATGTTTAGTTTTATGGACTCGCCGATGAGAATCTAATGCTTATTTGGCCAATTTCTTAAAGATATGTGACAAGTTTAGATATAATGGGGTTATCAGGGGATGCAGCCAAGAAGTGACTATTTCCATTCACACTTAAAGATCGAGCCAAGGTGTGGTAAAATCCTCTTAGCCCGGAAAATGTGACAATATGGAAGTAGTTGGTGTAAGTTTTTTTGGCTAAATGCTTCCCCTTGTCAAAGACCACAGGGATCACAAAGGAAATAAAAAATTTACAGTTAATTTAAGGGGAATCATTACAGAAAGTAAGTGAATAACATGGTTCGAAAGCTTTTTGAGACGAAAATAAATCAGTTGGAGAACAACATGGAATAATATTCATTTCTTAATATCATTATGTATAGAATAGTACAAAGGTTATTAACATTCGATTCCTCGTTTTTAAATAACTTCTTTAAATAATCGTAACCGATTTCAAATAAAAGCAATTTGTTTAGATGATGACATAATTGGGGGAACCTTTTTATGAATAAAATTTAATATGTTAAAAATAATTAAATTATAATTTATTATTAATAATAAATAATAAAATGAAATAAAACATAAAATAGGATAATGGAATCAATTTTTATTTTCAAATTCTTATTATAAACTTCAATTAAATAGACTTTTTTAGTTTTTATTACAAATCTCATCTAAATAAAATTTATATTCGATAAAAAATAAAAAAAGAAATTAAAACCAAAATATATAAAATTTTGAAACGAGAGTCAGTAGGTTGACGGGTAGTGGATATTCATCTTTTGAAGAATTAAGCCTTTAATGAGCATGCCAATGTCACAACTCGATGTTCATATAATTAGATACTATGAGATTATCGAGTCACAGGCTACCGTTTTTCCTCGCATTGTATTATTTTTGAGAAATAGCATTGGGTTTTTTTTCGAAAGTTACCCTACAGATCAACCAAAAATTTAACTTGCACTATTTGAAGGAAACGTATAACTATAGAACTATCCTATCACCAAAAGATTACGGGTGTTGTCAATGCCTATTATAATTGTGGAGCTCCACAGTTCAAGTGTGTACAACGTACCTAATAACTTTCTTCTTAATGTTAGTTAAACGTTCCATTAAATTGTTGTTTGCGAGTTACCAGAAACTTCTCAGAGGTTTGTTCATTAATATCTTCTTCTTTTACATTGCAAGTTAGTTATGATGTTAGGAAGTAATTAACTAGTGATGTATTGTATTAAAAATTTTTTAAATATATAAAAATATGGATATTATATATAGTGAACCACATATACTTATTCGTTATCCTTTAATCATACCACGCTAACTTTTAAAATTAAATGACTTAAAAATGTGTCTACAAATACTTAAAATTTAAAGAGTTGCGCTTATCTTTATTTTTAGATATCCATCTTTATGACATAAATTGTAACTTTAAATTTTGACACCATAAATTTTCTACCGTTGTAACTCCGGAATGGGTTTGATAACGAAAAAGTTTGATTTAGCTGAACAATGTCATTTAAATTCTCACACCTTGGATGAGCTTTAAAAACATGGTTGACTATATTTGGCCTATGACATTTTCTGTATTAGTTATTTGCTTCCGAGTATTGTCTCCATTCCTTCGCAACAATGGAACTTGAAGACAATGGAGATGATTTTTTCAGTGACGAGAAACAGGTAAGTCGACACTAATTGTCGTGAAAAGAATTTATCTTTGTAATTATGGCTGGAATTAGCCAAAAAAGCTAAAGAAAAAACAGATTAGAACTTATGAGGAAGTACTGTACATGAGATAAAAATCATGCATGTTCCGTTGCTAACTCAAAACCTCTTACTGAGTGAAGAAAGCAGAGCTGGTATTCATACCAGCACCAGGTTTCGGTCATGTCGTAGCAACCACAGAGATTGCAAGGCTTCTTGTGGACCGAGATGACAGAATATATGTGACAGTTCTAACCATGAGATTGCCATTCGATAGTCACAGTCAACACTCAACACTCACCTCCTCCACCTTCTCTGAACGCATCGAGATCCTCCATCTTTCAGCCAAGAATCCCCAATCAAGTGGATCTCCTGGACAGGACGTGTTTTCTTACGTTGCCAGCTACAAAACCCTTGTTAAAGAAGTTGTTTCCAAGCGAACTCAGTCTGATTCAAGCCCCGGCTCCCCACGTCTTGTCGGGTTTTTTGTCGATATGTTCTGCTCCACAATGATTGATGTAGCAAGTGAACTCGGAGTTCCATCTTACATTTACTACACTTCCAATGCAGCTTTTCTTGCTTTTGTACTTCACATCCAGACTCTTTACGATGAGAAGAAACTGGATTTCACCGAGTTGGAGGACTCAAATGCCGAGTTGATAATACCGAGTTTGGTTAAACCCCTGCCCACAAAGGTCTTGCCATCTTTAGTATTCAACAAAGATTTGTTTCCCCATTTCCTTGGAAACACAAGGAGGTTTAGAGAAACAAAGGGCATTTTGGTCAATACATTCATGGAGTACGAATCTCAGGCAATCAACTCCCTTTCTGGGAGTAAGATCCCACCAGTGTACCCTGTGGGACCCATTTTGAATCTAAACAGTGATCAAAGCAAAAAATGCAGAGAGATCATGGCATGGCTTGATCAACAACCAAAATCATCAGTTGTGTTCCTGTGCTTTGGGAGCATGGGATGCTTTGATGCAGATCAGGTGAAAGAGATAGCGTACGCTCTAGAGCACACTAAGCATCGCTTCTTATGGTCCCTACGGAAGCCTCCACCAAAGGGTCAGATGGGACTCCCAACAGACTATGCAGATGTTCGAGATATCTTAACCGAGGAATTCCTAAATCGAACGGCTGAGATTGGAAAGGTCATAGGATGGGCCCCACAAGGTACCATCCTGGCCCACCCAGCAATTGGTGGATTTGTGTCTCACTGCGGATGGAATTCGGTACTGGAGAGTGTACGGTACGGCGTGCCAATTGCTACATGGCCTATGTATGCAGAACAGCAATTCTTGGCATTTCAAATGGTGGTAGAATTGGGTATAGCAGTGGAGATCAAAATGGATTATAGGAAGGAATTGACTAGTGAGAGTGCGATTCTCGTGAGTTCTGAAGACATAGAGGGTGGGATTAGGAGTGTGATGGAACGTGACAGTGAGGTGAGGAAGAGAGTTGTCAAGATGAGCGAGAAGAGTAAAAAGACCTTAGCAAATGGTGGATCTTCGTACTGCTCATTAAGTCGCCTGATTCGGGATGTGATCGGTCCATAAGAGGCCATGATTTTATTTTTACGTGTATACACAAACCTTTTCATAAATACTAATTTCTGT
Source organism: Erythroxylum flavicans (assembly GCA_027576715.1). NCBI lineage: Eukaryota > Viridiplantae > Streptophyta > Magnoliopsida > Malpighiales > Erythroxylaceae > Erythroxylum > Erythroxylum flavicans. The sequence continues at coordinate 19,539,504 of JANZXP010000007.1, read as the reverse complement.
TTTCCAATCAAATTATCAAATAAACATACTAATGTTAGATACTTCTTGCTTTTTGAAAATGTAAAGTTATGTCTCGATTTATCTTTTGACGTTTGATTTATGACGATTAAGTGGATGAAAGAGGGAAAAAAATTAATGTCTTATTAAAATTAAGTGATGTCATCAAATTTTCGAAAAAAAGAAGTGATCTCGTTAATAAAAATAATGATCACTTTTATAATGTTTTGTAGGTATATGGGATGGAGATAGATGTCTCTATCTATACAATATTTTAAGATTTTTGGGTTTTTGTACTTCGACCTTTGAGCACATTTTCATTATATACAATTTAGCTTTAAGTTTTACCCGCAGGTATGTTACAAGTTTGAAACTCTTTAATTGAATTAACTTTTATCATAATAACAAAAGTTTGTCTTGGTAATTCAGAGATCTACTATTTTATAAAAATCATATTTCTATTTATTAGTGAAGATCTACTGCCTTATAGAGAAGATTATTCTCAAAAGACATTTTTGGTCTTTTGTCAAAGATATGTTGTCGCATGGAAGCAATCCTTAAGCCAAAACTTTTACTTTTTGGTGAAAATCTACCATTGTATACAAGAATAGTCTGTAAAAACACTCGTGGACTTTACTTTGACCAGATATGTCTCCCTTTGTAATTCACAATAATTTGCTAAATATATAATTAAAGACTAGAATTTCAAGTGGGCATATGGGCTAGGCCATATTGGTTGTGAAATTTTTATTACTAAAAGAGTAAGATCTAAGTTATATTCCTGTCTAAGATCGTAGATCTTCATGTAACTTTGCAGAGATGCAGTTTGGAACAGAGTGTGGTTAAGACCACAGGTCTTCTTACAACTCGATGAAGTTGTACGGTTTGGAGCATATGCGCGGCAGAGTGGATCCTTCTATTAACTTTTGTAAAATTAGACACTCTCTAGAAAACTCCTGTGATTAAGATGCTGTCTACAAATGAGTTTTTGAAAAGTTATATAGGCTAGCGTTTGACCAAATTAAAGGTTACATTCATATTTAAGTCTTCAAACTTAGCTTGAATTAAGTTAACTAATGCTTGTCCATCAATTTAGTTTGATTTCATACATGGAGCCACTTCTCTCGTAACATCATTAAGTGCATTTTGAAGTCCTTTCTTCCTTATTGGTGTAATTGATCCATTTGTCAAACTTAAATGATTAAAGGTAACTTAATTCCTATCATTTTTTCTTTGTCTAAAAAGATTATCCTTGAATCATCACCTACATGAAAAGGAGTTAAATAAAAACATTAAAATTATCAATCAAATTATCCTGTTCTAGAATATCCAATTAAGTCTTATTACTGATTCATTAAATAACTTGAAATGATCCATCTTCTCATAGTTATAACTATCTTTCTTTGATTTGGGACCTATCCTTTCTTATATGCACCCATACCTAATCATCTTGTTCAAAAATAAAATTTTTCATCTAATTTTTAGCTTTGGATGTATAATCTCCATTCTTCCTTTTAATGTGTTATTTAATATTTTTATGTTTTTGAAAAATGAAGTATTTCATTGATAAAAGGCAGACAAAGGCAAGTGTACAAGACTATAACGTCAAAAATAAGGAGTAGATGGTTAAAGAAACAACCTATCATCGATATAAATACTGTTATAGAATAAAGCTATATTACTCCAGTCTCCATCTTCTTTTGACATAATAACTTATGTCCTCAGTGCCATGATGAGCAATAAGAATCTCCTTGATCTAGCAACAAGTTCTATGTACAATTACATCTTGGTCTTTGTGAATATTCTTGAAAATTCTTTTGTTTCTTTCATTCCAAATTAAGTAAACTGAACAAATCAGACAAACACTTGGCATTTCTTATCTTCTCCAATTTTTTGTATTGATTTTCTGCCAAAACTAAAATATTTTCCCAATCTATTGTAGGGTAAGCTAGATTCGTGTTGTGTTACATGTTGGCCCATATTGTAGTTGAGAAGTTTTATTTGAAAAATAGATGGTTTATAGATTCAGGCAATGAGTTGCAAAGAACATAATATGATCATTTATTCCCTTTAGTCTATCTTTAGTCTTAAATCTTGCTCTTGCTACTAACTAGGTAACAAAGGAAGTTTTAAGCATCAAAGAGCCTTTCCATACAATGTTGTACTAAGGAGTAATAGGGAATTGAGGTCTTAAAGCTCTTAGGCAAGAAGAATTGGAGAACTCTCCATTATTGCTAATAGAACAGTTGATTTTATCTTTAATGGAGGAATTAGGCATTGAGCTTGGAAAGTAGTGCTGAAGTCTGTTTGCTCCTCTAGCTAATGTGCCAAGCATTTTGAGTAACGACATTGTAAACTTTTGAGCTAATAAAAAGTTTGCAAGTGAGTGTTGTCAGGTCTTCTCTTTGATATAAAGGACTTTGTACAGTCTAATTATGGAATCATAATCAAGTATCTTCTCCATTACCTATCTCCATTTTGATAAAAGGGTAAATAGTTAGCTTATGTCTCAACATTTGAATGACTAGATAAGAATGTTCTTGTTTCTCCCCAATTTACTAGAAATTAGTATCCTTTAAGTAGAATTCATTTTTCCATTTGCTCTAAAGCGCTTCTTTGTCTTTGAAAAGTCTCCAAATTCTTTTGGCTACTATTTTTTTTGAATCAACTAAATTTATACAAGGCCTAGCCCTCCTTCTTGTTTCCTCCAGCATGGTTGTTCCCATTTCATTTTGGCTCTTTGTAGACCTCAGCTTTCCCAGACCAAAGAAAGTTCTTCATGCATTTTTTCATCTATTGATCTTCTCAAGAATGAATGAGTATGAGCTTTAATGATTATGTTGATTGTTCAATATAGAAATAATAAGCTCCTTCCTACTTGAGATAGGAATTTATTATGTCAAGCATTAATTTTATTTTGAACTTCTCTAAAAATATTATGTAATCTTGAACCTTCAGCTTCTTAGATGAATTTGTCACCCTTAGGTACTTTAAGGGAAGATTTTGAATGTTCAAACCAAAGATGTTCTTTAAACAATCAATATTGGAAACATCACTAGAGAAATAGATTATGCCTTTCATAGAATTAACTCTCAATCTAAACGTCCTAGAGAACTCCATTAATGATTTATGTAAAAGTGACATAAATTTCTGATCAACAGCACAAAACAACATTAAATCATTTGCAAAACTGAGATGAGTTAAATGGAACACCTCACATTTATGATGGTAAATGAAAATAGGGTTTACATCTTTAATTGATTTGATGATTTTGTTAAGTATTTCCATTGAGATGGCAAACAAGTATAGAGATAAA
>JANZXP010000007.1:19497001-19509385 GCA_027576715.1 Erythroxylum flavicans | reverse complement strand
TCTGGCATTCAAAAAATATGTTGAGAATCACTTATTTTTGGCTCATTCACATTCACATTAATTAAACTCCCTGGACTGTTAATCTCCAAAATTATCACATTCATATTCACATTCACATCGATAATAATTCAATACAGATGCTTAAACAAAACAACTAATTAAGAGGAGGCCATCTAGGTCGACTCACAGTACGCTCCAGATTAGCATTAGCTTTCATGATCAGGAAGCATCTGGACGCTGACTTTCAATCCTGTCTTAACTTCATACAATACACATTGTACACACATTACTAATTTGCACAATCACATAAACATTCAATTATACACATATCTATATGTGTAATATATAATGCATACTCAATTTGACTATTCCGGGTATCTTTACTTAATTCGTATCTCAAGATCATTCATACTTCATAACTCATATATGTCAAATTTGAATTTAGGTTTATATTTTTGAGAACTTGGTCATTTTAATATCATCAATCATATATCTATAACATACATGCTCTCCAATCCTTTTTATAGCAGTATAAGATCTCAAAATATCTAATTTCTCATTCAATTTTACTTAATACACATTTCTCATCTTCTTTGAATCATATTATCATTCATATGAACACCTTCATTCCCATTATACTAATAATTTTCCTGCTTTTGGTACTTTGATATCAACAATTCATTCACTATGCTCTAACCTCATTTATCACTCTTAACATATCACACATTTAATCACTTATTCAAGCATTATACGAGGTTCATTTCAAGTCTCCTTCAAGCCTAAATGCATCATAAGAAAGTACCTAACCAGTTGTTGTTTTAAACCACTCATAAAAGAAGCATATTTCATGTTTAAACCATTCCCACAATCGTGGAAAACTTCCCACGATTATGGGTTTAAATAGTAGAAGTTTCAGCCCTCATTTGGCATTCCCACGATCAACATTGTTCCTTCCATTTTCCAGCTTTTCCAACTCCTTTAAGTTACATCTAAAACATCTTATGCTTAGTCTATCATTTCTAGCTTAATTCCTCATCATCTCTTACTCATTCTCACTTCCATTTCAGCTCAATAACATTCATAAGCAAATCATGATCTATGATGGGTCATAACACCAAAAACATATACACATTCATCATAAATTTCTGCATATGTTCAACTTCATTAACACCTTCATTTCATCTCTAACTTATCATTTTAATTAACCTCATTTCAAGACACTACTTTAGCCTTTTCTTTAATTTCAAAATCATTCTAACTCATCTCTATAACACCCAAAGAAATTCACGTTAATATACATAGAAAACAGAACATGAAACATCCATTTATCTATTAAATTTTCTGCACTTTTTTCCACACCGTTATAGTGATCTTTCTATCTCAAAATCATCTCTACAGCATCTTATGAAATATTGATTATCATATATGCAAAAACACAACATCTATATGATCATTTCTTCACTCACTTTTCAACATATGATCATCACCATTTTATGGTCTATCAACTTCTAACTATAATCAAAATATCTCTTTAACACAACCCATAATCTATTGTTGAGCATAACCACAAAATAGAACATCAACATGTCATACATTCATCAACATTCTAGTATATACTCAACTCCTTTATCATGATCATTTACCACTAAACTATCATCATATATGCTTAATTTAACAAAGCATAAAGATTAATAATAATACACTTACTTGTTTAACTCCACTCTTCTTAAATCATCATATAGCCCTAGTTTCCAAGCATCATTCAATCATCATCATTCAAGGTGGAAATGTTAGGTCTTTTGTAACAAAATAGAGAAGATGACAAAAATGGAAGTAGCAATTGAAGGGTGAGAACAAGATCAACATTGAGAGGTGAGAAATGAATGTCGTGATATGGAGAAGAAGAAAGAAGAAAATAATGAACAAGAAGAGAAGAAGTAATCATGTAACATAAGTGAAAGACCATTAAAGATGGTCTTTCATTTAAAAATATCATGGATGGTTGTGTGGCAAGGCAAGTGACACTTATCACTTGCCACATGTCACCACCCTGTGGTTTCTAATGAGTCCTCTTTAATAACCAGTCTATTTGTCTCCAAGTTCTAATCCAATTGTGGCCCAATTTTCTATGATGCTTGCCTTTAAATCTTAATGTCACTTATCAATAATTTCTACTACCATTTGACATTTATTTCCACTACCATTTATCAGTTGTCTTGCCACTTGGCATTTTCCTAGTCCAAAATACTCCTAAATATCATAAATTTCCCAAATTTTCACCAACATTTCTAAATCAATAATTTAATTCATCAAATCAATTTTTAACACAAAATATTCACTATTGACATCATAATCACATTAGAATCATTTATACTCAGAAAATGTCAAATGAGTTCATGAACAGTCATTGTAATGTGTGCAAAATAATCAAATTCACGTGTGTTTATGCTAATATTATGCATGAGTATGAAATGCATTTTTCAATTCTCTCATTGCTATTTCTCATTTACAGAAATCTAGGATTTTAACCCTTAATATGGGAATGGGATGTTACATTAATTGATATGTTGAATTCTAAATTTATGAGCCACAATGAGAGCCAAAAGAGGATGGAAGTTAAGTTCGATTAAATTGTGAATAACCGTGCATCTTCCACCCATAATTTAGAGGTTTAATTGGGTCAATTAGCTAATGCATTATATACAAAGAGTGTGAGGTGTCTCTTGAGCAATCCGGATTCCAATTCAAGGGAGCAATTGTTAGCCATTATAATTAGAAGTGGAAAGGAGTTGCAAGAAGCAACTAAGAAGAAGGTCAAGCCCCCACAAGATGTCAACCAAGAGAAAGTGGATAAAGAGGAATAGAAAAAGGAGGAAGTCCCATATGTCCCTCCCCATCCATATATGCCAAAGATCCTATTTCCACAAAGGCTGAAGAAAAGTCAAATGGATATGCATTTTGCAAAGTTTGTAGAGAAGTTGAAGAAATTGAAAATTAACTTGTCTTTTGTGAAAGCATTGGAGAACATGTCCAAATATGCAAAGTTTCTCAAGGATATAGTAGCACACAAGCAGACTTAGGAGGATAATAAATGTTCTTCTTGCAAAAAGTTGCAACTCTATAATTACCAACCATATGCCTTCAAAATTGAAGGATCCAGGGAGTTTCACTATACCCTCTATAATAGGTAATTTAGAATTTGCTAAATGTTTAAGTAAATTAGGTGCAAGTATAAATCTTATGTCTTTATCTATTTTCATGAAATTAGGGTTAGGAGATGTGAAGACAACTTCCTTGCTGATCCAATTGGCAAATTACTAAATTAAAAAGCATTTGGTGTGGTAGAGGACATGATACTCAAGGTGGACGAATTCATTATTTTGATGGATTTTGTAGTGTTATATTTTGAAGAGGATCGGAATTGTCCATTAATTCTTGGTAGATCATCTATAAATATAGGTAGAGTCTTAGTGGACATCTATAAAGGGAAGCTAGTTCTTTGGATTAGTAATGAATAAGTTAAGTTTAACATGGACAAAGTCTTGAAGAATCTAAAGGAAGGCAACTCTTACATGAAGATTGATATAGTGGATGAGTGTATAAAAGAGCAAGGGGAGAGCTATAGAGAAGCTACTATAAAGAAGGAAGAAGATGAAGGAGAATTAGAAAAGGAGGAGTTAGGTGATAAATTAAAGCAAGAGATCTTAGTGAGAAAAAAACACCCATCCTACGCTCTATTGATAAAAAAAAGGGCCCACACATCTTAAGTATAACTTTCTGGATGATGATAATAATTTACTCATCATAATTTCAAACTAGCTAGATAGGGAACAAGAGAAGAAAGTGTTAGAGACCGTTAGGAAGAGGATGAGAGCCATAGGATGGCAAATATCTAATATAAGAGATATAAGTACTAATATGGTGATGCGTAAGATTAACCTTGATGAAGGTTATAAGATGGTGAGGGAAAGACAAAGAAGGCTAAGCCCTCACATAAAAGAAGTGTTCAATAAGAAAATAATGAAGTTACTGGTTACGGGTATTATCTACCCTATTTTAGAGATTGAATGGGTTAGTTTGACATAATGTGTGCTTAAGAAAGGAGGCATAATGGTAATGTAAAGCGAAAAAAGGTAAGATGATCTTTTCATAGAGTCACAAGTTGGAGGGTTTTCATTGATTACAAGAAGCTCAACACAATGACCAAGAAGGATCACTTTCTTCTACCATTTAGATCAAATGATTAATAAGATGGCTGGACATGCATTATATTATTTCCTTGATGAATATTTAGGGTACAATCAGATTTTTATGTATTCAAAAGACTAAGAGAAAACCATTTTCACATGTCCTTATAGATCATTTGCCTATAGATAGATTTCATTTAGGCTTTGTAATGTGGCAATAACTTTTCAAAGGTGCTAGATGTCTATCTTTGCAGACATGATTGAGGATATTATGGAAATATTTATGGATGATTTTTCAATCTTTAGATACTCTTTTCATCATTTCTTAGAAAATCTAGATATATTTCTTCAAAGATGTGAGCAATCGCATTTGATTTAAACTGGGAGAAATGTCACTATATGGTGGCATAAGGGTGTAGTCTTAGGACATAAGATATCATGCTAAGGTATAAAAATGAACAAAGCCAAAATAGATTTTATTGAGAAGCTTCCATTATTGAATAATGCCAAGAGCATACGTGCATTTTTTGGGCATGCTGGATTTTATCACCAATTTATCAAGGGCTTGTCTCTTTTTGCTAGACCTTTAATTAATTTATTGTTTAAGGATGTATCATTTAATTTCTACAACAATTGTTTACTTGCTTTCAATAAGTTAAAGGAGGCACTCATTACAGCACCCATATTGTTATCACTAGATTAGTCTTTACCATTTGAAGTTATGTGTGATACTAGTGATTAAGCAATGGGCTGTGTATTAAAGCAACAAAAGGAAAAAAACGATTGCATGCTATTTATTATGTGAGCAAGATGTTATCAAGAGGCCAACTGAATCACACCACTACTAAGAAGGAGTTGCTAGCAATTGTATTCACATTCTATAAATTTTAGTCTTATCTTTCAGGGTTTAAAGTAACCATCTATATCACCTACAATGTTAAGTTATCTCTTTTCCAAGAAATATGCAAAACTAGGACTTATTTGGTCAGTGTTGTTTCTTTAAGAAATTGATATTGAAATTAGAGACAAGGGAGTAAAAAACTTAATGGTTGATCACCTATCACATCTTGAAGGAGGGGAGGTGCAATATGAAGAAATAAATAATCAATTCCCCTATAAATCCTTGATAATGATAAACTACCTTTCGGTTCCATGGTATGATGGTATAGCAAATTATGTTATAAGTGATATTCTTCTCCTCGATTTGTTTTATCAATAAAGAAAGACGTTCTTGTATGATTGCAAACATTATGTATGGGATGAACCAATGTTGCATAAGACTTGTACAAAGGATTAATTATGAGATATGTTCCATAGGAGGAGATGTTAGAAATACTAACACCTTATAATTTCACTTATGCATGACAATATAGAGCCAATAAGACGAAATCTTGGATTGTGGATTCTATTAGTCAAACTTGTTTAAGGAAACTAGTGAATATATGATGCAATATGATAGATGTGAAAGAGTGCGGGACATTTTTAAGAGAGACGAGATGACTCTTCCTAACATCTTGGAGGTGGAAGTATTTGATGTAAGAAGACTAGATTTCATGGGAACTTTCCCATCCTCCCAGGGTACACATATATATTGGTAGGAGTGGATTATATCTCATCATGGGTGGAAGCAATGACAACTCTAACTAATAGTCGTGAAGAGGTACAAAATTTTCAAAAAGAATATTCAGTAAATTTATAGTGACATGAGCACTCATAAGTGATGGAGGAACCCATTTCTATAATAAACCATCTTAAACTCTTCTTAAAAGATATAGATTCTACCATTAAGTAGCCACGCCTTATCATTCACAAAAAAGTGGCTAAGTGGAGATTTTTAATCACGAGCTAAAGAGAATCTTGGAGAAGATAATTACTAGTTCAAGTAAGGACTGAGCGTTAAAGCTTGATGATTGTCATATCAAATTACCTTCAAGACACTAACTGGTACAACACCCTTTTGACTTTTTTATGGGAAGGTTTGTCACTTGCTAGTGGAGTTGGAGAGTAGGACATATTGGGTGATTAAGGTTTTAAATTTTGATTGGAAGATAGCTAGTGAGAAGAGGCTCCTATAATTGAATAAGTTAGAAGAATTGTTGTTAAATGCTTATGAGAATACCAAGTTGTATAAGGAGAAAGACAAAAGATTGCATGACTCTCATATTAAGAAAAAGGAATTCAAAATTAGAGATGCGATTTTGTTATTTAACTAAAGACTAAAATTGTTTCTAAAAATGCTCAAGTCACATTAGAGTGGTCCTTTTAAGGAGACCAAATTATTCAAACATGGACCTTTGGAATTAGAAAATGATAAAAAGAAAACATTTAAAGTTAATGGTCGTCAACGCAAACCGTATTTTGGAGTAGGATATTCACATGAAAGGGAAGTAGTATATTTCCTTTCTTTTGATTGAAAATAATTGAACTGAAATACTCAAGCTAGTGACCTTAAAATAAGCATCTTATGTTTTAGTTAGTTTTTTTTGTAATTTCTTACATATTTTGTGTAATATTTTGTATTTTTTTGGAGTGAGTTTGATTGATGGATGTTCATGGATTGAAATGTGTTAAATGCTTAAGGCAAATATCTAACAGGATGCACAATTGTACACGTGGAACTCCTAGCCCTCTTGTATGACCGTGCAACCACCTTTAAATCCTTCAAAAAACTTTAGCCTATTTATTTCCCTTTTCTTCTTTCTTCCTCCCTCGTCTTATCTCTCTATAATTGGCATTCTCCATTCTCTCTTCACTTGATTTCACATTTTTCTTCCACTTTTCATCCATTTTAACATTGTTTAACTGCAGATCTAGTGATTCCTACACTAGAAAACATCTTTTTCTTAGGTTTTTCAAGCAAATTTTCCTGCACTCCCTCTCTTACGTTTTTGGTGTTCCTTGTGGTTATTTTGCAAGTTCTCACACAAAAGGGAATTGAGAGTGAAGCAAGTTACACTAAGGTTCAAACCCAAGGGCACGAAGAAGGTCTCTAAAATTGGTGTATGTGATTTGGTGACAGATTTTAAAGCCTTATTCTTAATCTTCTCATAAGAAGAAGGTTAGCAATTCTAAAAACTCCATTCTAAAACTATAGTTACACCTTTATATTTTAATTATTGAATGGTAGAATTAATTGGGAAAATTAATTGTTGAAAGAAATAATTGGGAAAATTTTATTCATTGTGAGTATCTTATATATGAAGAATTAACCCTAAAATTCTACACTACATTAAGTTATGAGCCTAAAAATCTAGACAATTTTTGGTTTAGACTTATAGGGAAACCATGTAACTTATATTATCATATTATGGAGGAAATATTTCGATTCCCTAAAAAAAGATTGTCGAATCGTATAACGATTTCCATACCACCCCTTATTGGAATAAATTGACCGGCTTATATATGTTTGACTCTCATAATGCACCTAATAATGTCAGTAGGAGCTCAAAACATATTTTGCCACATAAATTCAAGTGTCACACTATTTTTCTAAAATTTAAAGTAAAAAATGATCTAAAAAGGATTTAACTCTTACTTTGGTGTATGGTGAACAAAATCAAGGTCTATACATCTACCCACATCTTCTAAAAAATAGTTGCTTCCTTTACAGAAAAAAGTAGCTATTTAGGCATGGATTTTTTAGTAACTGCTTTGGCTCAGTATAGAGATGTTGACGTTAATGGACTACCCTTTGTTTTCCCTTAAATGTTTAATAATACACAATTGAGGAGGGCTAAATTCTTGGAGTCCCATGGTATGGAACTCCTAGATTTAAGCTGTAAATCTACAATTAAGAATAGGACAAGACATGTAGGATCTAGTTTAGCTCTACCATAGCAACATCAAGAGATACCATCGAGTGAAGAATCTGACAAAGAAAATAAAGGTTTGGAGACGATGCTTAGTAAATTAGAAGCAAACAACAAGTGACTAGAGGGTAGAATAGATGCCATAAAGGCACAACTAAAGGAGGTAGTGTGACATAAATGCTACAAAATAAAGAAACTATTGAAGTTTTTTGTAGTGGAAGGCGTCCAAGTCCTTTCTCCTAGGCTATCACCACCACTATCCCCATAAGTATTCTTTCCTTATTTTTATTTCTTTTCTTTTTATTGTTTAATTACTTTGTGTTTTGATTATGCTTGATTTATGTGTTGCTTCCATATTGGGGACAATATGTTATTCAATTGGGGGACATATATGTTTTTACATTTTCATTTATATATGACAATTCATTTGCATTATGTGTATTTTTGCTTGTGTTAGCATAATTTAACTTTTTTTTGCATGATCCTTACGTTGTGTGAATGTGTCAATAACATTAAATTGCAAGGAGTTATCTTATCTATGAACATGATAACTTAAATTATGAAGAAACATTAACTTGTGAAGTTTATGTATTAAGAGTTTTGAGTTAATATATATGTTGATTAGAATATTGTACCTATTCTTTCATTTTATGACACTTGTTTCGATGCAGTTATAATTAAATTCATTTAAATTGGTAGGCATCATTACTAGCTGTTAATAGGAGTGATTGATTATGAAAAGATAATGTAGGCTAAAAAATATGGAATAAATGTGTTAAATAAATTTCCTATTCTATTGGCCCTTTTTGAAAAATTTAGGTTAAGAATAGAGCTAGTATCTTGTTGTGAATTATGATATAGTTAAGTAACTAGAGGACATTTATGACAAAATGTTTGATTTCACGTCAAAAGGCTATAATGAAACACTAACTAAATTGTAAGAACATAACCTAGTTGAGTAATGATAGGTGTAGTTTATATTATGTTTTCATAGGTGTTTTAGTGTGTTTATATGAGTTTATTAGATGATTATTGCATGTATAGGATTAGAATGATGTTAATATGATTGTTTGCTTATATTTTAAGTGTATGTGGTTTAAAGCAAGATTTTGAATCTTAATCTTAAGTTTCTTAAAGTTAGAATGTGCATGGGTTATATGGAAAGGTGTTTGTTAGTGATGGAAACTAGATAAGTTAAGAATGAAAAAAGTTAGAATGTGCATGGGTTATATGGAAAGGTCATAATCATCCATGCAATGTCACAATCGTGATAAAAGGCAATTCTCCAGGGTCATGATTGTTTATATAATGTCATGATCGTGACAAAATATTTTTCTCTAGTGTCATGATTGTGACAAACGCTTGTCAAATGCGGGATTTTTCATCTATTTTAAAGTTAAGGGCATTTTTAGAACCAAATGATATAGGTAAACATTATAGTTAACCCTAAGATCCTCAGCTACTATAAGAGAAGATAAAACACTCCAAAAAAGGCAACCGTCATCTTATCAAATTGGGATCAAAGAAGGAAGATCAAGAAGAGCATTGAAGAAGTTCCAAATTTTCCAGATTCAGTCCAAATCAAGTTTTTGTTTCTCTCCTTTTGTTATTTTCCTTAAACTTTGATGTGTAATTGGATTTAAAGGTGTTGCTTACATTTATGATGTTCAAAATTTGTAGACTAGTATTTGTTCTTGAGTTTCTTGTGATATGATTGTTATTGATTTCAAGACAATATTCTGGCCTTGTGATATTTTGGTATTTAACACTTCGATAATAAATAAAGATAGTGAGTTGAAAGTAATTAGCTTAGGTTGGGCAATGAGAGTTAGTGACTTAATAGGTCACAAAACTATCAAATTGATAATCATACAGAGAGAGATCTTGTGTGAAAACTTAATAATTCAATAGATTGCTTAAAAGCTAGTTGAAAATGTTAGGCAGTTTTTGTGAATCCAAAGATTACAAAATCTAGAATTTTGTAATCAATTAGGGTTAATTGGTTAGGTCTTGAGAGGGAGGAATCAAACTCTTCAAAAATCTAGGATCGACACCTAATTTAATCAATAGTAGTTAAGGGAGCAAAATAATGAAAGAATGAATCATAAGTTTCATCTTTGATTATCCTTGCATAATTGTGGTAACTTAGTTGTAATTTGATATTTGCTTGATTTTATTTGATTGCTTTAATTTATGTTATTTACTTTTATTCAATTCATATTTCACTACCTTAGACAAAGTTAGGTTCTCTTAGTTTTAACCATTTCCTTGTGGAATCGACACCTTTGATAATATAAGTTTACAATAGGCATACTTATGAATTTTGATGGTTTTATTATAGGTAAAACTTACCCAATAAGTAACTAGGGGACATTCATGACAAGGTGTTTACCTTCACGTCAGAGATTAAGTAATCGTTAAATAAAATCTAAAAATATGGTATTGTCAATACAAGTGAACCTATTGATCTCGTAAAATGTCAAGAAATTCCATGAGGAGATACTTAGTGGTAGCCTATGTCTTTAATTGGCAAATAAGAATTAGTGTATGCTTAGAAGTGCCATAGAAATATGAATATGGTGTCAATATTGTGATTGATATAGGTATTTAAATCAAAGCACTTGAACATGAATGGAAGAAGTTGGTGTTTTGGATCTTTCTAAGTGACTTTTATTATGGGTAAGTTAATTTATTGGGATTTGATGTCATTGTGTCATTATTGCATTGTTGCTTGCTTGTGTTAATATGTGTGTATTGTGTTTTATTTGTTTTGTAGTTTTAGTTTTACTTGGGGACAAACAATAGTTTAATTGTGAAAAAATTGATAGTTGTAAATTATAATGTGTTTTATAGGATTTAGAGTGTATTTTAAGTGTTTTATTAGGTGATAATCATATGTTTAGGACTTAGATTTATGTTCTTGTTATTGATTTTTATTTTTGTGGATTAGGGTAAGGATATGATCTTAATCGTATGATTTTGGGGATGATTAACATGTTTGTTGATAAGTGGAGATAGGAAAATTGAAAGAAAGATGAAGGAGTTAAGGAACAAGATCTAGCACAATTGTGCATGATATGCATGATCATATAGCAGGGTAGTAGGAGCATACACGATCTTGACAAAGAGGTGGTGCAAGAAATGCATGATCATGTAATTATCAAAATTTTAGGTCATAAGATTTTTATACTTTTGATGATTCAGGGCTATTTTTGGAATAAAATAAGTGGGGAAACCCTAAAAGGTACCCTAAAACGATCAAAAGTATAAAAAGGAAAAGAAAAACATCAAATAAGAGGCTGGAAACACCAAGAGGAGTTTAAAGAGAGGAAATTCGAAAGAACACAAGCTTCAAAATTTTCCAGCTTAAGGAAAAATAAAAGAACACATTCAAAATTCCCACCTCTACTCTTTTCTTTTTAAAAGAACACATTCAAAATTCCCACCTCTACTCTTTTCTTTTCTTTCCTTATTGTTGAATGTTAATGATGAATCAATTGGGATATATATTATATATGGATTGCCAAACTTTCTTCAAGCATTACTCTTGAATTATTTATGGTACTTTTACGTTCTTGATTTGATTTTTAATGTACTTTGTAATGTTTAATGTTTTATATCCAATTTGAATCGAGAGACTAGACTGAATTACTTGTATCGTGATGTGCAATGAGAGTTGGTACCATAATAGACCTATAAATATCAAATTAATAGGCAATTGAAGAGAGATTTTAATTGTTTATTAGTTAGTAATATGATTGGTTCAAATCCAATAGGATAGCTAGGAATAGTTTTGATAGATAGAGAGGTTACAATTAAATTTCTATCTGTTTAATTAGGATTACCTAGTTAGATCTCGAGAGAGGCAATCATAATTATTGGGTATCTAGGATCAATTATGATTAAATCAAAAATGTGAAGTGAAAACAAATTCGGATGGAAGTAATTTCTAAGGGGTCGTTTGGTTCCACTTTTGTTTTTTGGTTGTGGTTTTTAGTTTTTGTTTTACTTTTAAATAAAAACAAAAACTTGATTGGTTGTTAATTTCAATATAGTTATATTTTTATTATTGATAATAATTAGATAAAATATAAAGATAAATTATTTTTAATTAATTAAATTTATTTTAATCTATTTTATAATATATATTAATAAATTATCAATAAATGTTTTATTAAAATAGATATTTTTAAATTATATATATATAATATATATATTGTTGGTATCAAAAAAAAAGTTGTGGATTCAGTAGCACGGGCAACAATAAGAGCTCGTTGTCATTATGTTAATAAAAAATGGCTTGGCGGAATCTTAACGAATTGGTCCACTACAGAAACGAGACTTCAAAAGTTCAGGGACTTGAGAATGGAACAAAAGACAGGGAGACT
>JANZXP010000007.1:19484026-19496901 GCA_027576715.1 Erythroxylum flavicans | reverse complement strand
AAGAAGTATATATGCAACCTCACCTAGGTATGCTCATCCACCTAATAAAGTTTGTCGTCTTAGTAAAGCCTTATACGGTCTTAAGCAATCTCTTCGAGCATGGTTTGCTAAATTTAGTTCCATCATCAACCGTCTTGGCTTTACTCCATCTCTTATGATCATGCTTTGTTTATAACAGATCAAGCATGAACTCTTCTCCTTCTATATTTTGATGACATGATAATAACCATCGATGACATTCAGGGGATCGCTACACTCAAATCTTATCTTCATTAACAATTTAAAATGAAAAGTTTCGATCCTTTGAGCTATTTGTAAGTCTTGAAATCTCTTATGATGATTAAGGTGACTACTTATCTCAGGACAAGTATGCTACTAATCTTTTATGTCGTGCTGAACTTACTGGCACTAAGATTGATAGCACTCTACTCGATTCTAATAATCATATCTTTTCCATTGATGGAACTTCTCTGAGTGATGGTACACTTTATCGATAACTAGTTAGTAACCTTATATACCTTAATGTAACTCATCTAGATATTAATCATGTGGTTTTTATTGTCAATCAGTTCATGTCTGCACCTCATACCACTTACTTTTCTGTTGTTCTTCATATACTTTGGTACATTCGAGGAACCTTGTTTCATAGGCTTCACTTCAGTCATTCATCTTCATTGGACTTACATGCAAACTCTGATGCTAACTAGGCTAGAGACCAACTGATCGTTGATCTACTACCAGCTATTGTTTCTTTCTTGGCACATCTCTTGTTTCTTGGCATAGAAAGAGGCAAACTATTGTCTCTCGCGTAAGAACTAAAGTAGAATATCGAGCCTCTGAATTTTTATGATTATTATGATAATTACTTTAAGATATAGGTGTCTCCTTTTCTTCAACAGTCCCTCTCTTTTGTGACAATCATGATGTCATGCAAATTGCCCACAATGATGTCTTTCATGAACAAACTAAACACATAAAGATCAATTGTCATCTTATGCATCATCATATGCTTCAAGGAATTATACAACTTGTCTTAATCTCATTTCAATCACAAATTGTTGATCTTTTTATCAAATCACATCTATCTCGACATTTTCAAGAACTTCTCTCCAAACTTAAATTTTCGTCTTCACTACCACCTTGAGTTTGAGGGAGGACATTAATAAGATTTTCGGATGTCAAACATTACCATATATTTAGCATTAATTTTCTTCTAGAATCATGTACATTCACACTGTGTAATTATTTAGTTGATTTTGTTTACTTAGTTGGAATCACTGAAGTGTATAAATAGATGGATACACATAACATTAAATATACACAGAAACACAAAAAACCTTCCGTCATTCCTGATTTACTCTTTATTTCCACAGCACCGGAATGTATGTGTAAATATTTAGGCTACTAGGTCTCTCGCGTCAAAGACTAAAGAGGGGGCCCATTCCCAAAACATTCAGACCAAATGCTATTAATGACATGGAAAGTTATGTCACTCCAAAAGCCGGGCACGTGCGTACTTCTTTAGCCATCTTTCTATGTTGGGAGATGGCTACTTGCTGATTTTATGATCTCTTAGTGTATAAACGAAAATAATGGATTCTCAAACATACATGATACATTAAGTGATTACTATTTCCCTTTCTAATGATCTTATAGTTCTAGAGGAATGAAAATTCAAAGATCTGTTTCTAATGTTAAAAAGCAACTCATTTTTGGAAATAAGAAAGAAAAAAAAAGCAAGAAATAGTTGAAACTGATTGAACCTCCAAACTACACAATTTGATCAGGAGAAGGGAAGTCAAGAGTTTTAAAGCAAGTGAACCCTCCATCAACAACAAGGTTGTGACCGGTAATATACTTGGCTTCATCTGACGCCAAGTACAGGGCAGCCTTGGCTATATCTGTTGTTTCACACTTGGTCCCTTTCAGCTTGCCTAACCCATTCACAATCTCCACTAACTGTTGGTAAGTGGCACCAGGGTAATAGTTGGCTATTTGGGTGACCGCCAGTGGAGTTGCAATTGGGCCAGGTGAGATGCAATTGAGTCGAACCCCATTTTGGCATAGCTCAGTAGCCACGGACTTGACTATCCCAGGTATGGTAAATTTGGATATTGTGTATGGATGCGTTCCAAGGCCACCCATAAGGCCACTAATGCTGGAGGTGCAAAGGATTGAGCCTGAGCCCCTTGGGATCATTACTCGAGCTGCATGCTTTATGCCTGCAATTGTTCCCCTAACATTGATCCTCATTACCTTATCAAACTCATCCAGATCAAGCTCCGTTACGCCAGGCGGGATCAATGCCCCAACAATTCCTGCATTGTTATACATTACATCCAGTTTCCCATGTTCATCTACTGCGCCCTTTATAGCTTCTTCGACTTGGGCCTCTACTCCCACATCACATTCTACAAATTGTGCCGATGGCCCCAGTTCTCTGGCTACTTGTGCACCCAGAAGACTGTCCTTGTCCGCTATTATTACTTGGGCTCCTTGCTCGATGAATTCCTGAGCTGTTGACTTGCCAATGCCACTTGCGCCCCCTGTAATTAGAGCAACTTTGCCTTCTAGCCTGCATTTCAGTATGTATTAGATGATCCTCCTATTTTACAAATCAACTTTCTACACTTCCATCCATCATTCACTTTAAACAAAGAACTAGCTCACCTTTTTAATTTATGGGACACGGATACATAGTTTTTAAAAGACAAAAATTTGCCAATAAATCCAATCACCGCCACAGGTATAAAACAGTTTGACATCATTCAATATAAAAGATAGAAAAATATCACATGGTTTAACTGCATTGACGGAAAGAGAACATGCTACAAGGAAAAGACCCTGGGAGCTTTGTATGCAATATTATCACTTGAACGAAAGCCTGTTGGTCCTGTAGGACCTTCGACTGTTCATTATATCAAATATCAATAATTGCTGCTTGGCTTTTACCACTGTTTTCGTTTAATGAACCTCATTCTACATATATAATGTATACTTCGAGCGGCCTCCTATTCTATCCAAGTTGCCCTTAAAACGAAAATAAACATTTGAAGCCGATCAACCTTTGATGTAAGACAAACGAAACCGGAACACCAACAAAGATATATCTTGCTAAAATTAAAAAGGGAAATTATGAAACTATTTAACATTATAAGTACTTATCAAGTTAATTATGAATTTATTCATAATAAAGACTAATCCAATTAAGGATATTAATATATGAAAGAATAAATATATTTAATACATGCATCAATATTCAATGATTATATAAGATGAGATGTAATTCTAAATTGATAATTTTATTTTTATCATATACGTACAATATTCATCAATTGATACTAAAAAATATATAAAAATTTTATTTATAAATGACTTTTGTCAATAAATTCTTTAATAACCACTTTGTAAACTAACATCTATTGCTAAACATGTAGCTGCTAATCCTCATTCATAACTAGCACTCCAGTCCCATCTATTGATAAACAGGTAAACCCAAAAGACCTATAAAGACTGTTGATGCATGCATTACATTATCCTAGTGTACAGTTTTCTTTGGCAAGTGCCGTTGATTATGATGTTAAAAAGACTAAAAAGAACATCACTTTTTTGTTTCTCGGTAGCAAATAACTATTAATAAAATAGAATTCTGCTTTCCAGAGTTGAGTAACATCAGAGGCAATGTATTTCAATCCAGCTTGAATCTCCTAAATAACTAATCTAATAGACAGAAAATGAAGAAATGCCTCCATTAGCGACCTAGTTTCAGAAGGATATAAAATAATAAATAAATAATTACCTTCTGACAGCACCTGTAGAATAAGGTCTTCTATGTTTGTTGAGCAACTGATCAATAACAGACTTGGAGAGCCCTCTGAGAAATCGAACATCAAATATGTAAATAGTTAACACCAGAGTAACCACATATTATATTATTGTGGATAACAAGAAGAAAGAAAAGCTTCATGTATAGAGAGCCGGAAAAAGTAGCTCTGAAGAGGACCTGGTTAATGATCTGATGAGCATGTCTACAGCTGTAAGTAGGGTCTGATATGGAAGAAAAATAGAGCTTAAAAGCGTTGATGTTGGTGAAAGAAGAAGAGAGGATATATGATATGTGTGTGTGTGTGTGTGAGAGAGAGAGAGAGAGAGAGGTGAGGAGAGAATGGAAGTGTTAGCGTTGGGGATGGATTAACGCATCCTTGACCTGTCCTATTTAATGAGATCCTTGTTTTTAATTTCCAAAGCAGAGCTACCATTATTACTGTGTTGTCTCTTCTTTAATGTTTATATGACTTTGTTATTTCATCTTTTCCCTTTCAGTGTAAGAACATGAGTGTATAAAACAAGCTGATGGGATTTGGCTAAATAGTAAATACATAAATAAAAAGAGTGATGTTAGCGTGTTAACGTTTTTGGTTTGTAAGTTAATAACCAATTTGCCGATTATTTTAATTCACGTTTAATCGTAAGTTGTGTCTCTAACACCATTACAATAAAATTCTAAACATGTCGTAATGCACAATCACATATCATTTAGTTCACTTGTCCACATTTATGTTTTGCAAGCTTATCATTAGGGATTTAATGGAGACAAAAATAACTTAGAAAGGGGGAAAAAAGTCTCTACCCCACAATTAAATCGATTCAAATCTTGATACATACACTAGTTGATTAAAGTATTGATAATACAATTTCAAGTTCACTAAATATGCATAAATACATCGATATATTAATAGGCTAAAAGATTAATATGGACATTGAATCAACTTTTGTATAAAATAGCAAAATATAATTCATTATTAAAATTAAATCATAATAACTATAATAATTAATTATGTAATAACTTGATAGAAATATAGCAAAGTCTTGTCTTAATATCTTTGATAAAATTTTAAGTAAATTTGAATCTTAAAGATAATTTATAAAATAAGTATAATCTTTTGCCGTATACTAATATTATATAAAATATACTAATTAAGCATTAATTGCCATTTTAGTACATTCTTCAAAGACATAATCCGTTAATATATGTACAATAACAAGTCAACTGACAACAATGGTAATATGTATTTAAAATGATAATAACCATTAATAGTATGACTAATTAAAGCCAGCTGTATAGCAGTGCACAGTAGAACTGAAAGAGAGTAATCAAACATTATATAAACCAATTAACTAGTTGGAGAATATAATCACGAAGATTAGGATTCTCACGCATCGTTACAGTTAGATTGCTCGGACCGACCATATATTTCGCTAGCAAATTTTTTATTAGAATTGTGAGCTAAAGAATGATGGATAGGGAAACTTTTCTAAAGACTATATTATAGGTAGAGAGTCTACCATATCGTGGGTGGTGGGAATTATTATTTTACCTTTTTCACGTTCTTGACCCAATATAATTATTTATAGATAAAGACTAAAAATTAAATGTAATTTGAACAATATAATGGGTACCTTATCAAGGTAATTAAGTGCAAGACATTCCCTCACAAGACGATAGAACAGAAGTTACAATGCTTTTATACGCTAAATCACATTTTATACAATTAAATAATGATAATCGTTTTGTTTGTCTACAGATATTCAATTTTCTTGTTAGCTGCATTTTTCTATGGATTATGATGGATACGTTACGTAGGCTAGACAAGGAAAATAAAACAGAAGAACTGCAGTTCTGGTCGAAGTACCCAAGGGGCTACACTGAATATATTATGTCTCCTTGGATCAGATATCCCCTTCTTTTAACGGTTTGGGGATAACGACTAATAAAATTTTGAATGAAGCATAAGACTACTCCGAGTAGAGCTGTGCTGATTACCAAAAATTAAGAAATGAAAAAGAGCACAGTTCAAATGCATTTGCTGCTACGTCTTACCATACTTTCTACTACAAAAAAGTCTTTTTATCACATATATTTATCAAAATTTCAGTTCAACCATACGAAAAATTTCTTCTGTATGCAAGGAAGTGCTCTTATGGTATTTTCTTTCAACAAATTCATTCATCACTTATTAATCCATTTAGTATTTCTTTTAAGTTTATTTTACATTCAATAAAAAAAATTAAAAGTTTTTGACTTTCCTAGTGTCTCATTATACAAAAAAACAAATTTCCAACTGGTATAAAATAAAAACAATGAGATTTAATTAACAAAAAAAAAACAATGAGATTGTGTACATATAAATATATAATATATGAAGCCCCGCCTCTTCTATGGGATGATAATTAAATCTTGAAAGTTCAAACAGTATTTAAATTTGTACATTTAAACTTGTCTTCAATTTTTTTTTTAGTACGAGGGAAACTCTTTCTGAGGAGCCTATTGGTCAACACCTCTCGTGTAATGGGTGACTTAGAGAGCAACACTTCCAATGAAAGGGTCCAACGAGCAACACCCCCAATGAATAAAAGTTCCGGCTATCCTAAGCTCTTACAAAGACTGTAATAATACAGTAGGGAATCGAACATAGGACCTAACACACGCCAAAATTTCGCTCTCAATCATCCGGCCACAGCCTTTTAGGACTACACCTGTCTTCACGCCTTTATGTAATTTCTAGACCTCGAATGCTTCACGTAAGCGGAGGAAACTCCACAAATTTCCCCCACTAAATATAGGTTGACTTTTTTAAAACCTAAAAAATAGGGGAATCCACCTTTATAGTTTATTAGGGCATGTACATCCATCTACTACTCATCCTTTGCTAGGGATGGCAATATACAACTCATGAGTCTAAATTCAAGTATTTTTAATGGACTAATTTGTAAGTTAAATTCAGACCCAAGTTAGCTCGGGATCTAACTATTCTAAGTAAAAAGACATCATTTTATTTAGAAGAGTTGAGTCTTAGGTTAGTCTAAGTCTGGGCAATTTAAACCTGAACTCAATTAAAAAAGACGTTATTTTATACTATTAATTTTAAAAAAATTAGCGAGACTGGCCCATGGGCTAATCGTACCTATTGTCATCCCTATCCCTTGCCAATTATATATCTTCAATTCAGAATGTAAATTATTAACTACATTACTCTTTCACGAAACTAAGTTCTAGTTAATGAGATATTCTTTTCTTTTTGGCATAAATAATATCATTGGATAGTTAATTAAGTGTGGGGTTCGGTAGACGTTAAACTAAGATCACTGACCATGTAAGAGATGATTTGAGATTTTGTTAAACTAAAAAATTGCATAAATATGAAATTTAATGAACATATATAATTATAAGGATAAGAGAGGTAAACCTCCCTTAAAATTTTATTTATTTTTAAAATTATCATTATTGTTTGAATTACTCTGAATAATATTCTAGTATTAAAAATTTTGAAAAAGAACTTCTGCTTAAGTAATTATAAAGTTATTTCAATCAATATTATAATATAATTGATTGTTGTAAATTGATAACAATTTAATAGAAAATCCTTATTTTAAAATTTTAATATTATAAAATTTCTTTTTAATATCATAATTAAAATTTTAAAAATAAGTGAAACAGTAATGGAAAAGTCACAGGGTGCGAGTGACAATATTTGGTGGAAAAAAGATAGATCCCATTTGCAGCTCATCTCGTTTAGGCTTTTGGTTTAACTGTCACCCAATCAATCACAGAGTGCAAGTATACAATAACGAACGTAAAGAGACAAACCCATTATATGATAATTAGTTTAGGATTGTAAGAAACAGATTATTGGGTCGTTAAAGAATGGTAAAGTTGTCAGCTTGTGAAGATTGTGGAGACAAACATCAGACAAAGTGATGATCCTACAAGCTGGACTGCTTTGTGTTTTGTCTCTTAATCTAACCGCATGATGTTCCCATTTAGTGATTAATTATAGGAAAAGCAAGGCTTCCATGATAATCGTGATCAGGATACATGGCAGAAACCAAGGAAAGTGGCGTTTGTGTTCTCGCCATTAAAATAAGGAGTTTAACTAACAGCAGTAGAGTTACAGGGCAAAGATATTACAGGTAGGGTTACCTGTGATGATTGTGTTCAAAAGACTAAGAAATGCATGCGTTGGAAAATATTATTCAATGAGAGGACGGCTAATAAAAAATTAAATTGAAGTAAACAAACGTAAAATAGTTATAGATGTGTATCTTATAATTCAGCAGAACTTATGTTTAATTTATTAATGAAATCATATTTAACTCAACAATGAAAAATTAACTTGTCCATAAAGTTAGGCTTAGTTTGTATGAGGCCTTATTTAATCTGGAAAAGGTCTTAAATTTGAATTATGATGAGATGACATATATCTATGTTTCAACAGTTCTAAACTCTGGCCTAATGCAGGTGCTGTGGTAAGTCCTTCAACTTTACGTGAGGAGGTCTTATTGATGAAGATTTCCAATTAGTTTTTACCCCTTTTCATGAAGATGCAATACATGCATACATACATTTACATTTACATATATATATATATATAGATATATATATATATATCTCCAAATAATCTAAAGTTTGAACACAGCATAAAAGTGATGATAAACCCTATAGGCAGATATAAAAGTGAAAGGAGAAATATCCACCCCGTATTGGGCCAATCACTTTTTATATCCATTTTATAAAAAATGAAATTTCAAGTTTGTTTTCAATTGTATATATTATCTGCTAATTTATAGATTACGATAATACATATTAAATTTATTAAACCAAAATCACATTTATTATTTTAATGCTACTAATCTTTCTTTCCAATAAAATTTGGTGAATTTGTGAATAAGATTGTTGTAACAGACTTATTTGTCACATTAATATCTTCTGTTTCATTATTCTTGAACACTTCCGGTTTCCTATTTATTACACTCTAACATAACAGACTATTAGCTACATTTTCTTTGGCGACGAAATGAAAATCATCGTCAAATGTAGATTTTTGGTGGCAATTTTAAAATTCGTCGCACAAGGTCGTGATTTTGGCGATGTTATATGATATTGTTGCTGAAAGAGTTTATTTAACGACGAGCTTCAGTCATCGCAAAAAACATTTAATTTTGCGACGTTTTTCCTATTTCGTCGCCAAAGGTCAAGAATTTGACGACGATAAATGTAAATGTAAAAAAAAAACGAGAACCTTTTCTAATGAAATAGTAATTCGTCGCAAAATGTGAACTTTTTGCCACTAAACCTTTTCTTTGTCATAAAAGGTCTAAATTAATTAACTTATGATTAACTTGATAATTTTTTAATGGTAATGTTGTAACGTACCATACCCATAGTGCATATGCCAGAACATATCCATGGATAGTCGAGAGTATACTCTACGAAAATGGTACGTTAGAACAATCACATAAATACAGTTTGAGGCATCAATATAACTTAAGCATTCCAAATACTTATTTCCTTCATAATCATAATAAGTCATATATGTCATTAACATTCCAAATTCAAGTAGACCATACACAATAGTTTTGAACTCAATTCGAGTACATCATACAGTATAAAAATTACACACTAGAGACAATGTGTGTCATAAGATGGAATGCTAATATAAAAGACATCTATCTAGACTTCACGGTTATCAGCTGACCAGACCTTTGAGCCATTCTTGTCCCTGAAATAACGGTACTAGAATTCTATTAGATCGCTTTAGAAGCTAGATCTCCCTTGAACATGAAAATTAACATTGCAATTTTTATGAGTTTGTGAACTCAATGAGTGAACCATCATTGATGTGCTCATTCAAGTCAGAACACTAAAATAAATTACACAACTTAATTCAGCAAGTATATTACAAAATTCAGTATCAAATATCACATCACATTTTGTCATATTTTAACAAGTACTATATACCAACATTGCATATCACAATTTCAGAACAATTCGATAATTTCATTACAATCATTCATATGATACATATATAATTGTATATACAAATGCACATGTGATTTCCTTCTCATTTTGCTTTGTTGTGATCAAGTGCCTATCAACCAAATTTACTATCCCATATCCATTGTGGATATCGGGCTCATTTCATATAATGTTCTGTATCTATTGTGGATACCAGGCTCATTGTTATCTGAGCCTGTGGCTCTTTGTGCACAATCTTGAGCTTTAAGCTCTTTTCCACGCATTGGCTACTCCGGCCAGAACTCCTTTATCTGATCATGCATTTCAATGTAATGAGATGCATTAATTCATATATCATGCTTTTAGTACTTTTCATTCAATGTGCTCATGTCATATATCAAGTCCTTCAGATATAAGTCTGGCATTTATCATTCAGTTGTTCACACCTTCCCCATTACACACACAATTCAAACGGAAGCACATATAGTTGAATATACACATCTAGGTTAACTCATAGTACACTTCAAAAAAGCTATTGTCTTGATGATCCGTAATGTCTGGATGCTGGCGATCAAATTGTGCATCTAAATCTAGGTTAACTCGTAGTACGCTTCAAAAAAGCTATTATCTTGATGATCCGTAATGTCTGGATGATGACGATCAAATTGTGCATCTAAAGTTATGCAATACACATATAATTTACACATCACTAAGTTGTTCAATCATATGAATATACAATCATGCACCTTTATGTGTGTCATGTTCAATAAATGCTCAATTGACCTTTCCGAGTATGTATTCTTATTCACAAGTCTTGACCATTCAATTATTATACCTTGTATATTACCCCTTTGCATTCAAATTTATACATTAAGTAAGTTTGATTGCTCTAAATTCATCAATAATACATTCATCAATCTTTTATAGCAATATACATTCACACAATTTACCAATTCTCATTCATTCATGCCTAATACACCTTACTCATATCCTTTGGATCATATTTTCATTTATAAGACCATCTTTATTCCTTTAACAACTCATAATTTCCAGATTTAAATACATTGATATCAAAACAATCCATTCCTTCAGTAATGACATCAATTAATAACCTAAACTTATTGAACCCTTAACCAATCAATCAAGCAACAATCTAGGTTCATTTCAAGCATTAATCAAGTCCAAACACACTAATGTAGTGTGACTTATCCTTATTTGGCTCAACAAATTCACAAAACCAAATTTATCATTTCAACGCTTTGGTCATGATCGTAGATGACCTTCCCACGATCTTGGGATGAGTGCCCCGATCATGCAATATCTAATTTCCCTCTATTCTTCACGAATTTCATTTACTTAGGATCATCATTAACACAACCAGGGTCGAGCAAGGACAACCCTATCTTTAATTAATAAAAAGGTTGTTTTTATAAATTCATATAAAAATATAAATAAATAAATATATACATATGCATATTAAATTAATTAAAAATAAAATAAAATAAAAATACAGATAAAAGATGATAATAATAATAATAACAATAATAATAATAATAATACGTATAAATAAAAATATGAAAATAATTAATGCAATAAATAATATGATAAATATAAAATAAGGTAAAGAATAAAAATAAAAGATAAAATAAATAAATAAATACATAAACAAGAAAGAAGACAAGTAAATAAATAAACCAATTAAGTTATTATAAGAAAACATTTAGGTTTAATAAGGAAATGTTTAATCTAAATAATTAAGAGAAAAGGACTACACATTAAATATTTCGGTTAAATATAAGATATAAGACTCGAAAGGAAATATTTAAAAGACTTGTGAAAAAGATAAATATATCTCTATGTGGGATCCTCTATTCGTATCTTAGTACATTAAAATTTTTTATTAATCGTCATATCTTCTGTAAGTTTTTTCTTTGAGAAATTAAATCAAATTAATAAAAGAAAGAGGAGAATTACAAGTCAGGTTGAGTCAAACTCACCAATCAATCAAAAAAACGACACCGCTCAACACCAAAATAAGCTCACAAAGTGGCAACATTCCAAGGTAAAACATAAAGACACAACGTTGATACCTAATTGGGAAAACAACCTAAACTCAAACATTCATACATTCTTTCTTTCCCGATTAGGGTTGGAGATATCTGCACTCACCACCATCTTGTCGAGGGAGAGCTTTGAGACAATCCGTTGGGAAATCCAAATGAAGGTAAACAGATCTTCCTTATCCATGTTTCCATTCTACATGTTTGACACTTAAGACTGGCTGATGCAAAAAGATTTAACTTTTCTTTCTTGTCTCTTTATGTACCATATCCATGGTTAAGTGTCCCTAACATCGTTCCCAGCACCGATGGCGCTTCCATTTCGTCACTAGAGAGGTAAGTCCCCCTTCCATTGCGTTCCATATTATCGAGGAATAAACACTTCGAAGAACTACCTGCTACTAGTGGTATGCATCTTTCCCTATATTCTCCATGAATTGGCTAATTGGGATGAGCACTCCTTGATAGAACTAGAGTAGATTAATTGTTCTCTGACTTTAGCAAAAACACATTCCCTTACCTGTTGCGAATTTCTATTGATGTTCTGGAACTTACGTATGTTTTTCTGCCATATTTCCTTAATGCAAGTCGCAAAGGAAAAGGAAATTAGACAGATAATAGAATTAGGATGGAAAATGGGCTTCAACCTGATAAACCATTGTTGTATCTCTATGAATTGGAATGTGCTTAGGGAACCTAGATATTTTTGTTGGACCCCGAACTTTTCTTGGAAGTTAGAATTATTAAATGAGAAATTGTTAGCGTTTAGTCATGAATAAAAATCAGAATTTTTGAATTAGAAATTTATGGAGTTTATTTATGAATATTTTTTTATTTCATATAGTTACATGGATTGAATGGAAGTGTTAGAATTAGGTTAAGGAGTTAGAAGGGATTAGAGTAAATATAGAAGGGTAAGTTTGGAAGACTAGAGTTTGTTTTATTAATAAGAGAAGAACAAATGAAGGGTGTGTGAGTGAAGAAAGAAAGAGACGTGTTCGTGAGGTTAAGAAAGAAAG